>OW818031.2:57021432-57548645 GCA_942486065.2 Calliphora vomitoria | reverse complement strand
GGGCCTGGCTCACTAAATGCGAACGAACATTTTCTTTCTTGAAAACAACAAATAAATTTGAATTTTTGTTATTGTTTTCAATATAAAATAAGAAAGAAAATGTTCGTTCGCATTTTATGAGCCAGGCCCTAAGTTATTAAAATTTACAGTTTTCCTTTTAAATACTTATGTAGTTTATCTAAAATTAGTTTCTATTTTAATAAGTAGTACATTATTTGTTTCTTATTTATAACCTTAATGTTAAATATAGAAGTTTATAGAAAAACATTTTTTATTTAATGTTTGATATATATATTATTTTTATTAATAATTTTTTATTCTAATGCCTTATATTTTTGGTTTTTCCTTCTGGTGCATATACATATGAGTCTGTGGGTTTTCCCACCCGCGAACATGCAACATAAAGCTGTCCATGTGAAAAACATGGATTTTCTAGATTTAGTCCACAAACTTGCAAAGACTGACCTTGAGCTTTATTAATTGTCATTGCAAATGCTAGGCGAATAGGAAACTGCAATCGCTTAAAATCAAATGGCATTTCCGAAGTTATCATCGGAATACGTGGCAGCAATACATCTGATCCATTGTACTTTCCAGTTATAATGGTCGCCTCGATTAGATTGTTCATTAATTTCTTTACTATAAGTCGAGTGCCATTACAAAGTTGTGGTGGATCAATGTTTCTTAGTAAAATAATAGGAGCACCAATTTTCAACTGCAAGTCATGTGGTGGAAAGCCCAGTAAATTTAACGAATTTAAAAATTCAACTGGATAATTGACGACATCCTCAATATTTGTAACAGTGTCGATTGATTTATAAATTTTTAGATTACCATCGATGGTATTCAGAATGTTGCTGTTGATGGAGTTAACGTCAATATTTTTGGCTGCAAGTAACGCGCGTTCACATAACCATTGCTTGTTTTTAAAATTTTTTCCGATATTGGGGAAAACGCAATTTATTAACTCTTCTATAGATTGCGTCATCCTGCAGAAGTCATTGAATTGCTCACACAAAATGTAGAATCTACATATTTTCCTAAATAAGCAATAAATAATATTTACTTCGTACAGGAAATATGGTAATAAAAGATTCTACCTCATGTGATTTCGAAGATTAGTATTTATATATACTTTCACAGGTATACTAATTTTAACTTAACATTATTGATTGATCATGATTTTTCTCCAAGTATAAAATACAAATAAGCACACAATCATACAAACAAACACACATTCACTTTTATATATATATAAGGGTTTCAAATGTATACAAATTTTAACATTTACTTAATATTGTTGGTATTCAGCGCATTTCTGTCCTAAATATTAATATTGATAGATGATATAGCTTTCCCTATTTATAATTTGTCATCATATGTATGGGAGGTGCCACGCCCACTATTGATAGTCCGCCCATTCTTGTTATAAATATTAATATTGATGGTAGAATAACCGTACCATATATCTTATTGTTTCCCATATATACATTTTTTTTAATTATCATCATATGGGAGGTGCCACGCCCTCTGTGGCTACTACTCCTATTTTTGCCGCAAATATTTAGACAAACAGTGGAATTGCTCATGCAAAATTTGAGGACAATAGCTATTATAGTTTCCTAAATATTTGATTTTTAAAATTAACTTTGTATGGGAGGTACCACGCCCACTTAAAATTTCAAAACAAAAAGTAGCCTATAGCTCCTTCCAGACATACATAAATATACTGTAAAAATTTCAAACAAATCGGTTCAGCCGATTAGCCGTCTATAAAGTCCAAACAAACAGACAAACAAACAAATATACATACAAACACACATTGACTTTTATATATATAGATTTGGCTGAAATTGGGCTGGTTATTATAAGTGGACATGGAACCTAACATACAAAATATTGGGTAATTTTGTTTTTAGAGAAGTTCATAATGCTCTAAAAGATCTATTATGAAAAACTTTAAGCTTAGCACGGATGTATTCCTTACAACTGTACGAAGTTTAGCTAAAAATTAAGAATAAAATTTAATTTCGAGAGTCTTTAAGCTTTATCTGAATCACTTTCTTATATTCTTACGATGTTTGCCTAAAATTGGGCGGTATCGCCTTAGTGGGAATGACCTCTATTAAGTTTATAAAGAAAATAGTTAAAATTAAATATCTGCAGAATTATTTTAGTTAAGTAAAGCTTGAAATGAGTTATTTTATTACCATTTTACATAAAAGATATAAAAGTGGGTGGAATCAGAACAGTGGAGTCCATTACCAGTATATAGTTATTTTCGAATATCAAATGACTCTTTTAACGTTGTTTAAATTACGTTGATACCAGTGTCAGAAATGTGTCTGAATTTTATTGATGCTGCTTTTAATTTTTTTCTTAAATGCACAAGTGGTTGGGGTCTTGTTGTCATAGACCGTTGACTTCATATAACCCTATAAAAAGGCGTCCAATAATTTTAATTCATAAAGCTCAAAAGTTCACGATTATGAACAAGAAATGTCTAATGCAGTATCTGAATTGTTTGGCATGAAACCGCATGTCGTTCAAATCAGTATCCTGTAATTTAGGCAGAACAAAATTCTATTGACGATATCTAATATCAGTAACAGTCACTGTTTGATTAGCCTCATTGGACCTCGAAGAAGTATGATCCAATGAGCCAGCCCTCTATCTGCACCAATCACTAATACCTTTTAGATGCATTTGTTTTTCGACAATCACATGTGTGTTATCTAAAACCCAAAATGCGATAATTTTGAAGGTGAAACTGTGCTTTATCGCTTAGGATGGTGTTGCTCTAAAAATCAACATCAATGTTCAGTAGTTGTGTCATTTGAACTTTATAAACTTGAAGAAGCAGAACTTCAGTGAGTAGAGCTGAAATTTCCACTTCTTTCCGGCGAATTGATGTTGCTGGGCTTTCACCAACAGCTTGTTGGTTTTGATTCATCATTTTCCCTGAGTTTTCAGAACTGTTGAAGTTAAATCCATATTTCGAGTATATTTTGTATGAAATTTCTGAATCGTGTCTGGGGTGAATTTTGGGACACGCTTAAGTTTGCAGCTCAATCATCCCTGGTTGGTATGGGCTGGTCCTATCAACGTTTGATATGGGGAATGTATAATCTGTTCGTTTTCCGTTGATTGGCTAATCTTCAACTTGCGAGATGAAGCTACAACCAATAATGTCGGTCCTCCTGACTTTTTGAGCTGACTTAGCAGATATTTATTTAAGGAAGATTTCAAAGGTTCTCCAAACTAGATTGAGAAGTGAAACGTATTGGATCTGTAATATCAAGACATTTTAGTCTCGACACATTGTACATAATAAAGAGTTGTGTGCACTGCCATCCTCCAGAAGAAATTTAAGTAGAAAAATACCCCAGCAGTTAGGAGACAATCCCGAACTAGTGATCTTACTTTTAGGGTGACAACTAGTTATATAACTAGCTACGTGGCTAGTTAATTTAACACGTGCATGTCCTAAGCAGGGGATCAATTGTCTGACAGCTGATCCAAAGTAGTCAACGCTTTGAATTCATATAATGGTTGCATAGCGTCAGTTACCTTACTAGCTACTTAACTGGTTACTTGATCAGCTACATAACTAAATTTTTTAACATGTACGGGTGCTACTTGACCTCAAATAGCCAGTTAAAAAGACATATCATAGACAGTCCAATAAACGATTGCTTGTAAACAAACCATTCTACGACAACTCTCCAATTGATTGCTTCTGGTGGGTAAAATAACTACTTTTTAAAGTGCAGAACAAAATAAACATTTAAAGTGAATTCACTATAGGTTACTAAGAGACAGAAAGCGTGTCTAAGATTTTCGTGGGTTCCTGCCGCATAGGCTTAATCCCACAGTGGTCTTAACCGGATAGAAACAATGCGTCTATCACCGCCATTAAATGACTTGCAAGGTAGACTCAATTGGCAACTTCTTGTACATTAATTGCACAGATCAAAGCACAAACCCCTTGCTCGAGAGCTCGGGCTATCTAATCCCTGCCATCCGTAGCTAGCTAGTCAACTAACAAGCCTCGGTCAATTATCAAAGCTGCAACATCCGGCCTGGTAATCCAGTCCGATGTATGGTCTCTGACTTCAAAAGTTACCAGCCGATAAAAGTCAAAGTGAGCGTACTTTAACACACACTTTTGACCTCGACGGAGAACCAAGCCCAACGACCAGTACATCACGTATGCTACTGCCTCAATACGTTTCCTGAGCACAAACGCCAGTTGGTTATCTGCTACTTTCAATGGCTCTGTTGAGTCAGCAACAGCACCTAGTAAGATACATTTGGTAGTCCGAAATTTAGCACTAGCCCAAATATCAGTCCTTTAACCAACGATCTTCTCCCCGCTTTGGGTTTCAACCACAACCACTAGCATTCCTCACCGAAGTGACCTCACCAACGGTCCTACAGGACCGAAGTCCTTGGGCAGTAGGACCCCCGCTATACTAGATGAGACTCTAGTCAGCTGCGAATTCAATAAATTAAATTCTTATCAGGAATGAAGTCCGTGCACCTCGGAGCCCCGGTTTCGCCACATATTTCCCCTTGAGGCATAACATTAAGGTGTTGAGCTCACCAAGATGCTTATCCATGCGCCAAGGGGGGAGGTTACTAAGAGACAGTAAAGTGACTATTGATATCAGGCTAGGTTACCTGTTTGATTACGCTAGACATACGTCAAATGATATACAAATTGGAGTCAGCCAAGTGATAAGACATTTGTGACAATTTCTGTCTATAAGGGATACATTGACTACCTGTTTAAGTGCTGGGACGCCTTTGGTGTAGTGATGGGCAGACACTCATTTGTGATTGTGTGTGGCGCAGCAAAAATTTTCAGAAATTATTATTAAAAGAAAAAAGTGGAAATGGATCGGGCACACTCGTAGGAAGGATCCAGATGAAATAAGCCGCCAAGCCCTAGATTGGAATTCACAAGGCAATAGAAGAAGAGGTCGGCGAAAGACCAGTTACTTAAGGACATAGACTTGCTTAAGGACATAGTAAACAGCGGAAGAAGCCGGAACAAAATAAAAATACTTTGAGAAATTTTGTAGAGGCCCTATGCTCCACAGGGAGTTAAGAGGCCAGAAGAAAGGGTAGAAGAGTTTCAGATAGTTGCGCAGCAACAAATTGACTTGTGTCGGTAAAATACGTCGCCCAAGCATCATTTTGTAGCCCATGGAGATGATAAAGAGTATGAGTTTCGTCTCCAAATTGAGAAGCAGAACTTATCGCATCAGTAATAGCAACGTCCTGCACCAGACAAGAGCTCTGTAGATCACAAAAGGCCTGCAGATCGCTTTGTATATCCCTTCTACAATTTAGAGTTTGAGATCCCATTTTCGTACAAGTGTAGAAAGCATATAAGGACTAAGAGGCCAGAGCTTTAGTATAAAGTAACGACAGGGTGTTCAGCTAGGTTTCAAACCGGTGTGGTCTAAAGAGCGTATTTTATATCTCCTGATTACGGTTGTTCACTGGATAGACTCCCTGACCTGGTCTATCTGGACGTTGCATCGTGTTGGTATTAGTTAGGCCTGGGCTGATTACAAGATATCGCTAATCATACGAAATGAACGATATGTTTGCTATTCTTCAAAGCAGTTTAGTATTGAAATCCTACTAAATTACTGCAGCAGTAAAGAAGTTATAAACCTAAATATTTAACAGTAAATTATAGTATTTTTTTAATGGTCCAGGTATCATTAAATTTGCGAATATTTTGGGAATCCTTATAAAGCATATCAAAGTTTAAATTCCACAGGAGAAAAGCATTTTTTCTATGTTTAGTTTTTATATTAATAATAATTTTAAAATTACATAATTTATTCAACATTTTCTTTACATTTAATTATGCGTTTGCCAAAGTAGCAATTTCCTTTTCATACTTTTTATTTCAGTAGGTTGTTTAAATTTAAACAAATGCTACGTTTGTTATTTAATTCTTCGTCTTTGCCAACAGTTACACATGTAACAAGTACTTTTAAAGTACATATAATTAATTTTACACGCATTAAGTATATCCTTTGGAAAATGTAAAGCTTTCTAACAACTACGCAAATAAATAATATGGTTTCCTTAGTGTTTAAGGTACATATTATTTTTGTAATTATTACGCCTTTAGGAAATTTATAAAGAAGAGGTTGTGGGTTGTGGGTTTTGAAAAGAAAATTGTTAAATTTAAGTAAAATTAGAGAAAATATGAAACTAAGTAATATAAATTGAGCTTTTTGTATTAAGTTATTAAATATGTTAATGCCCGTAATTTCAAGAAATGGATATCTACTAGGTAAAATATCCAGCAGATAAATTTAGCTAAAAGGTAACTTGACAATAATTTCAAACTCATATCTACGGGTAAAAATTAGCAGATATTTTTACTCCATAAGTAACTAAGCCCTGATATATATCTATTTATTGAAATTAAATTTCAATTTCTGAAACTCGTCACTATTTGAGAAATTTTTTTTTTTTCAGTTGACCTTTTTGCTTCAATATTAAACAAAACCTTTTTGAGTTTCGTTAATGCTTTTAACATTTGATTTCATATACGTATTATTTCATTAGAAATAAGTCCATTACCAAAAGGGGCAGAAAAAGTAAAATTACGCTGTAAGTTAATGTTTATCTAGTTTATATTTGAAAATTCTTAAATAACTTTTATTAAACCCCATAATTAAACTCAAATTTGATCACTTAATATCATCACACTCTCCTTGTATCATTACAACTATCAATTACCATCTTAAATATCAGCTTTTATTTAAATTAAAAAAAGATTTCTTTCACCATCTAAACATGTGATCGTTTTTCTTGGAATAACAATTATCCTTAGCAATACAAATGCATGAGTTACGTGCATCGTAAGTAGATTTCATATTGGTGGTATTTTTTAAATTATCATAAATATATATTTAATCTACTTTTGATGCCACTTAGTATGACTGTGCGTTCTCTGTCCCTCTACAACAGCCCACATAAGCAGAGTATTGACTTTCTGTGGGTAATAATACAACATAAAAAAAACAACTTTAGCGACGATCACGCGATTTTAAAATCTAATTCTGCGTAAGTCTTATAAAGTGTCCATCAAAATACAAGTTCGCTTAAGAAATGCGCTGGTGGTGGTGGGCATTACAGTTCAAATGATGTTGTATGTCACTCAATTACAATATGAATGCAATATTTTTTTCCTCCACTGTACATGCTAATGACCAACGAACATGCAGGTCTAATCAGGGGAGATGTGTTTAAAAAGTTAAAGTACTTTAAGTATGACTTTAAGAAGGTACTGGATGTCCTGGAAATTTCATTTGATTTTGTTGTGAATTATTATATTAAATATTATATTGCTATTGATAATAATATTCGTTCAAAGAAATTTAAAAAAAAAAAAACATTTGCAATAAATTTAAATATCTCAAACTGGAATTGTACTGACTTCTTAATCATGATTACACCGCTTCCTTTAGAATCTATATCTCTGAGGCAGTTTATATCCTGAAAGAAGCGTATAGCAAGATATCTCGGACTATGGTAATCTCCCTAATCAAGACAAATTCCTGAATCTAGCGGTTCTGGTTGAAAATATTTGATATATTTGTACAAATCTAACTGTCTACACTACTCTGTGGCTGTTCATATCCTAAAAAAAGCTCATAGCAAGATTTCTCAGACTATGCTCTAGTCATAGTCTGAATATTTTGTATCAGTTCTACTCTCTCTTCATCCGAAAGCTTCAGCAATAGTTATTCTGATATATATAGATCTAATCATATAGTCCCTATTAGAAGTCCAGTAGTGTTTCTACCAACGATCAGGAGTACATTGGTCCTTTCTCGTACTAATGAAGGTTAAAGACTCCTAGATATCTCACAAATGGCAATTGTAACACCAGTATTCCGTCTCTGTGAGTGTCCATGTCCATCTCAATCAACAAGATATGTTTGTCTCTACATGTGATACTTCTGACTAATCTGGCAATCAAAGATACCTTTCTGAGATAGTTCATATCATGAAACAAGCGTATAGCAAGAAATCTCAAGTTTTTCTCTTGCAGTCACACAGAATATTCTGTATGACTACCTCATTTGGGTTGTGCCCCTTTATCCTTCTGTTTATCCGTACACAGAGAAAACAGATTGTAACATCCGAATTTGTTGCCAATCGAATGATTCGGTTGCACATATAGAATTTTTCGGTTCTATCAATAGAAAGTCAGTCGATAAAGAAGAATTTCGGTTGCAGCAATTAAACTTTTGTTACCGTAAACTCGATCACTAAGGTAGAATCATTCGATTGGCAACAAATTCGGTTGGTAGTAACTTTTAGTTGAAAATACCCCAAAGTATTCAGCTTCTGTTGATTTTATATCTCTTGGTATTCGCTAGATAGACTTTCCGACTGTTCTATCTGGATAGTAATATTAGTATGCAAAGAGCTGTTTCCAAGAACACAAATATAGTTCTTGGAATTAGTTTATCATGGTACCTCTCCTAAGAGAAGTTTCCACAAGAGTCACAATTTCCCTAGTCCTATCCGTAAAAGTAGATCAGCTCCTACTGTTGAGGATATATTCACATTGTTAAAGGCACTGTTTATATTCAAAACATACAACTTTGTGCTGATTGACTGACCACTGCTTTGCACAAGGAGTTACTTCTGAAGAGAAATTACATAGTTTTGAAGTATTTTTAAATGCATATAAATATAAAGAATCTATGATCAGTGATCATCATAAAGAGATCATGGAACATGAATTACAAAAGATTAAACATGTATAAACTTTACAAACAAATTGTCTTATTATTTATCAATATACATAGATTTAAAACTCCAAAATTATTTTTGAACATTATTATATTTATCTTTTAAAATCCATCTAATTGGGTTGCCTATTAATTTCATTGTTGCTTATAAAACTATAGATGAAAGACATGCCAGTTGCTTGAAACTGTAATATTGTGTGCGAGTTTTAGTAAAACACCCATCCCATAACTAACAAAATGTCAGCTTTGGAAAATATTATGTTTTTCCTTCTAATCATGAAAAAAAAAGTTTTGTGTGAGTGTGTGCTGTTAAAATTTCATAACGAAATGTTTCGTGCGAAAATGGCAACAAGAACAAAAGCAACAAAACATAAATGGATTTAGTTATTACGATATTTGTATGTACCTAGATACATACAATACTTTTTTTTTATACAAACGATATACTTACATAAAGGTATACTATTAACTCTCCTCCATATTCAAATACATTTTTATGCATACAGACTTATTTACTTATATTATATTTTATGTGATAGCTATTATGAAAGTAGTCTAAGTCATGAAATTACTAAAAATTGAGTTAGTCATATTTTTGATTTCGTTTTCAATAATTTCTTTATTTTTGCCAAAACTACTTTGGTTTCTCAAAAAATGTAGCGTTTAGATAAAATATTTCTATACCATTTTATTCAAAATTGGTCAAAGCGAAATAAATTAACATCTCAAGTGCTGATTGTGCAAAAAGGGGCTGATCTGAACTATAGAGTCCAGGAACATCAATACACCACTTCGATCAATGGTAAACGCTACAGACACGATGTTTTGTGAGATAAAACCTTTAATCTTTGGTGCACTAAGTTCGTGAATCATCTTGATTATGTCAAATGGCCGCCTTAGAGCTGAAAGCAACGCTGTAAGAATAACAGGTCAAAAAAATACCTGAAATCTCTCTTGAAATTTGCCAAACGTCCTCAAAATCGGGTCAAATCGCACGATCTAGGTGGCCAGTTCACATCATCTCCATATGAGATGATCAAGCAATCAAATCGCTATTTCAGGCGTGAACTGTGTGGCACGTAGCGATGTTCTGTTGAAACCACATGACGTTAGTGTTCATATCATCCAATTCAGGCCAAAAGGAGTTGGCAATCATTGTCCTATATTGCGCGACGGTCAACGTTGTTCTCGAAGAAATATGGAACGGTGACGCCGCCAGCCCACACGAAACTGTGACTTTTTCTGAATGCATTGGAGCTCATGTGAATTGGTATTGTCCCAAAATGTCGAATTTATTTGTTTGTTGACGTACCCCTTCAATGGGCCTCATCGCGTAAAATGGGAGAAACGCGGAGAACGTTGTCCGAATAGAACACCCATTATCATAAAACAATTTTAAAATTTGCAAGTGTTTTTAAACGCATTATCAGCAATTTTGGAAAAGAAATTAAATAAAATGACAGGCAATTCAACAAATGTAGCTTCAACAATATGGCCGCTAACAACTGTCAAAGTCTATACCCTTTTTATTAACTTTTTTATGTTAATGCTAGCGGATAAACAATATTTTTAGTTTTTTCAGTAGGTGTGTAAACATGAAGATTTTTCGGTGTTCCAACTCTGCAGCAAGCAACATGTTGGCCGTGCGAAAAACAGGAAATTTCTAAGTTCAAACCAGCAACACTTAGCTATTGCCCTTGAGCCTTGTTGATTGTTATCCCGAAAGCCAGACCCACTGGAAACTGTAATCGCTTGAAATCGAAGGAATTCGTGGTATCAAGACATCTTCTCCTTTACATTTGCCGCTCATGATTGTTGTTTCAATTAAATTTGGCGACAGTTTTTTAACAGCAAGTCTTGATCCGTTGCATAATTTCGGTGGATTTAAGTTACTTTTAAAGTTAAGATGTGTTATGGCATTCCAGATGGTTCCAAAAAGTTAAAAAAAAAACTCTTTTGGATAGTTGACAGCTTGTTCTTATCTATAATTGTGTCAATCGATTTGTACTTAACAACTTCAATTGAATTTGATTGTTTATTTCGTTGATATCATCATATTTCGGAGCTAAAATTGCTCGTTCGCAAAGCCAATCATGATTTTTGAAAATGTTTGCAATATCTGGGAAAACTTTCTGCACAACATTTTGAATTGATTGTCTCCATTTGGCAAAAGTTCGGCGGAAAAGTTATTTCACATGTAGTCGGATTAAACGGAAGTTTTCAATCGCCCATATCCAAAAGCAGTTTGGCTAATATTTGCGCAGCAAGTAAATGTCGACAATGTAAGTTTCTCTACATGTCTCCAAAGATATGACGCTTTCAAACATGCATTTAGTTCATCGGCTGATGTTGATCTTGGAATCACTGGCAAAGTTTGTAGAAAATCACCAGCAGGAAGCAATATTGCTCCACCGATTGGTCGATAATTTTCTCTGAAATCTCTGAGAGTACGGTCAAGAGCTAATAATTTTGTTGTTGATCTAAATACATATATCCTCAAGTAATATGAATGCCTAATTGAAAATTTCATCCGAATACTGGATTTCCACATTGGGATTCGTTCTAAGTGCTTGTCTTATATATTGTCACTCATGCATTCTTTGAGCTTTTCCCAAAGATTTTGTTTGCAAACAGCGAGCGAATTTTTAGTGGAAGACACGTGAGAGTTGCTTCTGCTAATGTCGTGTCCCAATGCTGATCGTTTTTAAGTAAGCCGAGTCGATAATATGCTTCTCTGTATGTTTCAGATATTTCTTCACCGTTTTTAATGCTTGGAATGATGTCGAACCTTTAACTTTGTAAAGCATCATTCTCAAATAGTAGCATTCAGCTTTATTTGGATTAAAAATTTAAAAATATAGCGGATATCCGTCAGGTGCTACTACGCTAAAAATTAGTTTTTTAATGGACATAAAAAATATTTTATAAAAAAAGAGGAATCAATGTTCAAATTTAAAAAAGTGCCAAAATCCACTTGAATTTTTTTTAAAGACTACAATTCCATTTAAATTTTTTGGATATGGGTTACAAAAAAGTACTTAAATTTGAGTTTCGCCCGTTTTATCCTCTTAAAAGTAAAAAATAAAATAAATCAAAAAGTACCACACACCTGTCCATTTTCTGCATAAACTTCGATTAAGTTCGACTTTTAGTTCTAGCTTTATTAGTTTGCGAGATATGGAGATGCCGATTTAACCCCTGTTTACCCTCTTATAATTCGAATTTCCAAAAATCCCTTCTTAGTTGATCTACACATCGTGTGAGGTACTTACATACAAAATTTCAAGAAAAATGTTTGTATGGGAACATTCGAAAATCGGCTTTACGAATAGGCCAAATGAATCTAATGTAGTATTTGATTTGTCTTAAACCATCTTCAGAAAATTTCCTTTCTAATGAAACCGGTTTGGAGCTAATCGGTTGGATAGTTTCCGAGTCTGTAACGGACATAGGTAGAAACATTTTTTGTATTTTATATATATAGATTTGGTTCTACGACCAATATCTTGTATTTAAGAAATGGAATGGCACCACCCCCATGTTTTGGGTGGTGGGTATAAAAAGTATGACTTAACCCATTATCCTAATAACTGCCTCATATAGGTACTGTGAATTTAGCCAGCAATGTCTTAGACGAACTAAGGGGTAGGTAAGTCTGGAATATTGTGAAATAGCTTCTCAAAGAATTTAAAAGATCGTTGTACGATCAAGCTGATTTCGGTACACAACATATACTTTACAATAATGATATTTGAAATAGAGATTAATCGTATGGAAATCAGATTGAAGAAAAACATATGCATCCACAACGAATCTCTGATCACGGATTTCGGTCTGGAGGCATCATTGGACGATATTTTTTCGAAAATGAGGCTGCTCAAGCAGTTGCTGGTGTACGATACCATAACAGAGTTCTTTCTGTATATATTGGATGATATTCTTGTGACATTCAACCAGTGAAACAACTCAATTACTGCATGAGACATTTGCTGGTTGTGCACTGTTTCGTTTTGGTGATCAAATATGGTCCTGTTGATTTCTTTTTCTTTGGTAATTTTATGTTGGTATATGCCAGCAAGGCCACAGTCACCAGGATCAGCCGGTTAGAAATGACAGATTTATTTCCAAAATATTTTGATTCTGCTCCGCTATACAAAGTCAACTAGTTAGCGTTCTGGTATCGTTTAATGGTCCGATCATATTTCATATTTAGCCAAAAAATACGTTTTAGGGCCTTTCTATATTAAGGTGACGATATACACAATTGAAAATAAACATATATTTATCAAAACTTAACATCTCTTAGTAAAACAGTTCTACCTTCGTTTTATATAGTTTTCTATAAATTTTAAATAAAACATAAAAATTTCACGTTTGACCCAACCCCTTACTAGAACATGTTGCTCTTACTCATACACAAGACACCAGCAACAATAATAGCAACAGCAGCAGCAGCAGCAAGCAACATTGTACAATATTTTGCATTCGCATGCCACTACAACTTAAAAATAATACAAAAAAAAAGCAATCGAATAGTCGTACACTTTTATAATGACATGGTTTGTAAAGTCTGAACCACACGGCACAACCACCGGAAGTGCGTATTGTCTCATTAGAAATTCATACGCACCTTAATTTAGTATTTGCGTTCATTTGTTCCATTTCAGTACACGCGTTGTTGCTTCGTTTAGTTTAGTTCAATTCAATTCTATTCAATTCGGTTTCGTTCACTTCAGTTTGCATTTGGGTTTTTTTTTCTCCATTCTACTCCCATAAGTCGACTGGTTGGCTGGCAGTTGAATGGTGTTGACTCTGTAATAAACTGTGTTTTTTGAAAATGAAAATATCAAATAAAGTAAAAAAAAAAAAACATTCCCTCATTAAGATTTGCAGCTTGTATATGGTAGGGAATTAAAGCTGTAAGTCATTGTATATCGTTGTTGTTTCTTTAGTGGGCATAATTAGGTTTAGTAGCTTAAGATGGATTGTTTTTCGTTACAAAAAAAAAGAAAAACTGGGAAGAGTTTAGCTTTCAACTTGAAAAATAGACAGCTAATTTCTAAAATGTAAATGTGTAAAAGGGGAGCAATAGTAACGTGACCACTTGATTTGAATAAAAACAAGAATGTGTGTTATATTTGGCTTTGCCGAATCTTGTATACGCATCTTCAATATGTGACAATAAAATATTTTTCTGATGCGGGGGTAGTGTCAATATTTTTCTCACAAAAAACTAAAATTTTGTGAAAATGAGCGAATTCACCTAATTGTGGATAAATTCGAAAAAAATCAATGAATATTAATGATTGATATCTCATTTTATTGCTATTATATATAGCTTTGCGATAAAGCCATAAATCTGAACCATTTCTACCGTTTTCGATTTTTCATGATTTTTTTAAAACAAAAAATAGCTATTTTCACGTAAAAAATATATTTTTTTGCTTCAATTTGTTATTATAACTCCGAAACTAATGAGCCGATTGAAACGCATTATATATGTATAAATTTGAATATAGCGTGGAGAAAATGTTTTCAAAATTTAGTCAATCGAAAGAGGAAAATTAACTACTCAATTTAATGTATATCAAACAAAAAACTAAAATTTTGTAAAAATGAGCGAATTCACTTAATTGTGAATAAATTCGAATAAAATCAATCGATTTTTATGCTCGACATCTCATTTTATTGCTATTATATGTGGCTTTGCAATAAAGCCACAAATGTGAACAATTTCTGCCGTTTTCGATTTTTAATGATTTTTTTAAAACAAACAAAAAATTACTATTTTCGTAAAAAATATATTTTTTTGCTTTAATTTGTTATTATAACTCCGAAATTACTGAGCCGATTGAAACGCGATATATAAACGGATTAAAGGTTATGTAATTCTCTACTTTCCTTAGTTTATTTTTCATAACATCGGACTCACCCTTTTTGAGGTATATTTAATTATGTGAAGAAACTCCTAACAAAATTCACAATTTTACTTAAAAAGTTTCATAGAGTTTAAAATTTGGACCATATTTGTACTAATGGAAAAATACAGCAAAATTATGTTGTGGTTTAAAAAGCTTAATGAAATTGCAATTCTAAACTCGATAGTAGCTACAACACATAGGCATTTTTGCAGGCAAAAATAAAAAATGCTGAATGCATGGGGTCACATTAAGCAAATGATTTCTGGATAACTGGTGAAATAAAATGCGTTTCCGTTGCAACGCCTTATAAATTTCACAAGTGTTTATTAATATTTATAGTTCTGTAGTTGAAATAAAGAAATAGATAATTAAACAATAATCTAATGTAAGTATTAACGAGAGAATAATAAATTCTTTAATAAGTACATGCATAAGGAGTAGTAGGGAGTTTTTAATTGTGAATTTTATTTAAGTACTTAGATAGATGAAAAGTATGAAGTTTTATGTGAAACTACTTTGTTGCAATTAATAAATTCCATAAATTATAAATTATTTTTGATTTTAAATTCTTCTCATTGGTTGAAGTTGTGTAACTGCTTATCTAATTAGGATAACACACTTTAAATTGTAAAGTAATGAAAGATAAGGATTTTCTACGCATTTTACACAAGGGTGCATATATATCAAGGCAGAAAATAATCTATTTAATAATATGTATCTTCTCAGCTACTGGTCCAATGGAATAGATGTGCATGTGAAAAATAAATGCACTAGATATGTGGGTACATTTTCAGATAATCGTCGATATCGCAAATGATAATGAACAGTTGCTAGAATTAAATTTATGGCACTTAGCACTTTGTCAGAGTTTAAATCACTTGCACCTGGTTTTATCATGAAAGCCATCGCAAACAAATTGATTTTGATCATATAAACACATACTCTATAGAATCATTTGGACATTTAAATTTTATATTTTTTAATTTCGTAAAACTCGCGATTTTTGCGTGATTTTAATTTAATTTTTGGAAAATATATATTTTTTTTAATTTTATTAAAAATTCATATCTTTTGAAGCTGATGTCGAATCATATTGCTTTAAGATGTTTTTGAATGATAATTATATCCTCTTTAGGCTACATAATAAAATATATTTACATCCATGAACAAATGCAATTTTCAGGTGCTCTTTTGGAAATGTTCTCCACGTAAAATTTATTATTTTTTTAAATAATCTTAAAAAGTTTTAAATTGACTAATGTTTTTTTGGTGTGAGGAGAAATCCTACTATTTTTATACCCAACATCAAATAGATATACTAAGTTGTCATTCAGTAACATATTTTATACCAAAAATCGATCGATACGATAATTACTTATATTTTATACCAAAAATCAATCATTAGAATAAAAAACGCCAATGGTTATTAACGATTGAAAATAATCGTTAATAACCATGCACAGTGGGGCAGAATTAAATTTTTTTGGAAATAAATCTTGCATTTTTAAACGGCTGGTGCGATAGGGATAAAATTTTACGTGGGCGTAGACAAGGATTATTCGAGTTTAAATTATTAAAATTGACCCTACAAATGTTCAAGGGGCGGCGCTTTGGGTGCTCAAAGTAGGGTACCTTCGATTTCAAAAATTTTTATATTTTTGAAAAGCGCTCGGCTAGGTCTTGAAAAAACATGCATGCGTGTTCTATTTTGCCATAACTTGGTCCGCTTTTTAAAAAGTATAGGTCGTACTTTTGGACTGCATGGACTTTAAAACTCCGTTCTTCAAAAATGTTTCACTTTTTCATATTTTAGTATAAAATGTCAGAACTATTGACTTGTTGTTGAATAACATATTAAGAAAATTTGTATAATTTTTTTTATAATGAAAAAGTGGAAGAGTTTTGAATCTAATTGATATAATTAATTTTGTAAGACCAAAAATAAACTAGTTCGGAATAAATCTAGATGAAAGTGTTCCTAATATTTGCAATCCTATTAAAATTTTGATACAATTTTTAGTTTTAGAAACTCAGTAAATATGTAATATGCAATAAAATCTTTATTTATTGACAAAACTCAATGAAATTTTCAACGTTTTTAAAATTTGTCATTCTAAATAACAAGGTGTAAAAAAAACTTGTCAAAAAGTTAAAGGGAATCCCGCAATTCCTAAAAATTGGAGCGAAAATACCAAAATTGGTGTTTTGTTACAATTTTACTAATAGGGTCCACATTTTCTTCAGACCTGGTATAATATTTGGAGATAAATAGGGAACACATCAGGGTTTGGAAAGCTGCTTTCCGTTTTCTGATCCCGGCTTTGGGATTTTAGAACATGTGGCCCAAAATTGAAATTTTGGTAAATGATAAAATGTCTAATTCTGCCTAATAATGTCTAAAAATAGGACAAGATTTTACACCAAAATGTTCTCCGTAAAGATATTTTATACAGAATTGTTATATGGTCTTAAAGAAATTTTGTATTAATAAAAAAGGGTTAAGACACCTTTTCGGCTAAAAAAAACAGCAAAAATCTATTATTTTTTGAGTGTTTAATCGTTTATTTTTAGATCTATAGTTGTTATTGCTCTGAAATTGTTTTTATATTTTTGGCAATATAGTTGTTTAACTAAAAAAAATTTGATTCCAATCGGTCAAATACTACGCCCTATATTTTAAAAAAAAGCGGAGCAAGGTATGTAAAAATTTTCAAATTTCAATTTTGAAATGGCTATAACTCGGAAATTATAAGAGATAAATTGCACAAGCAAGCATATTTTTTCAAGACCTAGCACTTATCAAAAATTTTAAAATCTCTGAAATCAGATGGGAAACATGGAAGGTACCCTACTTTGAGCCACCAAATGGCCGCCCCTAGACCATGTGTAAGGTCCATTTTAATATTATACTCGAATACTCATTATCTATGACCACCACAAATTTTATTTCATTCGCACCAGCCGTTTAGAAATGCCAGATTTATTTCCAAAAAATTTTGATTCTGCCCCACTGTGCTATGTAAATACTTTGATTTTAACAAAAATAAGCCCAATCTGTGATCACTCATATTTTACACCTTAAATCAATTTTTAGTATAAAAAACTAAAATATTTGAAATCATTAATAACGTTGTAAATACTGCGATTTGAAGGAAAATAAACTCAATCTGTGATCACTCATATTTTATACCAGAAATAAATGTTTTGTACAAAAACCTCAAACACCTTTACTTAATCGATAATTTTCGGTAAAATAAGCTCAATCTGTGATCACTCATATTTTATACCAAAAATTGATACAGATTTAAATCGATTGAGACATAAATAAGTATTTATATCAGCGAAAGGCATTGAGCTCTCAAATGAGCTCTCTTGTTTTTGTTTTCACATGTACGCAAGCACACACATTGTATAAAAACAATCAAAACCAGTCAGTCTCGCATGAGCATTGATGGAAGCAGGTTGTGTTACGCTTTTCGCTTTTTATGCTTGTTTATTTCAGTTATTGTTTTTGTTTTTTTCTCAACTCATACAACTACAATATTTAAAAACTGTAGTGGTGTGAGTTTGCCATTCGCTGATTTATATCACCATATATGTGCGAAAAATTGAGTATTTTGAAAATTCAAACTTGACTTCTGAATTTTTTATAATAATGGACATCATTTAAAATTTTTGAGAAAAAGTGTTTTATTTATTTCGATTCCTTAAAAAACTGCATGAACCACTTTAATATCGTTAAAAGAAGCTTTTGTTAAAAAAGTACGTTTTGTTTAAAACAAAATTAAAAAAGTACGTTTTTTATGTGTTTTTTTTAATGAATATTTTTGACTGAATGTTTTTACGCCTGATCTAAAATATAAACAAATTACGCATTTGGTCAATTCACAAGGTCTCCCATCATGTCGTATTGTCATAATGTCCTAATGTTTCACGAATCGGCGGCTCGGCTTAACCGATTCGTTCGGCGTTCGGCGCAGATCTCTGCTGGTTGGCTACGATAACATAATACAGAGTAGTATTATTTTAGGACATTTTTAGCTTGACAGGCAAGAACGACATTTTTAAACCATTGTGAAATATTAGGACATTAAGACCTTGTGAATTGACAAATTGAAATTAAATATATTATTTTTGTCTTTTTGTTAAGCACAATTTTCTTTAGAACCCATTTACTTAGTAAAAAAATTTAAATGAGAATGCAAGGGGGGTAATTATTGGTACTTTGTCTTTATTCTTTACACTTTCGGTGGCAAAGGCACATAACCTTAAAAAAATACAACAAATCTTTATTAAATAATTTAAAAATAAAAGGACATTATTTTAATATTTTTGGTACTAAATTAAAGACACAGTTTCACCATTTTAATAATGTTCACTAAAAATGTCATCAATTAATCAAGTTTTCGTTTTCATATAAATGTTATTCAGCGTAGAACGATATACTGGGATAAAAACTAATTGAATACACGAATGTATGATTTTTGCATTTATAGGCGTTTTATAAATTTTTATTTTAAAATATAAAAAATTGTTTGTTATAAAATTCAAAAAAAAAAAAAAAAAAAAAAAAATTATGGTTTGTGGAGCTCCTTATGAATAAATGTAAGCTTTTTGTATAAGTAGTTGGTATTGGTTAAAACCTTAGAAGTTGAAGATTAACAGTTTAGTAAAGTGATATAATTTCATGAATTTTTCGGATGTTATTTACCTTTGAAACTAAAAAATTATAATATGGGATTTTTCATGAACAAAAATCTAAAATTTTAATTAATGTACAATTTTAACGGTTAAAGATATTACAACAAAATTTGAAAATAATGTTGATTCAAATATCCTTAAATGAACGGAATTATAATTTTTGACATTTTTAATTTTGAAATACTAAAATTCCTAAAATGAAGAAAATGTGTTTCAAAAACTGAGTTTTTTAGAAAGGTGCCTTCAGTGTGATAGTAAAATAACTTTGTACGTATTTTACTAAGATATAGGGCTATACAAGCATGGACTTTTTCGAGCATCGGTGCTTTTCCTTTTTAGAATTTTTAACTCAAACCTAAATGTCTTTTTTTAAATTGGCAAAGTTTGGATAGGTGTGGGGGCTTAATTGTACCAAGTGTTACTTTATACGCTTTTGCATTATGTTCACTTTTCGGATCATATACAAATTTTACATAGTCCCGAAAAAAATTTTTTTCTACAAATGAAAAAATATAGGGACTTTTTTGGGAAAAATCGTAAACAATACGCCATTTATAAACGTTTCAACTTTTGATTCATGTAACTTTTTATAGGTACGAGATAACTATCGATAGACAACTATCGAACCTCCATAGGACCGCCATAACTAATAAACCAAAAAAATATCGAGCAGAATTAAAAAAAAATAAGTAAATAAACCTAAATATTTCTTGAACTAAAAGAGTTAACTTACATATGTATGCATATTTTCTAAAGATCTCCTCAAGGACTATTTATATATTAAATTTCAGGTCATTCGGATCATAAATGGATTTTTAGCGATTTGTTTTTTTAATATGAGACCCAAGGTGGAGTGTAATTTTGCTAATTAAGCATAAAGAGCTTTAGTTACTACTTTAGTATCTTTGGTGACCCCTACTGAAATTTGTCGGTAAAAATTTTCGTAGAATATTTTAGTCCTTAAATGTCCTTTTTGAAAGGACTTTTTTTGATATTCTCGAAATATGGGATAAATTGACCCCTAAAGAAAGGTGCTAGATATTTAAGATCTTCCACTAAAATGATCCCCATAAAATTCCACATTATAACTCTGACAATAAGAATTCTCTCAGACATTACCTTACAATATTTTTTCCATAAGCTCCCTTCGGTCAAAAAATAAAACTTTGACACACTGTAAAAAAATTTCAGACCTGCTGGATTATAAGTTTATTGTACAAAAATAATCTACTCACAACATGCCCTTTCAGAATTACAGGGTCGCTGTTCTGTTCTAATCAAAAAGTCTTAATATGTTGGACAGTGTTAGTAGCCAAAAAAATTTGAAGCTATATTTTTTAGGAATACAAAAAAAAAAAAAAAAATTAAATTAAATTTAGGTACTCTTTGTTTCCCAGAAAAAAGCTATTCTACCCCACTGTACAAGGTAACAATGGGCCACTTTTATGTGTAAATTACTAAAATAGCTAAATTTGTTAAGCCTTTTATTTAAAAATCTTCAGATCTACATAGTTTTCAAATATTATTTGTTGTTATTTACAGGTAAGCATGAATTCCTTACTTTTGGACATTGGGAGGTTTAAAACTAAAAAAAAGTAAGCAAAAACTTTAATTTTAATTGGCAAAGATTATAAAAAATTCTTAGGCAAATACCGTATTTTATGAGTGGCTAATCCTTAGTTTTAATCCCTGTATGATTATTTACAATTTAGCACCTTTATAGAAAACTACCTCCCTAAATGCATAATGCAATTTTAATACTTATTTCTATATACATGCATTACATGCAGCCATATTTATGTACGTATGTATAAATGCATATTATTAGTAATAAATTTATCATTTTATGTAAGTTCTAAGTTCGTGCATACGCGTGTTTTATGCTTTTTTATGCAAATTGTTTAGAAATAATGCAGTTTTCCTTTTTGCTATTCCAAAAACATGGTCAGTTAAAAATTAAGTTCATGTTTACGTATGCAAATATCAATACAATGAAAAGCGAAAATAAACACGAGATTATAGTGTGACTGTTATGTTGTAATACAATAAATAAAAATTAATGTATAATAAATATTAATAAGATGATCAAGCTGTGTCCCTAGGTGTGTTTGTTAGAAGTACAGTACAGTGACCTTAAAGAAACAATACATGGAATATATTAAATTATTATTATTTAAATTATCGGTTGAAATATCACTAGATGATTCTCATTTAAAATTGAAACTCTGGTAAAATATTTAGCATAATTTTCAATTACTTGTAATATTTATCAATGTATTTTAAAAACTATGTTCAACTTTTTGTTTTAGGACATATTTGACCCTATAGTTAAGAAAATTATTAGCTTAGTGAATAAGTAATTTCGATATATATACATTAGGGTGGGATTTATTTTGTTCTTTTTGGATTTTCAATTATCATAATATCTAAAATTGTTCTCCGTTATCTAAAAACGAAATGGTGTTAATTTGAGCAAAATCAGAAGTTTCGGGTTCTGGGTTTTTGCTGGCCTGGGCGAAAATTTTATTTTTTCCGCTATTATTTCAATGACAACCCTAGTGAGAATAAAACAAAGGTCCAGCTAATATTGACGATATTAGAGTTTTGACAATGATCTGGATTAGTTTTCAACAAGAACTATAAATGACCACTATAAAGATGTTAATAGTAAATATACATTTACTACCAACTAACCTAACGAACGAAGCACCCATTCGTAAATGTTAATAGAAAAATTCTAAAGGAAATGGAATTAACTTTTTTGCCCAGCTAATTAAAATATCCATACCAATGTTTCGTATGTATGAATACGATTTATTTAATTTTCAGTCACACTCTGCTGGCCTCTTTATTTGCACGATGTTACGAGCTGAACACGAACTAATGCCGCTACTGCCACGGCCTATACATGTACAATATTGGCTGGTTGGTTGGTCGTTCGGTCGGTCGGTCGAACTTCATATAACGGCGAGAGAGAACATTGCACAGTGGTTTAGAAACTTTTTTTTTTGGAAATAATTCGGTATCTCGGGAACTATTGGAGATATTATTACAAAATTTCACATGGTTAGAGCTGAGGTGTTTTTGAGTTGAATTACATTTGTTCAGCTTCCTAGGGGTAATACGGGCCAATTTGTGCCCCCTCAAAGTTGGTCACCTCGGGTCTCAAAATTTTTAAAAAAATCCCCAAAAATTCATTTATGATCCGAATGAGCTGAAATTTAAAATATAAATAGTCCTTGAGAAGATCTACAAAAAATACGCTTACATGTGTAGGTTATCTCCTTCAGTTGAAGAGATATTTAGGTTTATTTATTTTTTTTTTTTTAATTTTGCTCGATTTTTTTTTGTTTTTTAGATATGGCGGCCCTACGAAGGGTCGAATTTTTTTTTCAAAATATCAGCTATATTGGCAATAAAATTCTAAATAAAATAAAAAAAACGTGGTAACAGTTATCTCGTCCATGTAAAAAGTTACACGCATCCAAAGTTGGAACATGTAAAATGGGCCTAATTTTTTACGATTTTTCCTAAAAAAGTCCCTATATTTTTTCTTTTGTAGAAACAAATTTTCTTTGGGACTATATACAATTTTTATATGTTCCGGAAAGAAAACTTAATGCAAAAGCATGTAAAGTAAAATTGGGCTCACTTAAGCGGACACAGTATCCCCCAGACCTATCCAAACTTGGACAATTTTAAAAAAAATATTTAGGTTTCAGTAAAAAATTCTAAAAAGGCAAAGCACCGATCCTCGAAAAAGTTCCGTATTTGTATAACCCTATATGTTTTTTAAATACTTAGAAAGTTGTTTCACTATCACACGGTAAATAGCGTCACAGTAGGCACTTTTCTAAAAAAACTCAGTTTTTGGAACACATTTTCCCCGTTTTAGGAATTTCGGTATTTGAAAATAAAAAATGTCAAAAATTATAATGTCATTAATTTAAGGACATTTGGATCTAAATTAGTTCCCAATTTTGTTAAGATATCTTTAACCGTTAAAATTTTACATTAAATCAAATTTTATATTTTTCTTCATGGAAAATCATCATATTATAATTTTTTAAGTTTTTATGGTAAATGACGTTCAAAAAATTAATTAAATTCTTTAATTTTATTAAAATAT
Organism: Calliphora vomitoria; assembly: GCA_942486065.2. Lineage (NCBI taxonomy): Eukaryota > Metazoa > Arthropoda > Insecta > Diptera > Calliphoridae > Calliphora > Calliphora vomitoria. The sequence goes on along the minus strand of OW818031.2, from coordinate 57,525,093 downwards.
GAATCTAAAAGTTCTAAGGTTTTTACCAATATCAAATATTTATATAAAAAGCATATATCTACTACTCAGAAGCTCCACAAACCTTACCCCCTTCGGAAAATTTGTACATTTTTTCATATATTTCATGCAAAATGTTACTAACATATCAAATGTTAATTCTGAATTCCAACACACACTGACTTAACAGAAAGTTTGGTGTAACACATTTTGCACGCTATATATGAAAAAACGTACAAATTTTTCGAAGGGGGTAAGGTTTGTGGAGCTTCTGAGTAGTAGATATATGCTTTTTATATAAATATTTGATATTGGTAAAAACCTTAGGACTTTTAGATTCATATTTTAATAAAATTAAAGAATTTAATTAATTTTTTGAACGTCATTTACCATAAAAACTTAAAAAATTATAATATGATGATTTTCCATGAAGAAAAATATAAAATTTGATTTAATGTAAAATTTTAACGGTTAAAGATATCTTAACAAAATTGGGAACTAATTTAGATCCAAATGTCCTTAAATTAATGACATTATAATTTTTGACATTTTTTATTTTCAAATACCGAAATTCCTAAAACGGGGAAAATGTGTTCCAAAAACTGAGTTTTTTTAGAAAAGTGCCTACTGTGACGCTATTTACCGTGTGATAGTGAAACAACTTTCTAAGTATTTAAAGAACATATAGGGTTATACAAATACGGAACTTTTTCGAGGATCGGTGCTTTGCCTTTTTAGAATTTTTTACTGAAACCTAAATATTTTTTTTAAAATTGTCCAAGTTTGGATAGGTCTGGGGGATACTGTGTCCGCTTAAGTGAGCCCAATTTTACTTTACATGCTTTTGCATTAAGTTTTCTTTCCGGAACATATAAAAATTGTATATAGTCCCAAAGAAAATTTGTTTCTACAAAAGAAAAAATATAGGGACTTTTTTAGGAAAAATCGTAAAAAATTAGGCCCATTTTACATGTTCCAACTTTGGATGCGTGTAACTTTTTACATGGACGAGATAACTGTTACCACGTTTTTTTTATTTTATTTAGAATTTTATTGCCAATATAGCTGATATTTTGAAAAAAAAATTCGACCCTTCGTAGGGCCGCCATATCTAAAAAACAAAAAAAAATCGAGCAAAATTAAAAAAAAAAAAATAAATAAACCTAAATATCTCTTCAACTGAAGGAGATAACCTACACATGTAAGCGTATTTTTTGTAGATCTTCTCAAGGACTATTTATATTTTAAATTTCAGCTCATTCGGATCATAAATGAATTTTTGGGGATTTTTTTAAAAATTTTGAGACCCGAGGTGACCAACTTTGAGGGGGCACAAACTGGCCCGTATTACCCCTAGGAAGCTGAACAAATGTAATTCAACTCAAAAACACCTCAGCTCTAACCATGTGAAATTTTGTAATAATATCTCCAATAGTTCCCGAGATACCGAATTATTTCCAAAAAAAAAAGTTTCTAAACCACTGTGCATTGTGTGTATATATAGGTGGATGTGTGTATTTTCAAATAAAGTAGCAGCGTGACCAAATCAGATAAGAAAGTTGACACATTTTCACCATATATTTTGACATTTGACATTCGGAATTAGACATGGGTTAGTTTTTTCCCATTTTTTTTTTGTCGTTGTTGCTGCTGTTGTTGCTTTCGTTAGTTAGTTAGTTACTTGGCCCATAGTAATAGAGAATTGTTTGTTTGGTAACTTAGTTGATTGTAACGTTAAGACTTAAATACACACATTTCTGCACTAACTTTACTCACTGGTATACCCATATTTCCACATTTGTATTCCCTCCATATATATATATATATATATGCATGTACGATTATTTACTACATCATAGTGACTTTATAGAATTAGCCCACAATAAAGAAAAAAAAAACTAAGGAACTTTTACATACGATTAGGAGTGTAGCAAGTAGTTTAATGTTTATTTTATTTGCAAAAAATAGAAGAAAAAACAGCTACAGTGCGTTTCATATGTAACTCTGAACTTTACTAGAAAAGCAGTAGAAACAAAAATAAACGAAATAAATAAATACAAATGTTTAAAACCAACAAATTCATAGTCAAGTTTATATGGCCTCATAGCTTTTTTTTTTTTTTTTTGTTTGTTCGTTTTGTTATTATTTTACCAGTGAGTGGTGCTACGCATTATTTGTTTAAGGAAATAAGTTTATCAATTAATTTGTAATAACTGTAAATTAAGCCTATTTTTAGTTTCAATATTGTATATTATAATTAGGTATATTTATCTTTTCAAAAAGTATAAATTCTTAATACAGTTTCTTAGGAATTTTTTAGATAACTTAAAAAAAACTTTTTTGGGAAAAATAGCGAAAAATCGCCTTTTTTAAATTGTTAGAGCCGCTGTTATAATAAATGGGAAATGGGATCGTTTTAAAAATTAAACAAATTTTGGGGACCCCTGGTCACAACTCTGCGGTCCAACTCTTCTTCATTCAAATCGGACTAAGGGTTTAGAAGTTACAGATTTATTTCCCTCTTCTCATCGTCATTTTTTAAGATATATGGCCCATAGAGCCCATTAAACAATGTATTTTTCTGTATTTATTGGATTTTCGACTTTGACTTCTAAATTATCATCGCAATTCTGCTTATTGAAATAGCCCTTTAACCAAAAGAGTGCTTCAGTACTGAACAAAATTTTAAAATTAAATGCCCGATAAATTTCTTAAACTGAACCGTGTTTTTCAATATAATTTGGAATAATTTGCAAACTTTGCTCCAGCTGATTTGCCAAAACCAACTAACTTCACAACCATAAAGAACTGTCAGTTTAAAGTTCTCCGCCGCTATAAGAAGAAACAATCTATCAGATTTACCGGACAGATTTTTGGATAAATATGACTGCGATTTTGAAGTGTTTTTCATCATTCAAGTCACCTGGGCCAGATGGTATATTGCCAAAGATCCTACAAAGTGCAAAAACGCATATCATTCCCTGGCTCGATAGAATATTTAAACTCTCTTCCTCCCTCAACCATGTTCCGGTTAACTCAAGGAGGCTTAAGGTCATTTTTATTTCAAAGATTGGCAAAAGAAGTCATGATAATTCGGAGGACTTTCGACCAATTAATCTTTCATCTTTCCAGCTTAAAACGTTGGAAAGACTCATTGACGCTCACATAAGGCGTCGACTAAAGGGCACAACACGACTCTCTAATAGTCAATATGCCTACCTTAAGGATCGGTCTACAGAGACAGCTCTACATGAGGTCGTTATCGTTATAGAGCGATCTATCGAATTTAAACAATACAATGGCAGCCTTCCTGGATATAGAAGTGGCTTTCAATAAAGTAACTACTCCTGCAATTCAGCAAACTCTTAGTAATCTAGACGTTGAAGAACATATCAATGACTGGTTAGTAACCATGTTGAAATCACGATTATTTACAAAACTTATACTATCCACGACAAAGACCAAGATTCCAAGCTTCAAACTTCCGCGGTTAAAAAAATCTGTGATCACTCATATTTCCCACCAAATATCGATTTTTATATGAAAAATGTAAAATCACTCATAAAACGTTAATAAGAGGTCCTATAAGAAAAAGGGCAATAATCTGTTCGGTTAACTCAAGGAGGCTTAAGGTCATTTTTATTTCAAAGATTGGCAAAAGAAGTCATGATAATTCGGAGGACTTTCGACCAATTAATCTTTCATCTTTCCAGCTTAAAACGTTGGAAAGACTCATTGACGCTCACATAAGGCGTCGACTAAAGGGCACAACACGACTCTCTAATAGTCAATATGCCTACCTTAAGGATCGGTCTACAGAGACAGCTCTACATGAGGTCGTTATCGTTATAGAGCGATCTATCGAATTTAAACAATACAATGGCAGCCTTCCTGGATATAGAAGTGGCTTTCAATAAAGTAACTACTCCTGCAATTCAGCAAACTCTTAGTAATCTAGACGTTGAAGAACATATCAATGACTGGTTAGTAACCATGTTGAAATCACGATTATTTACAAAACTTATACTATCCACGACAAAGACCAAGATTCCAAGCTTCAAACTTCCGCGGTTAAAAAAATCTGTGATCACTCATATTTCCCACCAAATATCGATTTTTATATGAAAAATGTAAAATCACTCATAAAACGTTAATAAGAGGTCCTATAAGAAAAAGGGCAATAATCTGTGATCACTCATATTTCCCACCAAATAACGATTTTTATATGAAAATTCTAAAATCACTCATAAAACGTTAATAAGAGGTCCTATAGGAAAAAGGGCAATAATCTGTGATCACTCATATTTCCCACCAAATATCGATTTTTATATGAAAAATCTAAAATCACTCATAAAACCTTAATAAAAATCATAGAGGAAAAAGGGCAATAGTCTGTGATCACTCATATTTCCCACCAAATATCGATTTTTATATGAAAAATCTAAAATCAGTCATAAAACGTTAATAAGACGTCCTATAGGAAAAGACCAATCTAAAATCAGTCATAAAACGTTAATAAGAGGTCCTAGAGGAAAAAGGGCAATAATCTGTGATCACTCATATTTCCCACCAAATATCGATTGTTAATGAAAAATCTAAAATCACTCATAAAACGTTAATAAGAGATCATAGAGGAAAAAGGGCAATAATCTGTGATCACTCATATTTCTCACCAAATATCGATTTTTATATGAAAAATCTAAAATCACTCATAAAACGTTAATAATAGGTCCTAGAGGAAAAAGGGCAATAATCTGTGATCACTCATATTTCCCACCAAATATAGATTTTTATATGAAAATTCTAAAATCACTCATAAAACGTTAATAAGAGGTCCTATAGGAAAAAGGGCAATAATCTGTGATCACTCATATTTCCCACCAAATATCGATTTTTATATGAAAAATCTAAAATCACTCATATAGGAAAAGGGACAATAATCTGTGACCACTCATATTTCCCACCAAATCACTCATAAAACGTTAATAAGAGATCATGGAGGAAAAAGGGCAATAATCTGTGATCACTCATATTTCCCACCAAATATCGATTTTTATATGAAAAATGTAAAATCACTCATAAAACGTTAATAATAGGTCCTAGAGGAAAAAGGGCAATAATCTGTGATCACTCATATTTCCCACCAAATATAGATTTTTATATGAAAAATGTAAAATCACTCATAAAACGTTAATAAGAGGTCCTAGAGGAAAACGGGCAATAATCTGTGATCACTCATATTTCCCACCAAATATCGATTTTTATATGAAAAATCTAAAATCACTCATATAGAAAAAGGGACAATAATCTGTGACCACTCATATTTCCCACCAAATATCGATTTTTATATGAAAAATCTAAAATCACTCATAAAACGTTAATAAGAGATCACAGAGGAAAAAGGGCAATAATCTGTGATCACTCATATTTCCCACCAAATATCGATTTTTATATGAAAAATCTAAAATCACTCATAAAACGTTAATAAGAGGTCCTATAGGAAAAAGGGCAATAATCTGTGATCACTCATATTTCCCACCAAATATCGATTTTTATATGAAAAATGTAAAATCACTCATAAAACGTTAATAAGAGGTCCTATAGGAAAAAGGCCAATAATCTGTGATCACTCATATTTCCCACCAAATATCGATTTTTATATGAAAAATCTAAAATCACTCATAAAATGTTAATAAGAGGTCCTATAGGAAAAAGGCCAATAATCTGTGATCACTCATATTTCCCACCAAATATCGATTTTTATATGAAAAATGTAAAATCACTCATAAAACGTTAATAAGAGGTCCTATAGGAAAAAGGCCAATAATCTGTGATCACTCATATTTCCCACCAAATATCGATTTTTATATGAAAAATCTAAAATCACTCATAAAACGTTAATAAAAGATCATAAAGGAAAAAGGGCAATAATCTGTGATCACTCATATTTCCCACCAAATATCGATTGTTAATGAAAAATCTAAAATCAGTCATAAAACGTTAATAAGAGGTCCTAGAGGAAAAAGGGGCAATAATCTGTGATCACTCATATTTCCCACCAAATATCGATTTTTATATGAAAAATCTAAAACGTTAATAAGACGTCCTATAGGAAAAAGGCCAATCTAAAATCAGTCATAAAACGTTAATTAGACGTCCTATAGGAAAAAGTAATCTGTGATCACTCATATTTCTCACCAAATATCGATTTTTATATGAAAAATCTAAAATCACTCATATAGAAAAAGGGACAATAATCTGTGACCACTCATATTTCCCACCAAATATCGATTTTTATATGAAAAATCTAAAATCACTCATAAAACGTTAATAAGAGATCACAGAGGAAAAAGGGCAATAATCTGTGATCACTCATATTTCCCACCAAATATCGATTTTTATATGAAAAATCTAAAATCACTCATAAAACGTTAATAAGAGGTCCTATAGGAAAAAGGGCAATAATCTGTGATCACTCATATTTCCCACCAAATATCGATTTTTATATGAAAAATGTAAAATCACTCATAAAACGTTAATAAGAGGTCCTATAGGAAAAAGGCCAATAATCTGTGATCACTCATATTTCCCACCAAATATCGATTTTTATATGAAAAATCTAAAATCACTCATAAAACGTTAATAAAAGATCATAAAGGAAAAAGGGCAATAATCTGTGATCACTCATATTTCCCACCAAATATCGATTGTTAATGAAAAATCTAAAATCAGTCATAAAACGTTAATAAGAGGTCCTAGAGGAAAAAGGGCAATAATCTGTGATCACTCATATTTCCCACCAAATATCGATTTTTATATGAAAAATCTAAAATCACTCATAAAACGTTAATAAAAGATCATAAAGGAAAAAGGGCAATAATCTGTGATCACTCATATTTCCCACCAAATATCGATTGTTAATGAAAAATGTAAAATCACTCATAAAACGTTAATAAGAGGTCCTAGAGGAAAAAGGGCAATAATCTGTGATCACTCATATTTCCCACCAAATATCGATTTTTATATGAAAAATCTAAAACGTTAATAAGACGTCCTATAGGAAAAAGGCCAATCTAAAATCAGTCATAAAACGTTAATTAGACGTCCTATAGGAAAAAGTAATCTGTGATCACTCATATTTCTCACCAAATATTGATTTTTATATGAAAATTCTAAAATCACTCATAAAACGTTAATAAGAGGTCCTAGAGGAAAACGGGCAATAATCTGTGATGACTCATATTTCCCACCAAATATCGATTTTTAAATGAAAAATGTAAAATCACTCATAAAACGTTAATAAGAGGTCCTAGAGGAAAAAGGGCAATAATCTGTGATCACTCATATTTCCCACCAAATATCGATTTTTATATGAAAATTCTAAAATCACTCATAAAACGTTAATAATAGGTCCTAGAGGAAAAAGGGCAATAATCTGTGATCACTCATATTTCCCACCAAATATCGATTTTTATATGAAAATTCTAAAATCACTCATAAAACGTTAATAAGACGTCCTATAGGAAAAAGGGCAAAAATCTGTGATCACTCATATTTCCCACCAAATATCGATTTTTATATGACAAATCTAAAATCACTCATAAAACGTTAATAAGAGATCATAGAGGAAAAAGGGCAATAATCTGTGATCACTCATATTTCCCACCAAATATCGATTTTTATATGAAAAATGTAAAATCACTCATAAAACGTTAATAAGAGGTCCTATAAGAAAAAGGGCAATAATCTGTGATCACTCATATTTCCCACCAAATAACGATTTTTATATGAAAATTCTAAAATCACTCATAAAACGTTAATAAGAGGTCCTATAGGAAAAAGGGCAATAATCTGTGATCACTCATATTTCCCACCAAATATCGATTTTTATATGAAAAATCTAAAATCACTCATAAAACCTTAATAAAAATCATAGAGGAAAAAGGGCAATAGTCTGTGATCACTCATATTTCCCACCAAATATCGATTTTTATATGAAAAATCTAAAATCAGTCATAAAACGTTAATAAGACGTCCTATAGGAAAAAGGCCAATCTAAAATCAGTCATAAAACGTTAATAAGAGGTCCTAGAGGAAAAAGGGCAATAATCTGTGATCACTCATATTTCCCACCAAATATCGATTGTTAATGAAAAATCTAAAATCACTCATAAAACGTTAATAAGAGATCATAGAGGAAAAAGGGCAATAATCTGTGATCACTCATATTTCTCACCAAATATCGATTTTTATATGAAAAATCTAAAATCACTCATAAAACGTTAATAATAGGTCCTAGAGGAAAAAGGGCAATAATCTGTGATCACTCATATTTCCCACCAAATATAGATTTTTATATGAAAATTCTAAAATCACTCATAAAACGTTAATAAGAGGTCCTATAGGAAAAAGGGCAATAATCTGTGATCACTCATATTTCCCACCAAATATCGATTTTTATATGAAAAATCTAAAATCACTCATATAGGAAAAGGGACAATAATCTGTGACCACTCATATTTCCCACCAAATCACTCATAAAACGTTAATAAGAGATCATGGAGGAAAAAGGGCAATAATCTGTGATCACTCATATTTCCCACCAAATATCGATTTTTATATGAAAAATGTAAAATCACTCATAAAACGTTAATAATAGGTCCTAGAGGAAAAAGGGCAATAATCTGTGATCACTCATATTTCCCACCAAATATAGATTTTTATATGAAAAATGTAAAATCACTCATAAAACGTTAATAAGAGGTCCTAGAGGAAAACGGGCAATAATCTGTGATCTCTCATATTTCCCACCAAATATCGATTTTTATATGAAAAATCTAAAATCACTCATATAGAAAAAGGGACAATAATCTGTGACCACTCGTATTTCCCACCAAATATCGATTTTTATATGAAAAATCTAAAATCACTCATAAAACGTTAATAAGAGATCACAGAGGAAAAAGGGCAATAATCTGTGATCACTCATATTTCCCACCAAATATCGATTTTTATATGAAAAATCTAAAATCACTCATAAAACGTTAATAAGAGGTCCTATAGGAAAAAGGGCAATAATCTGTGATCACTCATATTTCCCACCAAATATCGATTTTTATATGAAAAATGTAAAATCACTCATAAAACGTTAATAAGAGGTCCTATAGGAAAAAGGCCAATAATCTGTGATCACTCATATTTCCCACCAAATATCGATTTTTATATGAAAAATCTAAAATCACTCATAAAATGTTAATAAGAGGTCCTATAGGAAAAAGGCCAATAATCTGTGATCACTCATATTTCCCACCAAATATCGATTTTTATATGAAAAATGTAAAATCACTCATAAAACGTTAATAAGAGGTCCTATAGGAAAAAGGCCAATAATCTGTGATCACTCATATTTCCCACCAAATATCGATTTTTATATGAAAAATCTAAAATCACTCATAAAACGTTAATAAAAGATCATAAAGGAAAAAGGGCAATAATCTGTGATCACTCATATTTCCCACCAAATATCGATTGTTAATGAAAAATCTAAAATCAGTCATAAAACGTTAATAAGAGGTCCTAGAGGAAAAAGGGGCAATAATCTGTGATCACTCATATTTCCCACCAAATATCGATTTTTATATGAAAAATCTAAAACGTTAATAAGACGTCCTATAGGAAAAAGGCCAATCTAAAATCAGTCATAAAACGTTAATTAGACGTCCTATAGGAAAAAGTAATCTGTGATCACTCATATTTCTCACCAAATATCGATTTTTATATGAAAAATCTAAAATCACTCATATAGAAAAAGGGACAATAATCTGTGACCACTCATATTTCCCACCAAATATCGATTTTTATATGAAAAATCTAAAATCACTCATAAAACGTTAATAAGAGATCACAGAGGAAAAAGGGCAATAATCTGTGATCACTCATATTTCCCACCAAATATCGATTTTTATATGAAAAATCTAAAATCACTCATAAAACGTTAATAAGAGGTCCTATAGGAAAAAGGGCAATAATCTGTGATCACTCATATTTCCCACCAAATATCGATTTTTGTATGAAAAATGTAAAATCACTCATAAAACGTTAATAAGAGGTCCTATAGGAAAAAGGCCAATAATCTGTGATCACTCATATTTCCCACCAAATATCGATTTTTATATGAAAAATCTAAAATCACTCATAAAACGTTAATAAAAGATCATAAAGGAAAAAGGGCAATAATCTGTGATCACTCATATTTCCCACCAAATATCGATTGTTAATGAAAAATCTAAAATCAGTCATAAAACGTTAATAAGAGGTCCTAGAGGAAAAAGGGCAATAATCTGTGATCACTCATATTTCCCACCAAATATCGATTTTTATATGAAAAATCTAAAATCACTCATAAAACGTTAATAAAAGATCATAAAGGAAAAAGGGCAATAATCTGTGATCACTCATATTTCCCACCAAATATCGATTGTTAATGAAAAATGTAAAATCACTCATAAAACGTTAATAAGAGGTCCTAGAGGAAAAAGGGCAATAATCTGTGATCACTCATATTTCCCACCAAATATCGATTTTTATATGAAAAATCTAAAACGTTAATAAGACGTCCTATAGGAAAAAGGCCAATCTAAAATCAGTCATAAAACGTTAATTAGACGTCCTATAGGAAAAAGTAATCTGTGATCACTCATATTTCTCACCAAATATTGATTTTTATATGAAAATTCTAAAATCACTCATAAAACGTTAATAAGAGGTCCTAGAGGAAAACGGGCAATAATCTGTGATCACTCATATTTCCCACCAAATATCGATTTTTAAATGAAAAATGTAAAATCACTCATAAAACGTTAATAAGAGGTCCTAGAGGAAAAAGGGCAATAATCTGTGATCACTCATATTTCCCACCAAATATCGATTTTTATATGAAAATTCTAAAATCACTCATAAAACGTTAATAAGACGTCCTATAGGAAAAAGGGCAAAAATCTGTGATCACTCATATTTCCCACCAAATATCGATTTTTATATGACAAATCTAAAATCACTCATAAAACGTTAATAAGAGATCATAGAGGAAAAAGGGCAATAATCTGTGATCACTCATATTTCCCACCAAATATCGATTTTTAAATGAAAAATGTAAAATCACTCATAAAATGTTAATAAGAGGTCCTAGAGGAAAAAGGGCAATAAACTGTGATCACTCGTATTTCCCACCAAATATCGATTTTTATATGAAAATTCTAAAAAGGAAAAAGGGCAATAATATGAAATATGTAAAATCACTCATAAAACGTTAATAAGAGGTCCTATAGGAAAAAGTAATCTGTGATCACTCATATTTCTCACCAAATATTGATTTTTATATGAAAATTCTAAAATCACTCATAAAACGTTAATAAGAGGTCCTAGAGGAAAACGGGCAATAATCTGTGATCACTCATATTTCCCACCAAATATCGATTTTTATATGAAAAATCTAAAATCACTCATATAGGAAAAGGGACAATAATCTGTGACCACTCATATTTCCCACCAAATATCGATTGTTAATGAAAAATCTAAAATCACTCATAAAACGTTAATAAGAGGTCCTAGAGGAAAAAGGGCAATAATCTGTGATCACTCATATTTCCCACCAAATATCGATTTTTATATGAAAAATCTAGAATCACTCATAAAACGTTAATAAGAGATCATAGAGGAAAAAGGGCAATAATCTGTGATCACTCATATTTCCCACCAAATATAGATTTTTATATGAAAAATGTAAAATCACTCATAAAACGTTAATAAGAGGTCCTAGAGGAAAACGGGCAATAATCTGTGATCACTCATATTTCCCACCAAATATCGATTTTTATATGAAATATGTAAAATCAGTCATAAAACGTTAATAAGAGGTCCTAGAGGAAAAAGGGCAATAATCTGTGATCACTCATATATGCCACCAAATATCGATTTTTATATGAAAATTCTAAAATCACTCATAAAACGTTAATAAGAGATCATAGAGGAAAAAGGGCAATAATCTGTGATCACTCATATTTCCCACCAAATATCGATTTTTATATGAAAAATCTAAAATCAGTCATAAAACGGTAATAAGAGGTCCTAGAGGAAAAAGGTCAATAATCTATGATCACTCATATTTCCCACCAAATGTCGATTTTTATATGAAAAATCTAAAATCACTCATAAAACGTTAATAAGAGGTCCTAGAGGAAAAAGGTCAGTAATCTGTGATCACTCAAATTTCCCACCAAATGTCGATTTTTATATGAAAAATCTAAAATCAGTCATAAAACGTTAATAAGACGTCCTATAGGAAAAAGTAATCTGTGATCACTCATATTTCTCACCAAATATTGATTTTTATATGAAAAATGTAAAATCACTCATATAGGAAAAGGGACAATAATCTGTGACCACTCATATTTCCCACCAAATATCGATTTTTATATGAAAAATCTAAAATCAGTCATAAAACGGTAATAAGAGGTCCTAGAGGAAAAAGGTCAATAATCTATGATCACTCATATTTCCCACCAAATAACGATTTTTATATGAAAATTCAAAAATCATTCATAAAACGTTAATAAGAGATCATAGAGGAAAAAAGGCAATAATCTGTGATCACTCATATTTCCCACCAAATATTGATTTTTATATGAAAATTCTAAAATCAGTAATACAACGTCAATAAGAGGTCCTATAGGAAAAAGGGCAATAATCTGTGATCACTCATATTTCCCATCAAATATCGATTTTTATATGAAAAATCTAAAATCACTCATAAAACGTTAATAAGAGGTCCTATAGGAAAAAGGGCAATAATCTGTGATCACTCATATTTCCCACCAAATATCGATTTTTATATGAAAATTCAAAAATCATTCATAAAACGTTAATAAGAGATCATAGAGGAAAAAGGGCAATAATCTGTGATCACTCATATTTCCCACCAAATATAGATTTTTATATGAAAAATCTAAAATCACTCATATAGGAAAAGGGACAATAATCTGTGACCACTCATATTTCCCACCAAATATCGATTTTTATATGAAAATTCTAAAATCACTCATAAAACGTTAATAAGAGGTCCTATAGGAAAAAGAGCAATAATCTGTGATCACTCATATTTCCCACCAAATATCGATTTTTATATGAAAAATGTAAAATCACTCATAAAACGTTAATAATAGGTCCTAGAGGAAAAAGGGCAATAATCTGTGATCACTCATATTTCCCACCAAATATCGATTTTTATATGAAAATTCTAAAATCCCCTTTCAAATATTGCAAAATATAATATAATACTGGAATCTAAATTGTCATGGAAACTGAATACTCAACATAGGGTTAAGAAGGCAACTGTAAGGGTTAATAAGACAACGGTGGGATTCTGTCTTCGATCGTTTTCCAACCTTCTGACTATATTACTTCTGACTATATTACTCCAGACTTTGATAGGGTATTCAAGGTCTTAATTCCCTCTAGGAGTGAGTGGGGTAGGGGTAATCTCGTGTACGAATATGACATCAGGATATATACAGACGAATCAAAAATGAGCTGTGTTGGTTCTAGCGTCTTCTGTGATGAACTTGGATTAGGCATCTCATACCGTCTTCCGAATGAGTGCAATGTTTTTCTATAGTGTAATACACTATAGATAATAATACTCGCGGCAATATAGGTATTTTTGTCGACAGTCAGGCGGCACTTCTCCCACTGAAGGCCTACACAACTTTATCTTCATTAGTCAGGCAATGTAAGAATTCGCTGACAAGGCTAGGTCGTCTATCTGACATTACTTTGGTTTGGGTTCCTGCGCACAGATAGGACCACTATGGCAATGAACAGGCAGACGAACTAATCAGAATGGATCTGCCAGATATCTCTAATTCGGTCTTAGTAGCAATTCCACTGTGGATTATTAAAGGTATTATCTTCAGACACTTTCTTACAAAGGCTGAGAATATATGGCGTGATTTAGACACATGTAGGGTGGCTAAGTTGATGTGGCCTACTTTTAACGAAAAACTTACTATGAAACTGATAACCCGTAATAAAATAAATATATCAAGGCTGCTGGCAGTATTAACGGGGCATTGGACGTTAGGACTCCCTTTTAACGATCATTGCCGTTCCCTGAGTATCCACCTTCCCTGAGTATCAAGAGACATAAATGCAACTACATACTGATCAACCTTGGTGAGGTAGCCGGGTCAAAACAGAACGACCTACTGAGATATCTCACGGCTACAGGTTGGGTCTGGCAAACTCGAAATTTTATATACTTTACGATGTAAGCAACATTACATCTGAATATACTTAAAATCTGTTTTATTTTCGGTCATTCTAGGCCTGTGTAATCGGCTTTGCGTCTAACTTTGATAAGGGTTAAAAGTTTATGAGTTTACAGCTCAAAATAGTCGACCACTTCTTAAACCATTGATTCTATAATACAATTTAAAAAAATATTGCTTGTTGCTGGGTGTCACAGCAGTAGAAAGTTAAGCGTTTCAGTAACTTCATATACAACACACTAGGCTGACCAACTAACAAAACAAACAAAACTAAATATGTATTTACTTGCAACAGCAGCAGTAACAACAGCAAGAACAAAAACAAAAAAATATGCAAAACTAACGCACTTAATATTTTTACCCTCTTACACCATCTATTGGCGTTTTATGCCATTTGCCGTTTAAGTTCTTTTTATACCCTTCACCTTCGTAAGAAGGGTATATATAAATTTGTCATTCCGTTTGTAATTTCCACAATATAATTTTCCGACCCTATAAAGTATATATATTCTGGATCCTTATAGATAGCGGAGTCGATTTAGCCATGTCCGTCTGTCTGTCTGTCTGTCTGTCTGTCTGTCTGTCTGTCTGTCTGTCTGTCTGTCTGTCTGTCTGTCTGTCTGTCTGTCTGTCTGTCTGTCTGTCTGTCTGTCTGTCTGTCTGTCTGTCTGTCTGTCTGTCTGTCTGTCTGTCTGTCCGTCTGTCTGTCTGTCTGTTGTAATCAATTTTCTGAAGACCCCAGATATCTTCTGGATCCAAATCTTGAATAATTCTGTTAGACATGCTTTCGAGAAGTTTGCTATTTAAAATCAGCAAAATCGGTCCACAAATGGCTGAGATATAAGGAAAAAACCAGGACAACCTCGATTTTTTACCTATTTTTTGACCTATATCTGGATTACTAAGTCATTAATATAGACAATATGGATATCTAATGATAGATATTTCAAAGACCTTTCCAACGACGTATATAAGACCATAGTAAGTTGGACCTACAATGGGTCAAAATCGGGAAAAAAAAAATAAAAAAAATTTAAAAAAAAAATCGAAAAAAAAAATTTTTTTCAAAAAAATAAAAAAAAAACAGCTGGAAAAAAAGTTAATTTTGTTTACCTAAAAAAATTTAAAATTTTTATTTTGAAGTATAGTTTGGTGAAGGGTATATAAGATTCGGCCCAGCCGAATATATCTCTCTTACTTGTTTTTTCTCTTCTTGGTGTTCATGAAAGGCATGAAATATTAGTTTCAATTCAATTTCGTACTACGACTCCACAACTAAGGCCATACTAAGTTCACAATGTTTTTTCGCTTTTTTGTTTTGTATGTTTGCTGTTGCCAGTGTTGTGTGTAAAGCACAAACAACAAATTGCAAACAATAAAAAAAGGGGGAGTGAGTTTTTGAGTGTAAAAAATTTACATGTAAAGGTCAGTGAACCTTCAATTAAATTTAAAATTTAACGGATTATAAGTTACACAATTTATTGTTAATTCAGTTGAGAACAAAAAAAAAAAAAAAACACTCGCACAAATAAAACTGAATCATTGTAGTGTAAGGCTTAAAACTAAAACTTTATTCTATACATAAAAATTTTGTAATAATTTAAATAAACAAAAAAACAAATTAAAAAATAATTAATTAATGCTGTAATTAAAATTTATTTGATTACAAAAAATAACGGTTAAATTGAAGAAAACAATTTTCGGTTTCATATTACACTGGCAAGTGTAATCTAATCCAAGCGTAAAACAATAATTGTTTTATTTTTTAGATGTTTTCCAGCCGATAGCAATTGAGCTTTTAATGCCTATGTAGGAGAATTTGTTTCATTAAATTCAAATTAATTGGAATTTGTTTACATTTCATTTTGAAATTAACAGCTTTTTAATGGTGTGTATAATGAAAGCATTTGAATTTTAAACCAATAATTATAAGCAGTAGTGCGACTTCTCTACTGACTGACGCCAGTCGTTTGTATTATTTCAGTGTAGGTACATTTTCTTTTTTACTTTTTTAATGGTTCATAAAATTAGCATCAGTAATTAAAACAAGTTGCCTTAAACAACACCCCAACATTCAGATGAAGAAATACCTGATTTTATTGCTTGTAAATAGTAAATAAAAGTAAAAAAACGATATATTTTATTAGATTGCTTTATTGAATACGAAATAAAAGTTACACAAGTGTTAGATGAAATCTGATATCAAGCTTAGTTAAAACTTTTTCTAATAGGATACGAAAACCTATTAAAAACTATAAAATAAAAATGGTCAACAATCAGCCTAAACTGCACGAATAATCGCCTAAAGCCCATCTTCTTCTATCTATCTATTTATCTTATATACATATATAAACTAGTGAGAAAGTAATGTCGACCAAGCCCGAACATATGATACCCTACCCTATAGGACCTTTTTTTTTTCTTTTTCTCCATTACCCCTCTTGGAAGCAAATGGCTTCCGCAAAGCATCTCCATATTACACGATTTCTTGCAGTTGTCTTCGCGTCTTCCCATATAAGATTGCACTGCCCTAGATATTGGAGTATAGTGCGTCTCCATGTGCTTACTTTTGATTTCATTTAGTTGTATTCTTTAATTTTTTAACCACGTATCCCTGCGTCTAAGATAATTATCTAGGTTTCTAGATGCTACATTTGAGTCCACGTGAGAACTAAGAATTGCACTGTCATCTGCAAACGTGGAAATTGTTAAATCTTCGGACTCGGGCAAATCAGAGGGTTAGGGTTAGTCCTAGAATACTGAGGTACACTAACAGTGATCGCATAATCGCTTGTCACATAATCGCGCACTTTATACTTAACAAGGCATCCGATAGCCAAGACTCCAGTGTTTTGTGTGTACTAGGAAGGCAGTAGACAGTTTGTCTTGTGTGTTAGACATTTACGCCAAACCTTGTCAAAAGCCTGGGCAATATCTTGATATATGACCGAACAGTACTTTTTTAGTTCGAACGATTTTCGCATGTCTCCAGTTCTCCGGTTAACTTGCTCAATTGGTTCGTGATGTTCACGGGATCCGAATTGATGATCTGGGATAATGTTTTGACTTTTTAAGAATGTTAAAATTTTCCCTTGGTTTTTTTCTCAAATAGTTTAGACAAACAAGGCAATAAGCTATTCGGTCTGTAGGATGATGCCAATACCAAATCCTTTCCTGGCTTGGGTATCATTATAATTTAGGAGATTTTGCAATCTTTCGGAAAGACACCAAGAGACAAGATCGCGACCACGGCTTCTTGAACCTTTTAGTTTGAAAAAGTGCAATATTTATGATGGACAGAGTTTTAAAGTGGCATATTTTTGAATATAATTGAGATATTGACTTGAATTTTATTTTTGTAATATCAGAAATTAACTTATCTAAACAAAAAAAAAAAAAAAAAAATAGTTCGGAAAAAATGTGGACCAAATTGTTCTTAATATTTCAATCCTATCAAAATTTTGATAAAAATTTTAGTTTTAGAGCTCAATAAATATGTAATATGTAATAAAATCTTTATTTATTAACAAAACTAAACGAAATTTGCAGGGTTTTTTAAATTTCTCATTCTAAATAACAAAGTGTAAAAAAACTTGTCAAAAGGTCAAAGGGAATCCCACAATTCCTAAAAATTGGAGCAAAATTCCAAAAATGGTATTTTTTACAATTTTGCCCACAGGTTCTACATTTCCTTCGAGGCTGGGAAAATGCTTCAAAAATAAATTAGAATCACATCAGGGTTTCCAAAGCTGCTTTCCGTTTTCTGATCCCAGCTTTGGGATTTTGGAGCATGTGGTCCAAAATTCAAATTTTGGTATAAAAAATAGGTAAAATTCCGAAAGGCGTAGGGGCGACATGTTTGAAAACTATGACATATTTTTTATACCAAAATATTCTTCGTAAAGATATCTTACAGAAAAACATAAAACTGCTATATGTTCTTAAAGAAAGTTTTATTTTAATAAAAAAAGAGTTAAGTCACCTTTTCGTCCAAAAAAACAGCATTAATCTAAAAATTTTTGAATTTTTTAATTGAAAATCTTTTATTTTCGGATCCGTAATTGATATTGCACTGAAATTGTTTGCATATTATTGATACTTTAGTTATCTAACTAACGAAAAAAATTCAAGTCCATTCGGTTCAAAAGTACGCCCTATATTTTTAAAAAAGCGGATCAAGGTATGGCAAAATTTGCACACGTAAGCATGTTTTTTCAAGACCTAGCCGAGCGCTTCCTAAAACTTTAAAAATCTTTGAAATCGGATGGGAAACAACAAAATGGCACGTCTTCAAAAATTGTTCATGACGAAGGTACCCTACTTTGAGCCCCCATAGCGCCGCGCGTTGTATATTTGTAGGGTCCATTTTAATAACTTGAACTCGAATACTCCTTGGCTACCCCCACGTCAAATTTTGATTGGGCCATCCGTTTAGAAATACCAGATTTAATTTCAAAAAAATTTGATTCTGCCCCACTGTGCGATGGTGTAGTTTGAAATATTTAGAAATATAATTTAGAAATATTTTTAAAATAACGGTACTGGTATTTTGGATTATGTATTTCGGAAAAGGTATTTCAGCGGTAAAGGTAATTGCAGTTATTTCGTTGAGTTCGTTGCACTTTTTAATTAGAGAAATTTAAAGAAAACGAAAATCGTAATTTAAACACCTGCATTCATAAAATATTATTAAATTTAACAATGGTTTACTAAGCTAATTTTCTATACAAAACTATTGTTAAATTTAAAAATCGTTAATGAATACCGATGTAAATCTTTTAAAAGTTTTCTCATTAAATAATAATAATAATGCTAGTCTCGTAATTGGTATACAATATAAATCATAACTATCATGTTTTATTCTATAAATACTAGTAATAAATCATTTTTGGCGATGTTAATTTATAAAAATGTACATTTCTTTAATTAAATTGAAATATGAAAATTCTTTTTCATAATAAGTATATTTAAAATTATATTAGTAGGGACAAAATTAACAAATGTTTAATATGTCAAATTGCTTATTATTCATTGTCGGCATATATTATTGCATTTTATATATAAAGCAATAGGTGTCACTATTTAATTATAAACCTTAACTAATATTTTTTAGTTTTAAATTAGTTTGAATTAATTAACCTTTAACTCTTAAAATATTTTTTTATTCGCTAAAAATGTACCTGATTTTCTTACCATATATTTCCTTCGTTACAAATTTTTTTTATTATTTCTCCAAACCCATTAATTAACACTGGTTTAACTCCTTGCTAAATTTATTCAAATCTGGCAGTTACATTTATTATTTATACTGAAATCGATCATCTGGCAGCACTATTTTGTTGTCATCCAACTTCACTCTCCTCTTTCTATTCTTATACTCAGTTGCCATTATCCATTAAAAGTAAAAGCGTAATAAACCCGTAAAATTTTCGTTAATTTATTGAAATTAAAAATTGCAAGTGTAAATATGATTTAAAAAGTGTGTAAATACATAAAAGAAAGTGTTGGTGTTATAAATTAACAAAAATCTTTAGTGAAATAATGAAATTAAAAGTTTAAATACCAATTGAAAAATTTTGCCAAATAATTGTGTGTAAATTTTAATGGATTCCTAGTTGTTCGTCTGTTTTGTTCTGTTGTTGTTGTTTTTTTTTTCGTGTTAGCGAAGGCTTCGGCCAGCATTAGTTAAAACATCCACGCTGATGTGTCGGTCTGTCTGTCTGTTTGTCTTGATTTCTTTCTGTCAGTATAACTGTGTGGCAGGTTTTTTAACACTAACATACATGCGTACAAATATTTATGCTCTATGTAGATTTTACATTGTGTGGTTATTGTTGTTTTTGGCAAATACCTACAATAAGGTTACAATTTTGTGTGTATGCATATGATGGCCAATCATCAAAAGATGAACTTATAAATACCAAGGGGGTGGCAATGGGTGAATAACAAACAAGTGTAGACTTTTTGTTGGTTTTGTTGTTGGTAATGCCAATAGGCAGACAATTGTTTGTGTGTATGTATGCTTAAATGATGGCAAATCATCAAATGGCTGATTTATTACTTGTTAGAGGGGTAAATGAGACTTACAAATTATTGTTTGACATATTGTAGACATACAATTTTTGGTATTAATTATGCTTTTGGTTAAATGTTTGGTATAATAAAATCAAGTTAAAATCAAATAAATTTTAATAAAAAACGCGGTCGCAGCGCGTGTGCTTTAATGAAATAATTAAATAGAAAATGTGCAAAAAGTCAAATGAAGGAAAATTTCTGCAGTGTTGGTTGGTGGAAGTGAAGGTGAGCTTTTTTCATATGATTTTTCTTTACATATTTTATATTTCTATACATACATATAAACATATGTATACGCAAAATGAGTTTGACAATAGAAAATTATTAATTTTAAATTATTTAGAAAAATAAACATTAATTTTTCTCAATAATAAAATTAATTGCAATCTACAACATTTTAAATTTGGTCAAAGTTTTAGAAAATATTTGTTAGATATCGATCGAGACAAAATATCGTTATCCTAAAAATACCGAAATAGTAAAATAAAAAATTTTCAGTTTGAATTTTTTTGAAAAAAAAAAAATTTTTACAAATTCGCTTAGATTTTGTTCGCTCACTTTTCACATTTTTGAGAATATTTTTTATTGTTCTTCGTATTTCACTAGTTTTACTAGAAATGTATTCGAACAAAGGTAATATTTATGAATAATATTTTATACAAGTTTATTTAAATGAATGAAATTTTTTCTGTTTTCATCTTTTAAGTCATAGAGAATTACACATAGGTACGATACACTCCGTTTTGTCAAACAAAAGTACAACAAATCATATGTCTGATAAAACAACAAAATACATTGACTAATATGTATTTTGTTGCTGCAAGAGTTAGGTTTTTTAAAACAGACTTAGGTTTTTGACAATTACGTCTCGTCTCTATGTTACCCTTTGGTTTAAGTTGTAGGTATTTAAAATTATAAATTTATTTGAAGGATATTGATTAGAGCAGAAACATTTGATTTAAATATTATTAACTTTGTATTTGTTAAAAACATTTTTTATTCTTCCGATCAAGTTCCGAGAACAGTTGTAAAAAGTGAAAGTTTATTTTCTTACACTTCAATATAACTAGTTTCGATTGTGAAGAATTCAATAAATAAAAAATTGTAACTTTTTTGTTAAAAAATGCTAGTTAACCGATTTTAATTTTTTTTTTGTTTTAAATTAATTAATTTAATTATAACCCACTTACCTATCTAAACAAATGCAAATTTTATTTTTTATGATGATAACAAATTGATTTCATCACTAATAACAACAATTAATATTTTGTAAATTTTTAGGTATTTAAATGTGTGTTATTAAATATTCCTTTTTAGTTTGTTCTGAGTCATCGGTCTTGAAATATTTTATAGCTTAAAATTCAGAAGCTTGATTGTGGTTCTGAATCTTGATTGTTATTTAAACTTTAGGTTTGTGGAGAATTTTTTAATATTGTACTAGCTTTCCATTTTAAAATAAAAATCTTAGAGTTAAAGCTAAGCAGTTTAGTTTAAACTCAGTTTAAACCTAGTTTAAACCAAGTTTAAACCAAATTTAAAATATAGTTTAAACCTAGTTTAAACAAAGCAAGTTTAAACTTAGTTAACTACTATCAACTATTGATTAAACCTTAGTTTAGTTTAAACCAAGTTTATGTGATATATTGAGCCTTTTTTTTGCTATTATTAAGCCTAGTTTAAACCTTAGTTTAGTTTAAACAAAGCAAATTTAATCTCACAATATTACACTAGCATATTACCCGCTACTTTGTTAGCGTATACTGTAATATTAAAATAAAAGTATATCAATGTACAATTAAAAAATGTGTTATTTATGGAGCATGAAACATATCTTACCAAATAATTTGATTACCAAATGTTTGTACATAATTATCAAAATATTTATTTTTCTATTCCATCTGATTCCTATTTAAATTAATTTTTCAAGGTCCATTATTATAAAAAAATTCAAAAAGTACCACTAAAATAAATAAAAAGTACCATAAACACCCACTTGTGAATTCCTACACGCTCAGGTTCATATAAACTTTATTTCATGTTCTTATGTTCATGGGTGAAGAGAATACAAAAAGTACCATTCGAATAAAGAAAAGCTAGCAAAATTTTCCCCCTTGAATTCTCACTCACTTATGACCACATACGCTCAATTTCATGTTTCTAGGTCCATTATTATAGAATATTCAAAAAATACCATTCGAATAAGGAAAAAGTACCATAAAGTCCTCGCTTTGAAGTCTCACTTACTTAGAATAATATATTATAGAAAATTCTAAAATATGTGTCTAATTTCATGATTCCAGGTTCGTTATTATAACTATATTCAAAAAGTAGCATTAGAATAAAAAAACACCATAAAATCGCCCCCTTGGATTCTTATTAACTCAGAACCATATCTGTTTAATTTCATATTTCACGGCCCATTATTAAAAAATAATTACCATTAGAAGAACGAAAAAGTACCTATAGTTCTGTTATCAGATGTTGGCTCCTAAGTATCGTCTATTCCTAACTGTAATTACACTCAGTTCCATATCAGCTAACTTTAATATCGATAAGTTAAATAATTTAAAACATTAAAAAAGTACCAATTTATCCTTCTTGAAGTTTGAAATTTAAATACTCCATTTTGCCAAAATTGTTTGTGCTACAGACATGTCTCCAACGATAAAAATCTGTGTTAATATGCTCAAGAAAAAAATATATTAAAAAAAGTATCAAACTGCACTGGGGTTCCAAATAGCACTCTGTTAGTTAATTTTTGCATGAATCCAGGAACCAAAGGTACCCCAGTTTTGGTACCTTTGGTAAAAATTTTTATTAAAATAAATTTCCGTATCATGGTGGAGGCTCATAATAAAATATTCGTATGGCTATGCCAATTTATAGATAAACATATTTTATTGAAAAAAGCACAAAAAATAAAGTCAATTTTTATCCCTTAAAGGTTCGAATTTCCAAAAACTACCAAACCTGTATTTGTTATTTTTTAATAAATAAAGAATATGATTTAAAATTTGTTTCTACGTTTATTGGTTTAAAAGATACAGAGAGTGCCAAAAAAGTACCAAAATATAGTTTTTACCCGTCATTAGTGAAAAAAATACCATTCGAATAAAGAAAAAGTACCATAAAGTCTTCAATTTAATTTTTACTCACTGAGAAGCATATATTTTATATTTCTAGGTTCATTATTATAGAAAATTCGAAAAGTACCATTAGAATAAAGAAAAAGTACCAAGTATTCTCCTTGAATTTTCTCTCACTTAGAACCATATGCACTTAATTTGATATTTCTAAGTAGCATAAAGCCCCACTTGTGGATTCCCAATCGGTCGGGATCATATAAGCTTTATTTCAGATTTCTAAAAAAGTCTGCCCCTAGAATTCTCACTCACTTAGGACTATATATGTTTAATTTCATGTCTCTAATTCCATTGTTATAGAAAGGTACCATTCGAATAAAGAAAAAGTACCATGAAGTATCCCCTTTAATTTTCACTCACTTACGACCATATAATCTTAATTTCATATTTCTATGTCCATTATTACAGAAAATTCAAAAGGTACCAAAAGGGACCCACTTGCGGATTCCCACTCACTCGGGTCCATATAAGTATTATTTCATGATTCTAGGTTCATTGGTGAAGAAATTACAAAAAGTACCATTCGAATAAAGAAATAGTACCAAAAAGTATCCCTTTGAATTTTTGTTCACTTAGGACCATATACGAGTAATTTCATATTTATATGTCCATTAATACAGAAAATTCAAAAAGTGCCATTAGAATATAGAAAAGTACCAAAGAGGCAGCCACTTGAGGAGTCCCATTGACAGAGTTCCATATAAGCTTTATTTTATGTTTCTAGGTTCATTGGTGAAGAAATTACAAAAAGTACCATTCGATTAAAGAAAAAGTACCAAAAGATCATATATGCTTAATTGCATGTTTCTAAGTCCATTGTTATAGAAAAATAAAAAAGTACCATTATAATAATGAAAAGGTACCATGAAGTATCCCTTGATTTTTCCCTTACTTAGTACCATGTACGCTTAATTTCATATTTCTATGTACGGTTATTACAGAAAAAAAGTACCATTAGAATATAGAAAAAGTAGCAAAAGGCAGCCACTTGTGGATTCCCACTTACTCGGGTTCATATAAGGTTTATTTCATGTTTCTAGGTTCATTGGTGAAGAAATTACAAAAAGTACCATTCGAATAAAGCAAAAGTACAAAAAAGTCTCTGAGTCCATTGTTATAGATAATTCAAAAAAGTACCATTAGAATAAAGAAAAAGTACCAAAAGGTAGCATTTTCGAAGCAAATCAAACTTGATTATTTACACGATCATGTTCAATAACTAAGTGAGAATGAATGACAGATATGTACCTTTCAAAATGACATATAAGTTATTAAAAACCAAAACCGCGTTTTTAAGTTAAACAAAGGATCTCATATGAAAACAATATTCATAATATGTAGCTCGTTTTGGTATGCTGCACGGCACGTTTTGATCATAAACTTTTGGGATCATTGCAAAAAACAATAAAATCTGCATCACTTAATTTATTTTGCATTTTCTATAAGAAGCAGAATCCGCAAGCTTTTGTTTCTACACTGATTTGGATCGTTATTGGTTTAACCAAACATCTGCCTAAAGAGGGTTTTCAATTGGAATCTAATAAACTTAAGTTATATTTTTTAGAACAAGTCAGAATGCGGAATACTTATAATGAAACTATCATTACCGATCATTTATTAACCTTGTGGCTTCCTCTTAATCTACATAGTAAATAATACGTACCAATTAAAAGCTTTAGCCTGTTTTAGAAGATAAGATCTGAATTTCATAAAAAAATACTATTTATAATTACTTTTATAATAAATATTAAATAATTATTCAACATGACATTTAATATTCTCAACCTAAACTTTTGAAGATAGTATGTGTAACAAGTAACAATTATGTTTGCTCATAAGATAATCGATTTTAATCCTGGCTATGTAAATGTTGAAAGGACTATAATAGTATCATCAATATCAAGTTTCTCTTGAGAAAACATCTGCTTTACCTAAAGACTATGAATGCATGTAAGGTTTTATCTCAGAATATCAATACATAATGATAAATTTGCCTGAAATCCTAAAAAAATTTCATTGATATTCGTTACAGGGCCAAATGAAATGAAATAAACTTAAGATGTAAAACAAAAAAATAGCAAAATTAGCATAAATGCATTTGGTTCATGATGTCTAAATGGACAGTGGGGGTAAAAAGTGCTCACTTTTCAGCAAGCATTGTCAAGTAACTGTAACTGCACTCTTATTAAATATATTAGAAAATGTCAGGTTTAAACTATTAAATTCGACTCATTATTAAAACCTTGTGATTTTCCCTTCCCATGTACTGATGACTTTTATCATTCACTGTACTCCTATACTGAAAATTAACTCATAAATTTTTATTACAATACATTAAGGCGTTAAAGAATACTTAATTAAGGTTAGTAATGTAACCTTTTTTTTGGTTTCATGTTTTTTCTTTCTTTTTTTTTTTTTTTTGCCAACATGATACAGCACGTTTGCCCTAGAGAATTGGTAGTACTTACAAGCTAAAAAAAAAACTTAAGCTCTACCTTATAGAAGATTATGAATCGATCATTGTATGAAAGCATGTATTAAGTACTACTACCATAATACGTATTTGTAGTTAAATTTTACTTGTACTTATGATGAATATTGGTTTGTAAGTAATCGCTTTCGAACATGCATGTAGGTGAAGTGAGGGATGGTAGCTTTAACGAAAACCTTTAGGTCATTAATGCACAATCCATCATCATGCACTTTAGATGATGTATTAAGGTTTTTTGCTAAAAATTAAAAAAAAAAAAAAAAAAAAAAAACAGAATCCATTGATATGTAAAGTGGCCAACTACTACATTGGTTGATATGCAAAGAAGATACTTGCATTTTTGCTGTTTTGATTGTGAACAAGTAGTTATTGTTGCACTATGGAAATAAGTTGTATTGTAATATTGCTTAATATATATATATATTAAGGGTCCTCATGTAAATGCTTAAAAGCCTCGCAAACTGTGCAATCTGTGCATTTTTACACTCTCGCAAATGAACTGTCAAAAAATGTATGGAAATTTGTTTGCACAACTTCGATATGTTTGCGCGACAATTTAGACTCGCAAACTTGAATTTATTGTGCATTTGATTAATCAGCTGCTTTTGCTTACTTTTATTTATGAAAAATAAAAATCAAATAAAATATAAATATTTTGTACATGTGAAAATTGTGTAACTTTGGAACAGAATGATTGGATTGAATGGCAATGTGTATGGAAAAATTAACCATCAGCTAGAAAATAAACAAAATCTTCAAACTATGTATATCATCGTTTGTTCCAAAAATTTAACATTCATTCAACATTTTTAGAATTTAAATTTATACAATTTGAAAACTTTTTTTTACAGTTTTTGTTGAATTTATTTTTGTTTGACATTTTTAACAAATATAAATTTTCTGTGTAAACTTGCACAAAATTGAAAAGGTGGGTTCATGAAACACGTCGCGCAAATTTGCACATTTACACAAATGGGAAACTTAAGCGTTTAAATGAGTACCCTAATTGATTTGCGTTACTCCTATGTGTAGCATAGGGCCGTATTTCTACTTAATGCACGATATTTTAATTTACTTAGACTTAAGTTTATGTACCGGCTTCGCTTTCTATTTGTCGTTTTCATGTGTCTGAAGGACGTCCTCTACAACTACTTCCTTGCTATATCTTTAGTAGGCTTCCTGAAAGTGTGGCCTCTCCATCCCCATTTCCTCTTTATAATTTCAAGATGGATTGATTGCTGTTTCGTTATTAACCACAAGGGGTTATTTCAGATAGTCCTTGTGCAAAATATGCGTAGAATTTTGCTCAGACAGTTATTCAGAA
Source organism: Calliphora vomitoria (assembly GCA_942486065.2). Lineage (NCBI taxonomy): Eukaryota > Metazoa > Arthropoda > Insecta > Diptera > Calliphoridae > Calliphora > Calliphora vomitoria. The sequence goes on along the minus strand of OW818031.2, from coordinate 57,497,739 downwards.
AGGTTTGGATTGATTGGAAGTTACGTTTTACAGCATTCCATGACTCTCATCCATAAAGTAGGGATGACTTTACGTTAGAGTTGAATGTGATATTCTGTTCGACTTCCACACTGCTTTCAGATGCCCGAATTCTTACCGGGCTTTGTTGATGACCCTCGATATATATATATTCCTGATTTTGCTACTATTGCTACTATCCAAGTAGCAAAATTAGTCAACTTCTTCGATGACATTGTCTTGTATGTGAATGTGTTTAAAATTTGCCATCGATTTCGTTTTTTTATGTTGATCTTCTTGCCACATCTTGCACATGCGTTTGGAAAAGTGTGGGTGAGAAGACATATATCGTCTGCATAGTGTATATGCTCAAGTCTAATCCCCAGCTGATGCCCCTACTGTGACTTGTAAATTCCATCACTATGTCGAGTACACAATTAAAGAGAACGGGTGGCAGCACACAGCCTTGTCAGGCGCCGGTGTTAATCGTGATTTTTCCATGAATTAATTCTCGTTATTATAAAGGCATTTAATAAGATATATCATCTTTCAGGGACATCTTTACAAGCGAGAGCCTGCGATATTACACTGTGATTTAGGGTATAAAATGCCTTAAAAAAGTCGATAAATGTTAGATATAGATGTGATCTACATTCCACTGACTGCTCTACTATTATTCTTAAGCTGTTGACGTGGTCTAGCATGATTTATGGGACGAAACTCAGCTTGCTTCTTTCTGAACTCAGGTAGTATTAACTGGTTCATCATATTCAGCAGTGTTATACCCATCCAAATTTTCCTTTCTATTTAGTCGTCTTTTTTTTGGAATATTGACGATAATTCCATTAGCTAGTTCTTCAGGAAGCGTTTTGTTACGCCACAATTTCCTGATGGTTGGTAAAAGAAGCGATCAATGTGAGATATAGATGTATTCTTAAGCTGTTGACGTGATTAATGTGGCAAAATCCAACTTGCTGATCTCTGACTTCATGTAGTAATGTCTCAAAAAGTCATTTGTTTATTACATGAGCAATTCTTCCGGAAGCTTTTCGTTACGTGATAATTTTCTGATGGTTGGTAAAAAAAAGCGATACATGTGAGATATAGATGTATTCTTAAACTGTTGACGTGATTTATGTGGCAAAATCCAACTTGCTCCTCTCTGAGCTCAGGTAGTAATGCCTCGGATAGTCATTTATTTATTACATGAGCAATTACCTCGTTCACCATACTCAGCAGTGATATACCCATCGAATTCTTGAATTCTGTTAGGTTCCCTTTCTTTGGGACATTGACGATGATTCCCTCAGCTAGTTCTTCTGGAAGCGTTTTGTTACGCTAGAATTTCCTGATGTTTGGTAAAAGAATCAGATAACTTGAATGTGGTTCTGCTAACCGCAGTTCCGCGAATATGTTATCGGGTCCTAGGGATTTAATGCGCTTAAGAGGTTTAATTGATGGGCATAAGTCTTCGATATCTGGATATTCCGTGGAGATATATTTTTGTAGTGCGAGCCACAGTGCAATTTTGGATAAACAAGTTTACAATATCATAGCATAAATCCGAGGACTTGTATTATTATTGTAAAACGTCGAAGAATACCAATATTTATTTAAAAAAACTTCCAGAAAAACCGATTTCTAAAAACCTCTTTTCATTTCAAGATTAAATTGAACATGAAAAAATCTTCTAAGCATGTTCTAAAATGAAGATCATTTTATTAGACCGGAAATTGATAGTTCCTTGCAAAGGTTTCAGTTAAACGCTAAGTAATAACTTGTTTGCCTTTCTCAAAGAACTGAAAAACGTACACAATGAATATATTTTTTTCTTTTAAACAGTTGTTCTCGCTTTGTTTATTTCCAAACCATAGTGCAATAAAATGGTACAAAGGTTGTTATTGTGGCAAACTTACCGCTTTAATGTCGTTTTATGTAAATGGTTGCAGTACCAATACGAATACGAGTACCAGTATGTAACGGTTTTAAAGGTCTGATTTTTGTTCTGTCTGTGTCATGTTGGCAAATGATGTGGATGTAGGTGCTGATGATGACATTTACTGTCCGCTGCAATATGTGGCCCTAAAACATGTAAAGATTTTTCATTTTAATACATTTTTTTCTTGTTCTTTCAATATGAATTTATACGTGGTTATATGATTTAGACGAAATAAAATTTTAATAATTTGAAATTTATGGAACAAAGCTGTATTTGAGATGACAATAAATTTCAAAATTATCAAATATATTCTTAAAAATGTATATATACTAAGTAGATATATTCAATTGACTAATTTTATGGTAAGCACGTTTTCTTATTACAAAATAGACTTTTGCGTACCATAATATAAGTAAAAACTAGAAAAAAATTAAATAACTATAAACTTTTTTTAAACAAACATTGTATTTTAACTTATTCTACCGTTTTGTATTAAAATCCCAATTCTCATTTCCCTAGGGGAAATCATATACCGATATTGCCCATTTTCAATACCAAACAAATCTTATCAACAGAGAGTATTTGTTTTTTGTGTGGAAAATGTTTGTTAGAAAATAAAACAATACTTTTATATTTTATTTTAAATATTAATATAGGGAGGAAAATAACATTTTCGATAAATATTGTGCAGTTTCAATTTTAAATAACTCTCAAACAGCCATACCAATTTTTACACGATTTGTCTCATAGTAATGGTAATGTACGCTTTCCTATGAACATAGCACATGTACTCAATACAAAAGTTGTAAAATTTTCAGTTTTTTTTATAGATTTCTTACTGTTTTAACTTAAATATATTAACAAAATTAATACTTTTTATTGTAGAATTTGATGTTTTTGACTTTTAACAAAAATCCCCTGATTTACATTTCTAAAATCCCGAATCCCGGGATTTGTAAAACTCAGTCCTGTTTGGCAACCCTAGAGGTAATGTCCTTCAAATGAATGAATACCAAGACATTTTTAAAATTTTAGTAATATTACAATATAGGAGTTTCAATAGATTCTGGAATACGTTAGCCTCCAATATCTTTTAAAAAAATCTTGTATAGACGACTTTCACACAGCGAATCGTTCTCAAATACAAATGAAAATTTCTGAAATACAATTAGAAATTTCTGATATACAAATGGCATCTTCTGAAATATAATTGGAATATTCTGAAATACTATTAGAAAGTGGAAATTATACAATACAATTAGAAACATCTGAAATTCAATTGGAAATGGTGTAGACAAAATTAGCAACAGTTGTTCTATCTAGACTTATGAAATTCTTTTAGAAATATCACTTATCTCCCATATATTTTGAAATTGAAAAGTGAATCTCTGCATCTTCCTCTTAATTTTAAACCATCGCCGCGGGAAATCGTTATATATATTTTAAACAAACAATTGTGGCAAGAATGTCTGCTAGGTTTTATCGAGTATAAAAAAGAATCTGGTTTTGGAATTAGCTAAATACCTAGTAATTTTATGCACTTATAAGTCTGTAACTTAGTTGAGTATAAACTTATTTTAAGTTTCTCTGCGGACTTGGAAAGAAGAAGAACCTGATAGTGTCAATTTACCCGGTCCTAGGTGTCATGTTAAATAGGTCCGCTTCTGTAAAATGTTAGAGCTTGAAGCGAACCCGTTCGCTATTTTGGTAGCTCTCTTCTCCCTAGGGATAGTATTCTTGAATATATTTGTTATGATTGATCAATATTACTCATACGGTAACATGGTTTCTGCGAAATATACAACTGTGACTGTGAACAAAAAACAGTTAATAAAATTTAGATATGTGGAGACTACAACGCCAAGAACACATACGTAGATGATTAGATCGAAATAACTGCTTGGATTTTATAACCCCTGTGAGACCTATTTACATGTCATCTAATCTAAGAAAAATGCCTGATCTACACTATGTCATACCCATTAATTTAACTATAAATTTAATTACAGTAAAATCTGAAAAATAAAGTCTAATTTTTGACTTTTTTAAAGCTCTAAATTGCCGACTTTTTATATTCACCATTCTCCAGGCTATACCTGATGATTAAAAATCTACCTAATGCAGTAATTAAAGTTCTTAAAGTACAATTTAATGCTTTCTTATGATCAGGAAAGGACTGCATACGACCGTCCTCCTATAATAAGTCTACTAACTTGTTTGCCGACACTATTAAGAAAAGTATAATGTTTAATGATCAAAACATTATCTCAATCCACCAATTTTGTCTACGTGAACATTATTAAACTATCGAATAAGTAAACCATTTATCTCTCTCCAATTGGTTTAATGAAAAAAAAAAACAGCTTTCAGACCATAATAATAATGATTATAGTATATTCATTTTCATCATGTAAATGATATACTGATCGTCATAAACATGTATATGATTGCTTCAGTCACATGAATGATTGCAATGGTTATACTATGATCATGCTCTGGATGTGCTTATTGAATTAACGCATGAATTACGAGAATGTTGTCGACGCTTAGAGTTGTGTAACAATAAGTACATATGCGAAACTATTAAAGTAAATAATTTAGCCAACGCTTTTACTGGTCTCAAGTTTCACTCCATTTACATATAGATATACTAATATTTCACTGCTCATAAGCTTATTCATCAGATGTTTAATTTAGAAGAAAATCCTTTATTTTAACACCTTTATTTTTTAATAAAAAGGGGAGTGGCAAAGGAATGATTTGCAATTTTTATGAATATATTATCTGTACATCGTCAGCAGAATTCTCTAAATAACTCGGAGAAATAAATTAATTAATCATTATCATATGGATTAAACTGGCAATTAATTTCCCCTTTAAAGCAAATAAAAAGTCATTAGAGGATAGAAATACAACTTATTTTAGAAGATTCGGTTTTACTCTACATCTTATACGAAGAGTACTCCGTGTACTCCTATGCTTAGTTGGAATATAGAAGCTGCAAGGCAGTTGTTATACATATATACGGGTATATATCCCCTCTTCGGACCCCTGAAGAATTTAACATTTCCACCGAAAGTAACAGAATGACACATCTTAGTTTTTTAGTTGCAGCATATCTATTCTGCCATGCAGCAGTTGATCTGTTTAGTTGCTACTAAGTATCTTCCATGTTTCCTCTTTTCGAGGGGATGGGCTATTTTGTTAGTAAAAGTCATTGTATTTGTTCATAAGATCCTTAAGTCCACTCTGCTTGACATTTTAAACGTATCTACGTACTATTTAAAATATATACAGCCCAATTATGAATAAAAATTCCCCGGGAGTTTTTTCCCTTTTCCCATTTTTCCTATTCAAATTCAATGGGAAAAAACTCCCGGGGAACAAACTCCCAGGGAATTTTTTATTCATAATTGGGCTGATAGTATCCATAAAATGACCTTTAGGTAAATTCTATTATATGAAATAATGACATGTGTAATTTGTTCTCGAATGTTTAATTTAGATATGAGCCACAAACAACATATAATTTTTTGGTGACAACACTGATTTAAACGCTTCATCAGCTTTTCATTTGTAACGAACTGCCATTGTATCAAATTGCTTGACGATGGACCGGAGAATTACATCTTACTCCTCCACTAGACCTACGGGCTTGTGTATCGCACCTCGGTTTATTGCCGAGTTCTTCAGGTTTGGGACACTCAACCATACAAATGAGGAAATATTGTGTCCTACTCAATACTATACTAGTTCGTTTTTATAAAGATGTCATTTTATATTATCTTATGATTTGAATTCAGATAATTCTGAAATGTGAATTAGTTAAGAACATTGTTTTCAGTCCTTTTTATACCATGATCTACTATTTTGTTTCAAAATCTTCATGGGCCCCCAAAACTAAATTTCAAAAAACATGAATCCATTTAAATAACACATTTTGTAAGCTTAAAATCTGATATTGCCCTCCAACAATTTTGAAATCACCCCTTGTTGGGAAGCACTGTTTACACAGCTTGGAATTCCTATCCAATTTCCTAGAATTCTTTTCCAGTGAACTATTAGTCTTTAAGTCATGTTCTTACATGATTGTAATTTCGTATTCCACTTACATATATTAAAATACTTCATAATCCAGCAGATATCATAGGTTTTATGAGTTAACCAGTTGAATCTGCTGCTTTAAAATTAATTCCAATAAAGAAATTTCAATTGTAAATATATTGTCCACTAAATAAAGAAATCAATACTGAGACTATACACACGATATTAAGTGTTGAAGACAACAAACAAACAAATAAATATTCCTTCCTAGAATTAACACTCCAACAAGTGCAACATGTTCGGAAGCAAACATATTCCATATACGATTATTAAAATTGTTTGTCTGTTTTTATGCATTAAAAAAATATTTAATTAATAATATTATTTTTTCTTAATAAAATTCACATCACGATGTTAAACAGTTCTATATAAAGTTTGTACAACTCAGAGAGGTTGGTGTGAGGTTCAATGCATGGTTGGTTGGTCGGTCGGTCAGACGGTTGTTTATTATGCCCACCATTAGTAGGAACAGGCATACATACATGCATACATATGTGTATAAATATAAGTACGAGTATATTAATGCTATAATATGCATTCAAAGTGATGTGAATTACAGTAATTTTGTAGTTGTTATTGCAAGTTGCTGCTGCAATATAACATTGATGATGATAATATGGACAATGGCAGAAAAACAGTGGCAGTCGCAATGTCTTTCAAAGAAAAAAAGACAACAGGCAATTGGAAAAAATGTACAAAAACTATATATTTATACGAAGACAAGATGGTTAAAAAATGCATTTCCACTTGTCTTTTATAGATTAGTTTGAAATTGGATTTCTCTTCTGGGCCTTGTTTTTTTTGCTCTTTTATATTGTTATTTTCCATGTAAAAAAATGTGACTTTAGTAGGTAGTCAGTTTCGTCCATGGTCTACTCGTATGGTTGGAGTGAGTGAGTGGTGGTTGGTTGGATGTATGTCTGAAGTTGAGGTACTGTTGTCATGACTTAAATGTTCAACATGATGATGTTAGTGGCGGTGGTGTTGTTGGCGGTATTTTTTGTGTTTATTGCAATTTTTCTTGGTTATTTGAAGCTGCAAGTGTTGTTCTGCATTTTTATGTACATGCTGCAAGTGCGTAGGTAAATTGCTAATTAAGTGGGAAATAACAATTTGTTTGATAAAAACACTTTGTGAAATTTCTCAAGCCTGCTTTCTTGACCAGAAGTCACTACTAGAATTTTAACTCTCATTCAAGAATCACCAAATTTCAACCACTTCATTCCAAATACTTTTCAACAGGTATTGCAATATATGGCCAAGCGTTGTCATGATGGAATATTACGGTTTGATATTTTTCGACCGATGCTCGATTCAAACAAATTAGTTGCATTCGGTACAGATTCCCTGCTATGGTCTGGGCATATTTCAGCAGCTCATAATCCAAAGATATTTGGCTTTGGTGTCGATTCGGCTGGTTGGCTTGGCTTCTCATGTGATCTCTTTCGTTTCGGGTTATCGTAATGGATACATTTTTCATTTTAAGTAATGACTCGGTGCAAAAATAATTTTCTTTTATATTGCTAAGCAGCATTTCAGATATACAAAAGCGTCTTTCAAGGTGTCGCAGTTTCAATTCGTATGGTATCCAATTTCCCTGCTTTTGGATGAATCCTGCTGCTCGCAAACGTTTTGAAATTTTTGATTGAGTAGCTCCCAATGATTTAACAAGTTCTGTAATTTGGACTGAAGAATATTACATTCCTTAGGGAGACTAAAGGATGTCCTGATATCGAATTCCCCGATATACAAACTACTTCCGATACATCCTATCCTCTTAGAGCCATCTCTGAATATGTTCACAAAGACAAGGAGAGTTCCTCTACAACCACCGTACTATCCGAGATAAATAATCTAAAGTATATCTAGGAGGGTTTCGGAATACAGTAGTCTATGAAACTTGGTTTGTAATCAATTGACCTTATGATATTTGTGAAACTCCACATTCTCTAGTTATGTTTAGCATAATCAGCGTTTTCCTGCCCCAGATGTTTGGCCAATAGATTCACTGGTATCAAGAGCAGTATAGCGAAAGCGCCTTCATATACCTGGATCTTATTGCACTTGTTATTAGAATTGTCTTACTAGGCATTATCTATATGGACTCGATATGTAGCTAACGACAAGCCGACAATTCGCCCTGAAGAATACTACAACCAATTGGCAGCCTGAAAGACAATTAATTTCGAATTACTTAATGTAAACAACACCACCGACAACCTCTTTTCTTAGAACAATCCCTAAATTTAGATTAGTTTGAATTCCCACTTAACGAGGAGAGTTCTATCGCAAGTATCTTACTTTTCGAGATCGATAATCAGAAGTCTCTCGAGAAAGAGGATTTGGAGTGTGCTATTCATTAGACTTGAGTCTTTATAGAACTATTATTATTTTCAATCCAGAGTATCTTATATTAGTTTAATACTATGTTCATTAAATAGCAATTAATTTCCAAATGACCCTCGCAAATCAATGTATATTGGTTTATAATAGATCCACTTTGAAGGCAAATACTTTGATAAATGTTTTACCACGAAAAATTTCACGATTTTCATACTGGAGTTATAAGTGAAGACACAGTCAATAAAACAGAAAACTTAAAAAAAAAATATGATAGACAGCATTCAGTAAAATATTTTTATATTCGGTAGAATTCGTATTGTAGACCATATGACCGCTGGCATTTTGTTTTAACATCAGCTTTTTTTTTTTGTAGTAATTTTTGTTTTAGTCTTTTGTTGTTATTTTGTAGACACATTGATCCTATTAAAGTGAGACATGTTGGTGGTGTTCATGCCTCCAATGGATGAATGAATGAATGGAGTCAGTGAGTGCAGCCAGTAAGTAGTATGTATGATGTTTTGGCGTTTGGTGGGTTACATTATTTGACTACTGTATGTTAATCTCTACCATCTGAAGGATGTTTTAACAACAACAACAACGACAGCAACAATAACACCAACAGCAGCAACAAGTACAAACTACAAAACGAATAATTTAAATAATACTAGTCGGTACTTGTATTTATTTCTACCTAAAGGCGCTAAAATTTTTTTTTTATGATTGTGGACTTGAGCTTCCGACTGACTCACAGCTTCTGTCTTTTGTTTAATGGTGAGGAAAAATTTACAAAAATATTTAAAAACTAAAAAAAAAAATCTTAGAAAACGTTGATGGTGGGCTGGCAGGTCTCCTCTTGGTATTATGGTCTGATCATGCTTCATGGTATTTTTAATTTTCTTCACCAACTTCCTTTCCTTTAATTCATATTAAGTTATTTCTTAAAGTTTATAGTTAATAATATTAATTAAACATGAATTCATTATTCTGCATTGCTGCAATCATTTTGTTCTTGTTGTCTGTCGTTGGCCTTTTCTTATAAATATGTAAATGGTAAAAATGTATGTAATTTTAATTAAATAACAACAAACGTATTAAAGAAACAAAAAAAAAAACTTACAAAATCAATTAAAATTCCTTAATAGATTCACAATGATTCAGTTTCTGTTTTTTTAATGTTGATATCGCGTATGTAAAATTGATCAAGGTGTGCTATTAAAAGGTGGGGTTTTGTGATGAGCGAACATTAAAATGCCTGAAGTTTAAGGTTTATGCTTTGGAATATTTTTTTTAGAAGGATGGTTTCTGCTGAGAATTTTGTATTGAAAAGTTAAGGTTTATATAATAAAGTTTTATAATAGAAAACTAAAACAAATTATAGCAGGTTAAGAAATGTCAGTGGAAAATTAAAAATTGTAATAATTATATCCACTTAATTGATTAGTGTGTGTTACCTAAACAGAATACAAGAAAAAAGAGAATGCAGTAGGAAAAATAGAATTAGTTTTTATGGTGAATGTTAAAAAATAAAAAATAAATGCCGTAAGAAAATAAGTAGTATAAATAAGAATAATCGTCTTCCTATAAAGGGATGTCGCACTTTTCCTTATTATGAGAGCTTCTGTAGAAGTCATTTGATGGCAGTCTAAACCCTCTGGAATGGCTGGTCTTTGTAATCATAGTAGTTGCGATGTACGAATACAGTCCAACGTTTTTCCTTTTCGAATAGAGCATTATCGATGAGTAGTCTGCAGGTTTCCAGTGGGGTACCTCACATACCTTCAATCATCAGCAATATAATTGCCAGTGATGGTGCATGTGCCCTAAGGTGGACCCTCAATGTATAGATCAATTGAAAACTCATCTGTTTCCAAAACGAAAGGCAGTTTTGTGTAAGGTTAGGAGGGTTAAAGTTCTAGGGGTCAAAATGACTCTCAGTTTGACTGTGTTTTTCATGATTTTAAAAGTTGAGGCTCATTTTGACCCCAAGTGCTCTTAAGGTTAATTTCCATTTTTGCACTGTTATTGTAAACCTAAGACCTTGAGGTATATTTTTCGCAAACTTCAATGAAGTAGTCAAAAATTGAGAAATTCCAAATATTGCAAAATTTTACCTTTGACCTTCACGAATTAAGGGTTAACGTTTATAGTCGAACTTTCAGATTATGCTTAGAATTATGTGGCCTATAATATTCTAAATAGGTTTTACTTAAATTGGTATCATTCTTCAAAATATGACCAACAAATCAGTTTTTCTCGAAAATAGCAAAATTTAAATCGCAGGTACTGAAAAACTGTAGGAGGTATTGATATATTTTTTTCATATTTTTATTCCCTATTATATTCTTAATATATCCCAATGCGATGCTCAAAAAATTCTGAAATTTGTTTAACAAAATTTTTACAAATTTGAAATTTGTTTGGTCATACCTGCGAATATGTTAATGGTATCTTACGAAGACAAGGACTCATATACAAAAGTAATTATTTAATGGCAAGATTTAAAAACTTTTATCTTGTAAATGTTTTCATGTGATCCATCTTGATGTGTAATTTCCATTTTGGATTCAATAATCCTATAGGACATCAGATTCGAAATTAATATGACAATTATGGACTGTGTCTATTGCAAGCTTCTGCTAATTCGACCTTCGATTGAAGTCTCCTTCTATATCAAGAAGGTCTATGTTGTGCTTAATCCCAATTGATCTTTCTATAAATCGTACGAGTTCATTGCCGTCTCAATTGACGTGACCTTTTTGTATATTGAGAGGAAAATAGAAAGGACCAGGTCTGATAGATAGTCAGTATTAGTATTATATATATATTCCTCTTGATCCTATAAGGAACATTGGGCCTCAACAAACTTCTTCGAGTCAGATATGTTCATCGCAATAATTTATACTTCACTCCAGATTTTATTCTTTTTTCTAACCTTGCTATCAATTTGCCTTCGCCATGTATGTGCTGGTCGTCCTCTTCCGCGACTCCCCTGAAGATTCCATTCTATGCTATTCCTGGCAATATCGGATATTGGGTTATGAAGTGTGTGTCCAATATAGTTCCACTTTCTTCTCTGTATTTCTACACACAACGGTATTTGACATGTTTCAGCCCACAGATTGCTATTTGAAATGGTATCCAGCACTATATTGAACAGCAGTGGAGACATCACACACCCTTAACTAACGCCCGTACCAACCTCAATCTTATGACTAAGCAGGCCATGATGTAGAATTCGGCAGCTTGCCCCGGTGTACATACTTTTCATTAATTGGATAAGTTTAAGTGGTACCCCTTTACATTCGAGAGCATTCCAGATAACGTTATGGGCCAGGGTGTCAATAAAGATAAGGTACAGAGGAGACCTCCATTCAGCTGACTGGTCTACAATTACTCTTAATGAGTTCATATGGTCCTCACACGACTTGTTAGGGCAAAATCCAGCCTGTTGTTTCCTTAAATTTAACATTCATTTGTCAGATAACCTTTTGGTTACAACGTGAGATAAAACTTTATTCAGCATGATTTCCCCTAGTTTTTGCGATTTGTTAAGTTGCAGCCCAGAGTTCAAGTTGTTCATCCTTAGAGGTACTGAGTGAACCGGAATTATCCCTTATCGGTTTGGTGGAGACTGAAGTGTTGTTACCCGTTAACTTCTTAGTGAGTCGATATAAGTCACTAGTTCGGTTTGTTTCAGCTGCAGCTTGAGCTTCTTGCGCTGTGGATTTCGCCCATGCACGTTTGTCTCTACGAGCACTGCGTTTTACCTCAAGGATAGCATGTTGGTTTTGAAGAGTTGACTTTTCATTTCTCGTTGTAGCAGAGTTAAGTGCAGCTTTAAGTACTTTCCTCTCGTTTATGATTCGCCGAGTTTCATGAGATATCCATCCAGCTTTTTCGTTCCTCATGGGTTGTTGTTAACAACGATTCGTTTAAGGAGCTTAAGTAATTCGATAAGACAGAAGGGATTTTCAGCATACACATGGGGCTATATTTTTCACAGCTGTGGTGATACTCTGGTAGTAATGGGAGATTTCAATGCTCAAATAGGGTATCAGCTGACCATGTTACAGAGAATCAAATAGATCATATAGCTATCTCCAGGAAATGACATTGTTGGATGTGCGAAGCAAAAGAGGTGCTGACATAGCCAGTGATCATCACCTACTCATTGTAAGCATGCGTATGATCACGCTTGAAATCTCCCATTACTACCAGAGTATCACCACGATTCGAGGATGTTATTGCACGATCCAAGAGGCTATAAAATTCATCTTAGTATTGCTATTTACTTACTACTGTCATACTGCACTCACGTAGAAACCCAGTGCAGGTAGTCAGTATCAAGTGTACAAATACAGAGACATATGTCTATGATCTTAGAAGCAATCTAGAGTAGGAACCCTGGAAGTGGGTTTAGTGACTCTTTTCTATTTGTAGTTTAATAACTACTGGATTTCTTAGATTTTGCACAGTCGACTTGTTTTAGAGGAAAGCCCTTTAGTCGTTGCCTTTTGAGCATATTGTATGATTTTTGAGTTTATTCAGTGAGCTTTGATAAACAACTTTCGACATAAGTATATTATAAGATTCGATTATAGTGGTTTCACGGTGGTTTCCCAATATCTGTATGTACAAATGGTTAGAATATTATATTGCCTCCTTGAAAGTATCCCCTGTTCTTCTAGCGATCAGTATAGAAGAGTGAACATACCCTACCTTTGAACATCTAAATCAGTTCTTATTGTGTTAATGAAGGTTTTCTCAATTCTGTAGTTCGAAGTATTGTAAAATTCCAGATGTGAGATAGTGAATTGTCGTTCAACACTTTTCTAGATAAAATTACATGATATGGTGAGATAATAGCCAAAATATGTATATATTTGTCTGGATCCATATGAAGCTCTTTTATGTCTCAAAATTGGCCATCGTTTAACTTTTGCCCTTCAGCATTATCCGTATTGGGATAAAACTTTCAGCACTAAAGTTTCAGAACTTGTGGCAGACGACGTTTTACCATTTTCAAAATGTCTGCCACTTTACTATACATTGTGCTGTAAACTAAAGTCTTTCTCTATTAATATTTTTAAGTCATTTTAAACTTTCTAACTTACAAAAGTATCATAACATACACTTTATCACACAACAGATATTTATGATACTTATTATATTATATATTTTTTTCTAATATAAATCCCACTGCACCTGAAATTAGTACGGAAACTTTAATTTATGATCCCCCATATTTTCCAATCATCTACAATATTTCCATGACTATTTGGCAAATGTTGTGATGAGTTGTTTCTAAATATTTATACAATTCAATGCTTTAATGAAGCAACCATATTGACATCCATGATGACTGGTCAACGGAATACGTAAATTTCTTTAACTGAGAGCAAAAAAAGCAGACTTAATCAAAACACCAACAACAGCAGCCATAACTGAAACGTTGTTAGCCATTTGTAACTATTTGTCAAATTGTCTGTCGTTGATTTAATTAACGTTATGTTGACCATGTTTATACAATTCGAGAGACTCTAGCTACTACTCAACTCTTTTTTGCAACTACATACTACTATTTTTAGTTTTTGTCACTAAATCGTAAGAGTTTAATAAAATTGCTTCAAAAAAGAAAGAAACTGCTAAAAAAAAACTCATATGTCAACATAACCACAACTACAATAATAATAAGAAAAGTCATTTATGTGTCCATCCGTCCGTCTGTCTAACCGTCCATAAATAAACATGAAAGTTAACAGGCTGCCTAGAAACAACCGATCAGACTTAGTGACGATGACATTTATATTAGAATACAACTTAAGGCCCCCTTGGACTTGGCTGCTGTCTCTATTCCATAATGATTTATTAGAAATAAACACAAATATAAATTTAATTCATTTAATTTTCTTTTTTTTTTCATTGATTGCAACATTTATTCGTAAAGGTTGTACATCATTATCATTACACTGTGTGTACATCTCTTATTTTCCTCTAATTTTTATTTTATTTTTTGTTTTTCTACATTTGTGTTCTTTTTATTCATTTATTCCACTGCACAAGAGGAGAACAGATTAACATTAACTTTAAGATTCAACAGCAGTTAACAGTCATTATCATCATTAATGTCCACGCATCAACAACAGCAGCAGCATACGGCAACAACATGAGCAACAACATCAGCAATGAAAACAAAAATATCATTTTCATGTCAAAAATGGCCAACACCATTTCATGTTTATGGTCAGACGGCCTAACAACTTTGCCGTTGTTTTCTAATGTACTGATGAAGACTATATATATTTTTTTTGTTTAGTTTTTTTTTTTTCTTTAGTTTTTATTTCCTGGAAAAGGAAGAACTAAAAGCATTAAAAATTTCGCACAAATATGGTCTAATAATTCATGCCAATGTTTGCCTAAATACATTATAATATCAAATGTGAACTCAGTCGATGATTAATCCTTTGGGAACCCAATGTTCCTGCTAGTAATTCAAAAGTCTTTTCAATGGAAAATTTAATAATTGAACTCTTTTGAACACTACAAAAAAATAAGCTGTTTGCTTGCTCTTGAAGACGTGTGTAAAAGCAGCAATTTAAAAATGTTTGCGAGCAACAGGGTTTATCCAAAATCAGGGGTACAATACGAATTGAAGACCTTGAAAGACTATTTTGCATGTCCGAATGATGCATGAACGCTATTAAAGAAAATCATTACTTTCCCTTTCTTAATGTTACAACCCGCGGACCAAAACTGTTCTTTCCTCTCTCCTCTTTATCTTCACCCCACTTCTAAGGTCAAAGTTATGGCAGCAGTGCTGAAGACCTGAATGGCTAGTTTGTGGTTAAAGAAGACTAGTCGCGAACTGATCCCCTCCGACACCAGGGCACGAGTCGGTTGTAATACAGTTTTTACCCAGTCCATGTACGCCGTCCCTGCATGCATAGTCCATCCCCTTACGAGCATACTCGTGGGAACAAAATTTACACAACTAAACAAGAAAAACAAATACAAAAAACAGCAAGAGGTCAGCAGGGGAAACCAACCACCCAACCTTCCGGAGACAGCTTTATTAAAAGCAGCGAGGTAGCCTTAGATTTCAAGCCCAGCTCCTCCAAAGCTGCAACCTCGCCTGTAATGCACCAGCTTAAACCACTGCTTCGGACACTGACGATAAGACAGCTATCCATGCGAAATTGTTACAAGTTGGATCGTCGAACAAGGAGTCAGGTCCAACTTCCGTAACCTCACCCGCCATTACGGTAGCACCCGCAAAGAATCATCAAGCTGGGCAAAACTATCGGACAATGCAAAATACTTGGGAGTCATTCTGGATAGTAAACTATTCTGGAAACCCAATACCCTTTCCAGGATATCGGGTCCAACTTCCGTATCCTCACCCGCCATTACGGTAGCACCCGCAAAGAATCATCAAGCTGGGCAAAACTATCGGACAATGCAAAATACTTGGGAGTCATTCTGGATAGTAAACTATCCTGGAAACCCATATCCAGTTTGTTAACTTTCTATATGATGCGGTCATTAAGCCGACACTATTCTATGGAGTCTCTGTATGGTGGAAGGCATTGGACAAAGGCCCAATTTGTATGCTATTTGAGAGGGTTTTAAGAACGGCCGCAACAAAGTCGCTCTTTGCTATATTAAACTGGATACCTGTGGATCTAATGTCCAGAAAAATGACATTCACTTCGGCCTTTAGGCTAAACGCGATTGGGGCGTGGAAACATGCTCCGTATGGTCACGCCAGTATAATAGGTAGCATTCGAAATCGTCCGTGATAATGGCTGGAGCGATTGGGCAGATTTGTTTTGTTCTATTCGAAATTTTCAAAAGATGGTTTGAAAAGAAACCCATAAATTTTAGAATTTTGTTTTCTTTACAAAACACCTCCTGAAAATTTCGAATCGAGTAAAAAAATCGGCCTAATCGCTCCAGACATTCTCACGTGGTGCCATTACATACATGGACCATTTCATTTTTCGAAAATTTTAAGTTTTTACTACATTGCCTCCTTTTCACTTCTCATTTTTCTTAATAAGATAAATTTTTGGAGAAACTAGAAAAACGAACATCACTACCTCCTTTTCACTTCTTATTTTTCATAATAAGATATATTTGTTGGAGAAATTCACTACTCAATTTTTTTTAATTAACCTACGCTTAAACTTTAGAAAGTTCTTAATCAGTGGTATATGTGTTTGCTAAAAATTATAAGTAAATAGTTACCGGGGCGGTCACTAGTTCTAAATATGTATAGCCAACAAATAGTTTGAATTATTTTCAGCCTTTTAAAATCCCCAACATTCTCATCTTGGTTCATTTGGCTTAATGCTGCGCTCAAATGCCTTATGCAGAAGCTGCAAATACGAAGAAACGGAGAAGACAACAAAGCATCTTCTTTGTCATTTTCACATAGGACCAATAGGCATAGAGTTTCTCAACGGAACTTATTTTTGGACTTAAACATGTTATGGCAAATCGACAAGAGTGGTCCATATGAGGCAAATTCATGTGCAGATAAGAAATTGGTTGCTGATTGAATAAATTAATGGCTCGTCAAGATTCCTAAGATAAAATTCTAAACTATTACCGTTTTTCTTAGACCTCTTAGCACATAACTTGAAATATGTGTGTACGAGTCATTACAAAAACAACATAAAACCGCATTTCCACCTACATTTAATATTGGCCACCCTCCCGCATTAAATGTCACACTATACAGAGTTAAATTTGCATGATTTATTTTGATTAAATTTACTAGTTTTGGCTACTGCAGATTTTTAAATTTTAAGTATATAAACATCAATCTTAAATAATTTTACTGAATTAATATTTCAACTTTTAGTAAACCGCTAAACAAATTTATCTTCCTACACCCGAAAGAAAAGATTTAAAATCTTGATCGTATACCGCTCTTAGGCGATTAAACATGTAGTGGCAATAAGAAGCTTTGCCAAATACACGTTTTATATCAAATGCAGTAGTGAGTAGAGTGAATCCAGTTGAAAATTTTTAACAACTTCTTCTGTATGCACAAACTTATAGACTTTACACTTGGTTATAATACGCACTCTATGTATATAAATGTCTATGGAGTTTTTGTTACAATGATTTTTACCAAGTTTGTAATAGACCATCAGTAAAGCAAACTGACATTTTGCCTCTTATGCCATAAATATGATTGATATCATTGTGGTGGAACAGGGGCGTGGACTTGTAATAAATTAAGAAGCTACTAGCTTATATAGAAATAATAAATTTGGTTTATTTAAACAAATTAGGATGTTTCTAGTATTTAAAAGTATATTAGGAGATTGTGGGAACTATTTGAATTCGCAGTCAGCAACATATCAAGATTGTGGTCATTATTGCTTTTCTTAATAGGTCTTTCTAATTCATAGTTGCAATTATGCTTATGTTCTACCCTATGAAGAGCAGATAATGTCAGTTATAATCTTTATATCATTTAACTAAACTGAAATTACTAAATTAGCTTTAGTTTTCTCCCATGGCTCCCTATTTTGAGTTTCCAGAAAAACGTCCCTGTTAAGTTGTTTGTTGCATTTAGTTTCTAATGAACTTCCATACCATTACTCTGCAACTCTGTATTTGTATAGTTTGTAGTGTATACTGGCACTTGTAGGCTGGTAGCATTTTCCTCAATTATACAGTGGGAAATATGGATCATACGTCAGTTTGATGAAATATACAATTCTTGGAAATAAACTGGCCATCACCATCATCATCAGAATCATCGTCGACATCATCAAAATCGAAGCTAAAAATCATAAAATGTTCCGTTTGATAAACCAAACCAAACGCACAATAACCCAGCAAACATTTGCTGTTGCAGAAGTGACTTAAAATTATTTGTCGCCCAGAAGAACTATTCTCATGAAAGCGTATCTTATTCGGCAGGAAAAAGCCATTTATAAAAGTTTTATGAAACTGGATTGTGAACGAAATTTAGACTAAAAGAAGTGACCTCTTGATTTCTCTGAGAAGATGCACAAAGCAATTATTTCGGAAGAATTGGAAAAAGTTTATCATCCAACATTAACAAAAACATCAAAATCAGAAGATTAAAGCTCGAAGATAATATAAAAGTGGCTAAGTTATAATGTATGTGACCATATAATCTCTGAAATGTTTGAAGGGAATTGTCTGCAATACTACGACGAGCATTTTCCATTGTTCGTCTGCATCATCGTCATCATTGGCCACAGACAGAAGCGGCAACAGCCTCATCATAAGTTTCAATGCAAGATGCAATAACCAACCACAACAACAGCAACAACAAAACTGCACATAAATCGTTTTTTGATCTTTTTATTTTTCATTTTTGTTGCTGCTTTGTTTTAAAACACACAAAGCAGCAACATTATGATTCAATACTTAGTGTGTCTGCCTATTATTGTTATATACGAGGAGACAACGCACAGTGCTTTATCCCCATATAACGAATGAACAAAAGTAGAAGGAATCATACTAGAGAATAACAAGTAAGATAGATTTTCATAGTTTAGAAGTTCGATATTTATTATTATTTAAATCTTCAGTTGGGTTATAGTAAATCAAATTTTCTTAACATTTCTAATGTGATTTCAATGCCATTCGAAAAATATATTAACATTACTAAAGGCCTAGTCGAATCCAACGCACTGTGCGTCGAATCGTATCTTAAATTGGAAAAATGCAAAGAAAATATGTATGAAATGCGTATGTACGAGTATGTATGTATAAGTTGTATAAATATTTAAGTGTATGCGTATTAGTATGGAATTCCTAATATATGGATGTGCGATGTGGTTGATCTAATTCCTAGTATCAGTTGGTATAAGTACCATGTTGTGGTACTGAGTATTTGCTAATATTATACTAAACTACGACGGTTGTTCCCCAAAAAAATGTAATAGTTAAGTTGACAGGATAGGGTTATATATGGAATAAAACTTCGGCCAAATGGACTCCATAACATTGCAGGTACATACGCAAAATTTTGTTGACATAACCATTTCATAATCATTCTCAAAAATGTTGCTGAATTTCGTTAACGCTGCTTTGAATTTCCTCCTTCAATGCATGAATGGTTGTAGGCTTGTCTCATGCAGTAATTTGCATGTGACAACGTCTCACAGTACTCAAATAAAATTAAAAATTGCTTGATGGTTTAATTTTGTGTAATTGATTCTGGAAAAGTTTATAAGTAAATTCATAATTCTCTAACCTGATTTTGTCTGTTACTTTTATAAAAATATTTGTCTAATATATTTTACAGATTTAAAGTTGTAAAGCGTAATTTTAGGTTAGGTTTCCAGGCTGCTTCGAAATTGAAGAATAGAGGAACAGCGCACGTGGGTCCTAGAAATGGTCCCTTTGTGTTACCTGAAAGTAGAAAGTTAGAAAAAAAGAGGGACAGACAGAAATGAAAAGAGAGGAGAGGAATATTGAAAAGTTAAGAAGAAGATGTTCTAAGATAACCTAATGTCGAATTCCCGAATGTAGACACCTAGACACCTCGTTCTCTCTTCATAGAACCGCCTGTATAGGCTGAGAGACCCGTTGTGTCAAGTAAAGGTCCGTCCATTGCTTCCGTATAGTATGGAATTGAGAAACCGAAATTCCTCGCCAAGAAGGGCCCAGACATGCAGTAATCGATATTATCCGGAAGAGTCTAAATACTATCTATTATGCTGGCGTGACCGTATTGAGCATGATTCCACGCCCCAATCGCGTTTTAGCTAAAGGCAGAGGAAAATGCCATTTTTCTTGCCATTAGATCCAGGGGGATCCAGTTCAATATAGTAGAGAACGACTTTGTTGCGGTCGTTCTTAGAGCTCCTGTTATCAGGATTGCCATTCTTCTTAAAACCCCCTCGAATAGCATGTAAATTGAGCCATTGTCTAATGCCTTCCACCAGACAGAAACTCCATAGTATAATGTCGGCTTAATGACCGTATCACATAGCCAGTTAACGAACTAGGGTCTAATACCCCACTGTATACCTATCGCCTTCTTACAGACATACAAGGTTTCCGGGATAGTTTACTATCCAGAATAACTCCTAAGTATTTAGCATTATCCGATAGTGTTAGTTCAACACAATTTATTCGGGGAAGCGAAAAATGAGGAATCTTGTACTTCCTTGTGAACAGTACAAGTTCGGTTTTGCTTTGGTTAACACTCAATCTACTGTCTGTACTCCACCGACTTAGTACACCTAGTGGCCATTCTCGTGATCACTTGCCGTTCCCTTTTCGGAACGAATGATCCTGTATCGTAGAAGGTTCATGATGAACCTTACAGTTGATTGGTCTAGTCCAGAAAAGCCACTAATGAGAAATTAGCGAATTCAATGGATTTCTCAATATATTCCACTAAGGAGTGAAGTGCTGTCTCAAGACAGGCATGATAAATATTTATCAGCCAAGGAGTGACTAGATCTATATTATTTTGTAGATCAGCGGGTATTATGCCATCCGGGCATAATACTTGCGCAGACGATTAATCTCAGAGGAACTTTTGACGCCGCTGCAGAAATTCCTCCATGACTTACGTTCGCGCTTCTAACCTGATTTTTAAATTTGTTCAACATAGACTTGTACATTGACCAGTTGCCTGATCTTTTCGCCTCGTTGAATAGTTTACGACAACTACGCCTAGTGTTCGTTATATATAAAGACAATCATGGAGGTCTTACCTTTCCTCTGCGTGCAGAGGGAATGCATGTGCGTCTTGTGGCCTCACTGAGAGATAGTGTGAGCTTTTCCACCGCACTTTCAATATCCCTAGTGTTACTTATCAGAGGGCGTACTTTTATAAAACTCATACATTTTTTTAAATTTTCACATAGTGGGAAGGTATATTGGGTTAGTGCTGATGTTTGTAACGTGTAAAAATATTGTCCAAACACCCACCTTCGCAATGTTTCATAGCTCCCATATAAGCACCATTCACTCACATTCACGAGATACTGGGGTAAGCCCATTAATTATTGTAATGTTTAAATTTTAATGTTTGAATGAATATACTTAAATGATATAAAAATATTCACCAAAAGGAAAAATTTATTGATTTTGGTGCAAAATAAAAAAAGAAGGTTAAGCGAGTGATCTAAACTGTGTCAAACGGTTAACCGAAAATTTTAAATTAACCGGTTCACAGGAAACCGAAAATTCGAAAAAAAAAGTTTGTTGTTTCCCTAATTAGGATTTATGTTATATTATGCAACAGGTACACATCAACCACAGACCTCGAACATATTATATAAGCTATAAAGTGCCTGTGTTTTTATACCCACCAGCAAAAAGATGAGGCGTATATTGGTTTTGTCATTCCGTTTGTAACTAATAGATCAGGATATTCAACGTATTTCCACACAAGTATTTATATTCTGGGTCGTTTTAAAATTCTAAGACGATCTAGCTATACCCGTCTGATCATCTGTCTGTTGAAGATAGGACTTTGGTAGATGAAATTTTCCTTAAATATTCTTTGTTGATTGGAAATGTTTTGTATTGAAAATGGGCAACATCGGTCGAGTATGACAAGATTTATGGACCAAAATGTGAGACAACCCCCAAATAAGTATATATTTCTCCTTTATCCTTTAATATACTTATTAAACATTGAATAATAATAACTTACATACATGATTCATACATCAATATATCGGGAATACTTCGCTTGCTATTTGAAGTTGAACCAGGACAACCTCGATTTTTTACCTATTTTTGATCTATATCTGGATTACTAAGTCCTTAATATAGACAATGTGGATATCCAATAATTAATATTTCAAAGACCTTTGCAAGGGCGTTTATAAGGCCAAAGTAAGTCGGACATATAATTGGTCAAAATCGGGAACATTTTTTTTACTCTGAATTTTTTTCACCAAACAATATTGTTTTCTTATACAATTTTTTTCCCAAATAAATTAAATTTTTATTTTTTTAAATTCAAAATAAAACTTTTGAGAAAATAAGTTTATTGTTTATTAAAATTTATTTTTTTTTAATTTGTTGTTACTTGTTTTATATGGCTTAGGACGAGCCAGTGCTACAAAGTCTGTTTTGGAGTTTTCTACTACATACTTAACATTAACATTAACTTATCGGCGAGAGTAGGCACTGTCGAAAAACATGGAATGCGTTCTGCTGAAATTAGCGAACTTGTTCCCGATACCCATAGAACTCATTTCTGGTCTACTGACCAGAAAACCCCACAACACATTACAAGGTAATTTCGTTCTTTAACCGTACTGTCCGTATGTGGAATAAACTTGCTAAACTTGTTTCCTGTCACTTTCACTGTAGGAAAATTCAAATCTACAATATGGAAGGGAGGATAGACGTAGTATCCTGCCACACACAACCTATTTTGCCGGTTGCTTAAGCCGGGCCTAAATAAATCATTGCAAATAAATATTATGTTTTGCTGCCTTATAACTTCTCGCACTGCCCTCCTTCCGTTGATTAATATGAATGTGTGAATACACACTCTCTCATCAGTCTATGTGTGTTTGTTTATATAATGAGTTTCTTTCTTTTGATGATTTAGTACAAGTTCATTTGGCGATTTTTTTCCATAATTTTGTAGCTTTCTGTTAGTTTGTTTGTTGGTTGGTTTGATGGCTGGTTTTTCTTTCATTTTCCACTTTGTGGATTTTTTCAAACAAAATACAACTCTTTGTTACAATTTCAAAGTAGAGTTGACAGTTGGTCATGACAGCCGTGTAACATAAATGACTCTGTGTGACTTGAATTATATTTGAAAAGTTAATCATTTCAAATGAACTTTGTGTTTTCTTTTGTGAAAATGAAGAACAAACAAAATAAAGAAAATGGTAAAACTAAGTATCTAGAATGTTTAATAAATAACTTTTTTTTTATAAATTTAATATATATTTTTTAAATATTTATGAAATCATTAAAAAGTTATGGTGTTAATCTGCTCTTAACGAGAAAGAAAATATTTTTATTTGGAAATAAGGTTTCTGCAGAAGTGTTCTTTTTTAAATTTTATTATACTTACATATTTCAATGGTAATTTTATTTTTCTAGTTATTTCATTTTCTAGATATTGCATTTTTTTCATTCATATTCCACGCTATTTTTCCGCATTATTCCTTCTATACTCTGTACGATCATGCCACTGATATTTCTTTCTTCATTTTCTACCACACACTAACTTAAAATAAATTCTTTTGGCATTACAAATTATTATTAAAAATGTTATTAGCACTGAAATAAGGTGAATATTTTTATTATTCATTTATAATATGGAGTGTGAAGAGTAATCGTTATTGGCCTTTTGCAGCTAATTGGTGTGCATGATTCCTAGTGTCACTTAAATATGTTGTCAGTGACTTTAAGTGTTCAGAATGTTATTTTGCTCTGATTTTCTTTCAATATTCTTTATAACAAGGAAACTATATTATTTCTTTTTTTTTATGTTCATTGAAGAATCACTGCAAACGAATGATAATTTCATATGACTAACAAGTTGGTATGCTATATTCGGCTGTGCTGAATCCTTAATAACCTCCACATATAGTCAGAATAAATATTTGGATTCAAAGACGTGCTGCTACCAACAAATATAGATAGTTATGTTTATGAAGATTCCGTAATATGAATGAACATTTAATACGTCTTCAATAAGAAATTTTAAATAGTTAACAATATTAATATTGTAGTAAAGAATCATTGCCCTCATATGAGAAATTTAATTGAAACACAAAATTTGTTTTAAATATAAAATTTTCATTCTAAAATTAACAAATATTTTAATGATGTATTCAAAATTTTAAATTTTTCTTTAACATTCCTATAGAAAATGGAATAGAAACTTTTACAATTTCTGTGATTTTACTAAAATCAACATTTGCAATTTTATTTATACATTTCTTTGAAAAACTAAAGTGAATTGGTATAATTTATATATAAATAATATCAGAAACAAGATAATAAGATAAGTTATATACAAAATACAATAATTCAGAATATATTTTGATATGTTCCTATGAAAAATGGAATTGAAACAGGTATGAATTTTCCTGAACATCTGAAAGTCCATTAAATAACAGAAATTTCTTAAAAATTTTCAAATTTAAACATTTATTTTGAATGTTCCTATCAAAAATGATAAAGAAACATTAACAATTTCTGAGTTTCTAAAAAATGTAATCTATTTTATTAAAAGCTATTGGGTGTATTACTTAAAAATGCCGGATTTGTATTACAATTTTTAGTTTTTATTTTGAAACTTTATTCAAAGTATTGGCCATTGTTAGTTATGAATTTTTTCCATCGTTCTGGCAACATATGGGTTCCAAGCCAAAATAACTGCTCATCTTTTGAGGCCAAGAACGAATCAAACCAATTTCAGGTATTCTGTTCTGAACTGAATCATATCCCATAAAGAACGTTTTCTTACGTTTCGGGTTATCGTAATGGATTAATCGCAAGTATTTATTCGTTGCAAAAACGATTTTCTTTTATAGCCTTCAAGATATGCAAAATCGTCTTTCAAGGTTTCTCGGCTTCAATTGTTATGGTAGCCAATTATTATTTTCTTGGACCAGCACTCAGGGGATGACCCCTACTCATGCAAAGCATTGTGTAGGAACTAGGAATATAGGTTATGGGATGGAGGATAGAGGGAGTAGTGTTTGTGGACATTTGATTTGAATTTTCCTTTATGGAAAGTGACAGGAAAACTTCAGGAGGAAGCTTATTCCACATACGGATAGTACGGCTAAAGAACGAATTTTCCCTGTAATGTGTTGTGCGATCCACTATACAGTCGACAAGGAATTGAGGGGCCCTTGCCGAAGAACGTGTGTTGCGTAAAAACTACGGGTTCCGGGAACAAATTCCCTAATTTCAGCAGAGCACATACCACCCATAAAAACAGATGGAGCAACATGATCTGTTGTGCATTTGTGTGCAAATCAGCGATAGGCATTTTAATACTACCAAACTTTGTAAATTTGTCATTGTGTGAGTTATTTATTGCGCTCTGCTACTTTCTATGCACTGAGCGAAATGGATGTAAAAGTTTGAAGTGGTATTTGTTGAATAAAAAGTGTACGTGAAGTTATTCATAAGATTCCTCATCCATTTCTTTCACTGTAGCCGAGAGAAAAACAAAAACAATAGCTGAAAAAACAAGCAAAAACCCGCAACACAACCTACCTGTATCAAAGCTCATACGAGACTGACTAGTTTGATTTGTATTTTACAAAATAAAAACAACAACAATTGCTGAAAAAAACAAGCATAAAAGCGTACACGACCAACCTGCGTCAAAGCTCATACGAGACTGATTGGTTTTAACTTTTTATACAATGTGTGTGCTTGCGTACGTGTGATAACAAAGAGAAGAGAGCTCATTTGAGAGCTCAATGCCTTTCGCGGATTTAAATCGACTCTATTGGCACAACCCCATTCAGAGATTGTCACAAGATCTTGGTTAAGCGTATTATTCATGTTTTGCCTCATTTTCACAATCTCCGACAGGCTTGGTTTATAATTGAATGAATATGAATGGCAAATGTTGCTATCATCTGCAAAAGAATAGATAGGTTTGGAAATTTGACGTAGAAGGTCGTTTATAAAAATAAGAAATAGAGTAGGAGAAGGACGGAGCCTTGCGGTACCCCTGAATTGATCTTGAACTCGTTTGATGAAATTCCATCTATAACGACTCGTATATTGCGATCTCTGATAAAGCTCGATATATATCTAGAGAAGTTATAACCGACATCAAAAGCAATAAGTTTTGCTAAAAGCGCACCATGCCATACTCTATCAAAACTTTTACAAATATCTAGAGCCACCAATTTACATTCGCCAAAACGGTGTATGGAACGACAACATTTTTCCGATAGGAAGTCTAGCAAGTCTCCCGTCGAGCGTCCTTTACGATAGCCGGTAAATTGTGGGACTCTAAATATTTCACAAGGTGGTGGTTAACCATAATCTCCATAACTTTGGAAAGTGCAGAACAAATTGCTATTGGGCGATAATTTTCAGGAATTGGCGTTGCATTAGCACTCTTCCAACAAGAAATTTGACGGCACGGAAGGTTAGCTAATGGACGACCTAGAGTCGAAGTACACTGCTTCAAGACCAGTGCTGATATACCATCGGACCCATTATACTTGTTTTTGTTGAGATCCGCTAACATGCAATGACATCAATCAGTAAAGTGGGTTGAAAATTCACTAGTAGTAGTTCTTTGAGGCTAACTATTTCGACGTGGCGGAACTAGTTCAATGAACTGGAGGGATACTATTAAATATAATAGTCTATTATATTGATTAATGTGATATCTGCGAAGCTTTTAGTAGCTACGCCCATGGTAAGCCCATGAGTTCCAAATTCAAATCCTACACTCGGCAGTACTTCCTCTTTGAGTATGTGATGTTTCATTCAAACTGGACTAACCGTTTAGAAAATACAGATTTATTTCCCTCTTTTTTTATACCACTGTGCAAGGTGGTTACGTTTTTCTTGGAGTAAATCTTTGCCATTTAGTAGAATAATAACATTTTCAGTTTATACATTTTTGATTTTGTTCCTATGAGAAATGCTAATGAAACGTGTAAATCCAAGATGTTGCGTTAATGCTGCATAAAAAAATGTGAACAGATTTTTAGTAATATTTAAAGAATCCAGCGCCCAAATAAAAATCGTTTCAACCTTTATTGTTGCCCTCTCAGTGAAAAGAAAAACTATTCTGCTTTCATTGGATATCAAGAAAAACCATTATGCACGAATATTTTTCATCTTTTCATTACAAATTTCTTTTTGTTTTTTTCGACCAAAAAATCCATTCAAACTATCCTTATTAAATATGCACTAGAAATTCAATGTTAGTAACCAGGACGTTTCTTTCATTTAAATCTATTCATAATTATCAGCAACATCTTTACATTTATGATTGTAACATGTCAGTGATAAGAGAACCTCGATTAATTATATATTCGTGTTCAAAAGGCATTTTTAACATTTTATAAACATATGAGATATTTGGTTTCTAAGGACCTTTTCAATTTAAAGTTTCCATAGGACATTATCAAATGAATAGCTGTTGTTTGCATTGTATTTCTTTCAAGTTTAATGTATGAATTGAAAGTGTATTTTAATTATGTGCTGATGATGTCACACATGTGAAGGAATTTGTAAAGGATTTTATTTTGTATCTATATAGAATAAACAGTTTTCATAAGGTTTTTAAATTGTGTATTTTGTATATTTACTTTTCATTTCATTCAAAGTAAACTTCATAAATATGTGATTAAGAAGACTCATTTGCTTTAGAAAATATATTTGGTTCTTCTTACATGGATACTGCTACAAATTATTATGAAGGTTTTAATAAATAAATTTCCAAAAAAATATTTATTAATAAAAAAAAAACAGAATTTGCAATCTTGAAATTATCTATGGCCTACTAAAATTTAACATTTCAACAAACAGTTTTGACTACTGACTTTCTAATAAATTCCCAGATTTCTAAATTTTTCACAGATTTCTGATAAAATAATGTACGTTTTTACTTTGATTTTTAGTACAAAAAGAAAGAAACAAATCTTTCTCCTTATATCTTTTGAGTAAAGTATAAATAATTCAAATGGCAATTTACCACAACCTGCTAAAAAATTGTTCTTATTTTACATTCATCATCATTGTCATTTCATGGCATTTGTATACTGGATAATGAAATTTTCACATCAGTTTAACTCTACATTTAGGAAAAGTATTTAGATGGCTAAGGATTTTAATGTTTAATGATTGCCAACAGAATTTTAATGTTGAGAAAATGTGGATTGTTAGCATAAAGTCGTTTTTAATTAATGACGCAAAAAATTAATATATAAAAAATGCATCTATATAACCAACAGTTTTAAAATTGTCCCAATATCCTTTTCAGGATTTTGATTAATGTTATTATAACTACATATTAAAGTAATCAGATCGGAAAATATTCTCAATTATACTATTTATATCAGATTCAACAATTTGTTCGTTTAAAATTCAAATTATCCTTAATAAGAAAAAGGAATTTTGTAAAATTTAGTACATAACAATTTGTAATTCAATTTACTCGAACTGTGTTCTAAATTTGGTAAAGATACAAACAACTAGTCAAAAGCTAACCGTATATCCTTTTTTAACAAAATTAAAATTACTGTTTTTATAACTATTTTGACGATCAACTCAAAAAATATTAAACAAAAGATGGCTAATTTTAAACTTAAGCAACAAATTCTATCTAAAATTATAATTATCCTTTTATAGAATTATGACTTTGTAAAATTTCTTTTATCACAATTTGTAACTGAATGCATTTTTAACGTGTGCCAAAATTAGTAAAGATGTTGCTAACAGAATAAAAGTTGATTATATATCCTTTTTTGCAAAAAAAAAAAAAAAAAATTTTAAAACTATTTTGGCAATGCAATTGCCAGAGGGTTTATTTCAGTTTAGTAAAAAATTGTAAATATCTTTAAAAAGAAACAACAAATTTTACATTTGTATACATCACAATTTGTAATTGAATGAGCTGTAAATTTATGTAAAATATAGTTAAATTGTTTTCAACAGTCAAAAATTTAGTCATATGTCCTTTTCTGAAACGCATGAAAAATTAATGTTTTTATGACTACAGTGTAAGCTCGATTTTCGCGACAAACTAACAACCAGACCTGAACCCAAAATTTTATTTAATTTTTAAAATTAGAATTGTTTTTATTGATATATTTATATATTAAAAACTTTTAAAGAAATTGGAGATTTTGAGTTGTTTTTTTGGCAAATTATTTTTTAAAATATCAACTGAATCACGTAGTTCATATAGTGCTGTTGTCGGCTTATCATTTTCCAACGCCCACAATCGACCACTTTAATTTAGTTTTCTTCATGAACACTATCGTATAAATCCTCCGATTCCGTATCTCATAATTCCATTTTATCCTCATTACTTTCCACATGAAATTCTTCTTGAATCCAGTTGTTTATGACAGCATTCGTGAAAAGATGTTCTGCATCAATTTGAGCTACAACTATACCAATAGTTGAAAGATCTTCGTTTTCTTCCTGGATTATAATTTGTAAAATATTTAAGGGCATATTATCCTCTTCACTGCATTCAGTAGCGAATTCGAGCAAGGCGTTCCAGGATTTTCCCATATTGGACACTGATATTTTATCCCAGGACGTAGCTAGAATCTTAACCGCATTTTTAAGATTGAAGTTTTTTAGTTTGAGCTGCAAATTTGTTCCCTTCTCACCAAGCAAGTGGCTGAGTAGTTGTTTTTTATAATTTAATTTGTTGATAAAATAAAAAGCTGATAACGTTTTGATCTAGCGGTTGATTCTAGCTATAATTAAACCGTCATCATTTTTTGGAAAAGCCAAACAGCTTTTTGCTGTAGACCTTTTGAAGCCAAAAATTCTCAGAGCTAAAAAATGTTTACTTATGAACAACTTACTTTTACTAATTGGTAAAAATTAACTTATGTACGTGGGGATAAAATTCGTGATGGAACCAGTCCTTGAATATAAATAATGTCATCCAGGCGTTATTACTGGAGTTGTAGGTTTTTCGATTTTCCAACAACCAACAATTTCAGCTTGTCTGTGCCATTCGCATTAGAGCCATTTTCTTCCTGGAGCCCTTTTCTCATTTGGAAGCATGCTAAAATAAAAACTGGGTTAGTCGGCATTGTAGATTTGGGAAAGAGTCAACCTATGCTCATCAACGTAATCCTTACACTCTATCACAAATGTCGACGCTTAAATTTCATCAACCATCCTTCAATGACATTGAATCATGAATTGGTTTGATAAATTTGAAGTACAAATGACTGGCTTTTGTTCGTAAAATCGCTGCTGATATTGGAAATTTTTTTCTCTTTGTTTTAGGAAACATATAAAGGAAACATATAATTTTTTCCACTCTTGGGAACTCAGCTTTCTTTAAGGTGCAACGTTTGCCAGGGCCACTTTCTGTTTTACGTACGAACTTTTGTTTTTGTAATTGAATGAGCTTTTCTGAAACGAATGAAAAAGTAGAGTTTTTATAACTGTTTTGGTAATGAAATCGAAAAATATTCCCAATCAAATTGCTTATTTCTGGTTAATGCAAAAATTTCATCTTAAATTCAAATTATTTTTTATAAGTAAATGGAATTTTGTAAACTTTTATACATCACAATTTGTAATTGAATGCTATATAACTTAGCCCAAAATTTGGTTAAAATAAAACCAATAGATTAAAAGTTGACTATATATCCTTTTTTTACAAAAAAGCTTAATTGATGATTTTATAATTATTTATTTTCTTAATGAAATTGTATAATACCTAAAATCATTTTATTCAAGTCTTTAAGTCAAGTTAATTTTAAACTCTCATTATCCTTAGCAAGAATGCAAAATTTCAGTAATATTTTTTACCACAATTTGTAATTGGAAGTACTTTACCTTTGTCCAAAATGTTATTAAAATATAACAAACAGCTTTAAAGATGGCCATATATCCTTTTTTTTTTTTTGAGAAAAATAAAATACACCAATACCGCTGTTTGAGTCGCTAATTGGGACCGGAGAAACGCCGCAAAACGGAACACGATTTTCCATACATTTGTATTGGATTTTATTTAATTGGTTACAAGATTCATATTTTTAGCTAAAAAAACAGATTTTTCGATACAAATATTTTTATATTAACAACACAAATCAAAGTGCAAACGACGCAGCTTCGTAGCCATAAGACGTAAACTGGAACAAAACGATGCAAGTCAGATCTCTAACGACGCATCTTCGAAGCCATGCAAACAGAAACAAAAACCACGCAACTTTGAAATCATAGCAATTTTTCGCTACTTCGAAACGACGTAGAATGAAGCAACACAAAACATGGTATTAATGTAAAATAAATTGTATGGCTATTTTGGTATCTAAATCGGAAAATATTCCTAAACATACGGTTTAATTTA
The DNA here is from genome assembly GCA_942486065.2 of Calliphora vomitoria. Classification (NCBI taxonomy): domain Eukaryota; kingdom Metazoa; phylum Arthropoda; class Insecta; order Diptera; family Calliphoridae; genus Calliphora; species Calliphora vomitoria. Next base: position 57,466,327 of record OW818031.2, on the reverse strand, counting down.
GTTTAGTAAAAAATATTAGTTAAAAATTCGAATTATCCTTACAATAATGAGGAATTTTGAAAATTTTTCTCTTTACTATTTGTAAATGAGTGTGTTCTATCTGTGTATAAAAGTATTTTATGATTTAACTAATAGATAAAGATTTGTTCTTATATCCTTTTTTTAACAGAAGTAATATTAATGTGTTTATGCCTTTTTTTGCAATTACGTATTTTAAATAGAGAATTTTTAGCTGGGCTATTGTCTAACTGCAGTTGGCAACCCTTTGAATTTTTCTACTCAAACAAATATCTATTGTTTGTTCTTTGATTTTCTCCTCGTCAATACATATGATTTCTTTTTTAGACAAAAAAATTTCATGAATTTTAAATTATTTCCAAATTGCACAAAGATTGATATCCAATCTCACGCAAACATTACCAAACCGTAAACTGTATACGCCCAAGTGGGCAAAAAAAATAAAGCTAAAACAAGTAAAATCACAGAAGAAATAAACAAACAGACAAAAAGCCATCAACGGCAATAATATTTACTTGATATGGATTTAAACTATTTTTCCAACTTGTTGGTTTTAGTTTTGTGTGTACGACTGACTATGTGTATGCATTTTTTACTTTACAATAAAACAGTTTTTGTATCCCCTACAACTTCCTCACACTAAATATATATAAACAGTGCTGCACAAATAATTAGTGTATGTCATGGACATATTTCCAAATATGTAATAGAATTTTTGTTATTTTTAACAAATTAAAAAATTTTTGTAATTTCTCAAAAAATTTTCTTTATTGCTGGTTTTAACATGTGCTTATTGTTTGTTCATTGCTGTAAATTTGTTTGTAGATAATATCGTCTATCATTTAATGTTAATGCTGTGATGTGGTTCACCATTATCATCGGCAACAGCAGCAGTAACAGCATCAACATTATGGTTTGTCAGGGTGTTGTTTGTTGTTTTTTTGGTTACAAAAAATCTTGGAATGTTGTTGAATGACATTAAAGAAGAAAAAGCCCAAAACAACAGAAGAAGAAAAGAAAAAAAAAAAACACAATTTTCAAATAGACATTTTGGCCATTCAATTCGAACGAACACACACATTTTGCAAAACCAAAAAACACTTACTGGACATAAAAATTATAAACATGCGACATTACGTCTGACTGACCATTTTACAGCAGCAACTTTATATGAAACAACAACATCGGCAATACAAATAGAACTTGATTGGTTTCGATAGGTAAATATTTAACACACATACACAAACGCAAAAACATACTTACATAGCTACATACGACTTCGACAACTACAAGCTTAAATAAATACTTACTTACCCAAAAAAGCTACGAGTTTAAGGAAAAATATTTTTCCTCATTCTTTTTGCTCACTTTGGTTTTAACCGAAACAAAATGAATACAAAAAAAAGAAAACATTGTTTCGTATTTGTGGTGTAAATTATTTAACACACACAAAATGTAAAAACAAAAATTGGTTTTAAGTTGTTGCAGTCATTGAATTCTGAAGATTTTTGAAATTCATTTAAATTGAATATTCGTTAAAAGTATTTACGCACTCTTTGTTTAATAGAGTTTGAAATTTGTTGTTGTTCAATTCGGTTCTAATGAAGTAAGAGTGCTTTATTAGGAATTTCTTCATACGTATTATTTGCGAGATAAAAAATTTAAAATACCTCAAAGTATACCGATCGACTCAGAATCACTTTCTGAGTCGATTAACTGGCTGAAATCGGTCTATTATTTCACCTAGCCCCCATACAAATGTCCTCCCGAAATTGGACTTTATCACTCATAAATGTTTAATTTATATACGTAACTACACCAATTTTGCTCCAAATAAGTTTCATATATACAGAATTAATGTCACCAAATTTTATTATGATCGATCCATAATTAGTCATAGCTCCCATATAAGACCCGCTTCCGAAAACCTCCTAAAAATATTGGTAAACACATAAAGTTCAACATAAATAACTTCTATATAGACATAAATCACACGACCTAATTTCGTGGTGATCGGTCCATAATTGGTCATAGCTCCCATATAAGTCCCACTTCCGAAAATAAAGACAAGTTTTAATAATGGCCCTTAATCTATAATAATTCAAAGAATGTCACTGAAAATTAATTTTTAGAAAAATGGCAAATTGGAATGCATTTTCAATAATTCATTTCAATACGGCAGTAGAAAAAGATCTATGCATTCTTGACCATGTGAACTGAATAATAACATTTACGTTGGTCGTGCCCCTAGCAGCTATTTGCGCCAATACCACCCAAGCTCTGAATCTTCTCGTTCGAAAATATCTCCTATTTTTCACACGTTTGATTTAAAGCATTCTGAAGGTCGGTAAACAAACTTAATTTTACTAAGCATAATATTCTCGAATGCATTTAGTACTTTCGTTGCTGTTAATCTTCCACCGAATTGGAAACTAGAGCACCGAGCTCTCTGCGGTAAATTGTGGAATTACTCTCTGTATTTACACCAATGAGAACCAAACACAACGCAGCTGCACGAACATGAATCGGATTCTTCCATTGTAAGTTTTTCAAATCAGCATAGTGTGTTCTTGTTAATATTATTATAACAAATGCCATTTATAAAAAGTGCTAAGAATTTCAGATATTTCGTTTCAGATATTTTGTTTCCCATCCGATTTCAATATCAATTATGGATCCAAAAATAAACGATTTTCAATTTAAAAATTCATAAAGTACTATATTTTTGCTGGTGACTTAAAAAAACTTTCTTTAGCAATATATAACACTTTTATATTTTTCTGTAAGGCATCTTTACGGAGAATGTTTTGGTATAAAAAACATGTAATTTTTTTCAAATATGTCCCCACTACGCCCTTCGACCTATTTTTTTTTATCAAAATTTCAACTTTGGTCCAAAGCAGCTTTGCAAACCTTGATGTAATCCCTATTTATCCCCAACGTATTTTCCCAGAACCGAAGGAAATGTGGACCATATGGGTAAAGATTACAATTTTTAGGAATTGCGGGATTTTCTTGTACCTTTTGACAAGTTTTTTTACACTTTGATATTAATAATGACAAAATTTCATTGAGTTTTGTCAACAAATAAAGATTTTATTTAATATTACATATTTATTGAGTTTGTAAAACTAAAACTAGTATCAATATTTCAGGGACCGAAAATAATAATTATTCTTGAAATTTCGAAGGAAAAAAAGCCATCACTAGAAAATATCGGAGAGTCAAGTCAAGCATACCATTTTGATCGTTTTCAACTATATTTTCATAAATTATTATGATTTTTAATTTCTTGATTTTTATTTTTTTTGTCAAAAATAATTGTTATTTTTTGATTTTTATTTTTTTTGTCAGAAATATTTGTCAGACTTTGATTTTTATTTTTTTTGTCAGCAATAATTGTTATTTTTTTGTCATACATATTTGTCACACTATGATTTTTATTTATATAGTCTGACAAATATGTATCACAAGAAAATAACAATTATTTCTGAAAAAAAAATAAAATTCGAAAAATAACAATTTTGTTGTGATTTTTATTATAAATGTCATAATTGTTACGGTCCCTGCAATATTTTAATAGGATTGCAAAATTAAAAACAATTTGATCCACATTTATTCCGAAATAATTTGTTTGTTTCAAGTCAATATCTAAATAAGATTCAAAAATATGCCACTTTAAAACTCCGTCCTTCATAAATATTGCACTTTTTATAATAAAAAATTTGGAAAAATTTTCTTGATACTAAAAACTGAAGTACTCCAATAACTGTGAAATAACTCCCAATTAAATAAATCCCAACAAAAACGAATTGAATGAAATGACTCCCAATAATTGGCAGTTTTATAATAATGTGAAATAACTTACAACAAAAGTGAAATAATTCCCAATTCGATAGCAATGTATCTTCTATCGGCTGCAGTCAGTAAAGTGTTTTTGCAGATGTTTTCTCTTCTGGTGTTTATCAAAAACCGGCTTCGCATAGTAAATATTTCTTTTACTAAATACATGTTTCGAAATATTTTAGAAAAACTTTTCGCTGGCCAATACAAGCAAACCCGATTTTTGAAACACACCAGAGGAGACAACTTGCATGAAATCCTTACTGATACATTGGATACATTCCGATAACTTCCAATGAAATAAATCCCAACAAAAACGAACTTAATGAATGAAATAAGTTCCAACGCATTGGTAGTTATTTGATAATGACAATGTAAAGTTTTCACTACAAGATCTACAAAATTGACCCCCCAATAAGCTTCTTCGCATATCTTTTTGCATTTTTCAATTATTCAAAAGTCGCTTTTTTGTCGGCCAGCACTTTATTGGGAACAACACGTTCAATTGGCCCGTTCCACTTCGAAGTCTTTTGAATATAGTTAAAGGGTATTTTTCTTCAATATTGTACGATAGATAACAGATATCGTTGGCCTCATGTAGAAATGCCCTAACTCAAATAATTTAAAATTTTGTTTATACAATTGCTTGTAAAACCGTTATTTCTGATAATATAGCATTAAATATTATGTGACGATGTGTATATGTGTGAACTGTATTGGAATTACAAAAAAAAAATTGTCGAAAAATTTCGAATTAGGGCCCTCTTTTTGGGCAGCCAAGGTGCCGTGAAAAATTTGTTTCCAATTTGAATTTATTTATGTTTATCTCCTTAATTGTGCGAGATATTAAAATTCTTTTTGTGAGGCAAACATTTTGGGTCATTTATCATTTATCATTTGTGAGATTTTTAGTTTTTATTTGTGGGAAATTTGTCTTTGGTGGAAGCTTTATTTGGATTTTAAGATTTTACCATTACTCTTTGAAAATACAATAATATCGGTCAAATGGGACGATCTTGGAATCAAAAGATTCCTTAAGTGACCCAGAAACGCATTCTTCAAAATGCGCATAGTTGTGCAAGGCGTATGTGTAGTATTACAATCCCTTTGGAACCACATGTTCTCCAGTCCCAATTCAGAAATGTTTGGCAATATTCAAAAGTCTAGTAACTATGCTGTCAAAGCCGTCTTCAATAAAAAAACCAATGAAACCATTCGGCATAAATAACATACCTGCAGTGAGTTTTAGTGGATTTATACTTGATGATACATGATTCTTAGTGACTCAGAAGATTTTGTTTGTTTTAATCGTTCAAATAAAAATGAGCATTATCACCCGTTGCGCCAAAATCACTGACTAAATATTCCCTAAAAACAAGTCACAAGTCTTCGACGTTTTTCAGGAGAATGGCTTGTGGACGTGTATTTTCTATCTGTTAACTATGCAAATATCAATAAAATACAGTTATAAGATCCTCCTAAAGGCTGATAGGGATTGAAATAAGTAGTTGTATGGAATATAAATTTTATTTAATACTTACAGCTTCAAATGTTGAGGATCCGATCCTCAAACAATTTGTTATCATTTGTGCTGATATTTTTTTATTTTTCCGTTCTCTTATGACCATCTCTAAATAAACGTCTCGTTATTTAAAGATCTAAAATATGATTTTATGTTCTTACTTTATTGTTTCGTAAGTGATGATAAATAGAGTATTTTTACTTATGATTATAACTCCAATTTGTGTAGTTGTTTAACAGCTACATCAATGTACATATACAAGTTTTAATCTGGAGGTTGGATGAATTCCTAAATCCAGTGGCTGGCCAATTGAAAAGGTGGGTGGATGTCCTTTCGGAGTCCGCTATAGGTACAACATTCCTTTTAGAGTCTGCTATAGGTACAACGTTTCTCTGAATGTAGTTCAAAGATTTCAAGCACGAACGTACAATCTTATATCCTGCCAACAACTGGAATTTATAAGGTTTTGAGTAACGCTTTAGTTATATAAACACAAGCATGGATTTCTATATTTGATAGAATTGCTTGAACCGTTTGACGTTTAGTTTTGTACCACGAAGTAATCGAACCATGCAAAGCTTTATAAAGCAAACTCGTGTGTCTATTGCAATGCATTCTTAATGTTTTCACTTAATGTTCAATTAACCCACGTAAATTAGTTTTATATATGGTAAAATTTTCTTATGTTCTTACGAAAATTTTCATTTAACATTAATATGCTACCGCATTGAGGATGTTTGTAACATTTGCATTTATTTATGCATTAACAAATGCTTGTGGCCAAATACCACTTGTGCGTGGATGGTGATGACAAACAAATGGTCAACTTAATAGGGACAGAGTCTGAAAATATGAACTGAGAAAAAAAACACATCTTAAAAAATGGGTATAGAATATGAAGAACTACATCAACTCTTTCAAAAGAAGGAATTCAAAGAGCCTGCAATCGTTATAAATATTAAATTGAACTAACGTTAGTTGTATACCCTTCACAATGATAAAGGTTCAATATTCATTTGCGATCCTATAATGTATATATACAATATATTCTGGATCCTTATAGGTAGCGAAATCTTTTTACCGATGTCCTTCTATAGGTTTGTCGAAACTCCCACATAACCTATGGACATTTGACATCAATATATCAGACATAGTCATGAGAATTGTACCATTTAAAATCAGCAAAATCGGCCAATAAATGTCTGAGGAATAAGCCAAAGCCCGTGACTGCCTCTATGTTTCAGAATTATATTATTATATTTTGAAGCTTTCAGATAAAGAGTACAAATAAAACCAATCAAGTTTTCGGTAATACTTTCTGAATATTCAGTATTTAAAAATCATCCAAATTAGTTACCCCGGTTTTTCGATTCTAGGACAATTTTTTCATATCGCATTCAAATTGTGTCTCTAATGAAATCTCTATGTGGTTTTATAACCAACAGTACGATAATGGAGAGAGTATATTGCGTTTGTGCTGATGTTTTTAACGTCCAAAATTATTAGTCCAAAAACCACCTTAAAGAATACCGATCGACTTAAAATCACTTTCTGAGTCGATGTCCGTACATCCGTCGCTGGCTATTCATGTAAACTTTGTGCGCAAAGTACATTTTCGATAAAAAAAAAATTGGCCCAAGTACCATTCAGTTAACCAGTCCATTATGTTAACCAGTCTCCATGCAAATGTCCTTCCGAAGTAGAAGTTTTTTGTCATAAATGTCTAATTTATGTATTTATCCATACAAATTTGTCCCCAAATATGTTTTACGTAGACGGAAATCGCGTTTCAAAATGTTTTGCGGATTAATCCATAATTGACCATATAAGGCCCTCTTGTGAAGGTCACTTTAAAGAGCATAAATCTGTGATGCAGTTTTGTTTCCTTCCGGGGTATGCTTAGTCTGTCCAGGTTCTTTAAAGGTCTGGTTCCTTTGAAAACTTTACCACAGAACTGTCTTGGAACTGTGGAATATGTTTGTTAATGGGCGAAACTTCTAATAGAGGGTTCGACGAGATAAATGCTTCGGCTCTCGGTCGGCTAAAGACTAATTATTCGTAAATACAGCCTATGGATGCAATCCGAGAAGATACATTTTTCAGATCTCGGCTAATTTCATCACGATCGTTCCATAAATGATCATAGCTCGTCTTTAAAAATCGTTGGAAAGCTCCTTATTAAATTGTCCCACCTCTGTATTATTGTCCGCCAAACATGTCTCCGATACCCATTAACAGTCTGACAAACTTACACAAACGCAAAACTTGTGATTTGTGACTTAATGTAAGTATGCAGGTCTGTATGTATGGATTTTTCATTTTTTTTTTTTCCTTTTTTACCTTGCAAATTTTAGCATTTTTCCATCTCTTTTTACATGGTCAATGGCATGAGCGTATTATTATTAACGAATTGATTTTTAATAAAGTTTAACTTTAAACACAATTTTCTCGTTTATCCAGTTCCATCCATGGATATTATTGCTTGGTTGGTTGGCTGCCTGGCTGGCGTATGTCTTGTGTCGTACGGTGTCGTTGATGTTGGACGGCCGCATAGAATGCGTATGTACGCAATTCTATGCGTACACATGTTGTCAGGCGTTGAACGACAGATTTTATGTGATTAAATTATGTTCATGTTGCTGATCATAAATTACTTAAATCATATTCTCCTTTTTTTTTTTTTTTGTTTTGTTGGTTTGTTTGTTTGTATTTAGTTTTTCATTTTGATTTTCTTATACATACATATAAATTTTTACAGTTAAAATGTAAAAGACGTATAATTAAAATAATATTATGGAGAGATATATGGAGAGAGAGATGGTAGAATACAAATCACATTATTAAGGAATTGGGTGGTTTCTAAGACTTTATGGCCAGACATTCGCATACTAATGCGAATTCTGTATGATAATTTATGAATGTCTAATTGTACCTTAGGAGAGGATAAATAAATTCATGGAATTTCCCGACATGGTAAAGTAACTTGAATATAATATACAGTGTCGGTCAAAATGCTTTGGACAAAAATTGTTTATATACTAATTATATATACAGAGAAAACAGATTCGTAGTAGCAACGGAAGTTGTTACCAAGCGAATGATTCGGTTGCACACTTATAGATTTTGGGTTGTATCAACACATAGTTAGCTGATAAAGAAGAATTTCCGTTAATGTAAGCAAAGTTCTGTTGCCCTTCCCTTCTACAATTTCGTAGCCACAACGTGAGAGTATTTTACTCAGACACACAGACGGATAGACGAACATAGCTTAATCGACTTAGAATTTTATAAAGATCAACAAAATATATGCTTTGTTGAGTCTTAGATGAATATTGCTCAATGTTACACTCGGAATGACAAACATATACATATATACCCTCATTCAGCACTGTTAGTTGTGGAGGGTATAAAAAACAAAAACAGTGGAAACCATTCACCGAATCCTTCGGCCAAAATGCACAACAGCTAAGGAAGATGCACGGATTGTAGGAGAATTCAGTTCTAATATATTCCCTCAATCTAGAGTTAAATGTATGGTGCAGTTTTGGATCAGTTTTAGCAGGGCTCAAAAGCTCTATAGGCTTTTTGAGTAAACTATTTATATCGAAGATAAAGAACGCCCTAAATTTGAGGATGTATTTTTATTTAAAAGAGGATGTATTTGTTGTTTCTGAAATCATTAATTTCTTTGGAATTGGAAAAAAAGTTATAACTCGAATTTTGTCCAATATTTTTTGAGCGATACTGTAGTTTTTGTTATGGACTTGCTATGTTTAAATAAGTGAGAATATAATAGTGCAGGCGGCTAATGGAATGGTAGGATCGTGGAAAATTCGTAAAATTTTTAATTTTAAAAATGAGAAATTAGAACGTCAATGGATTAGTTCTGGTAGAAGTTAAATATGAAGAGAGTGTCCGTATTTAAATAGTGACTTTTCTTTTACATCTAACAATTCCACTAATAAAACTGTATTTATTTATTTCACGTTTCACAACACCATAGTTTGTAAAACAAAGAACTGACCAACCAACTAAATCTATTATTACACCAACTAAGCATAACAATCCTTTGAGGGCAGGCACTTTTAATCTTCTACATTTTATTTGTATAATTAAACCATTTCAACCATAAAACTCTGTTTTTTTTTCCATAATACTTACTTTATTAAAGTTTTATATTCCTTTAATAAAATATATGTATAATGATATAAAACAATATTGGTTTTTGTTCGTGGTTTCCTCTGAAACGGTTTATACGCTCTATTAATTTCTATATTGTGTGTTTGTTTTTTTTTTTTTTATTATTTTTTCAATATTTAACACACTCCATCGTGCTCGTGTACACTTGCGTTTGTGCGAACTGTATCTACCGCCAATGAGAAAAAGTTCCTTTTTTGTTGTTGTTGCTGTTTGGTTCGCCTCCAACCAAAGTACTGTTATAGCGAAATTATGATTATGAGCTGTGTTTACACACTTTATTAACAAATTAACGCATTGTAATGCAATTTTATGCTTCATTCCAAACGAAAAATAAAAATTGAAAATAATTCATTGTGTAAAACGGTGGTAGAGGTGGCAGCAGCAGCACACTGTGGGTAAAGGGTTTGGAAAATATTGTAGAAATAGTAAATTTTTGACTGTTTGTAAATTTGAGCGAGATTCTTAAAATTGGGTTTACTGAAAGTTTGGAGATCAATTTCAAAACATGAAAAATATAGCATTTACAATAACAGTGCAAAATTGATAATTAAACCTTAAGAACACTTGGGGTCAAAATGACCTTCAACTTTTAAAAACACGAAAAACAGAGTCTATTTGAATGGTGCTAATTTTAATGTTTTTAAGAATTAAACTGAATCATTTAACTTATTTTTTAATTTTAATATGTAAATCATAAGTATAATATGTAAATAAGAAGAATCACGTATAAATTAAATTATGAAAATTATTCTAAATGGTTTAACTTAATATTTTAAAATTTGTTTATTTTTAGAATCATATTTAGTTAAGCACTATTAAAATTGACAAGATTTTTGATGGTTTTAGCAGTTTAAGGTCATTTTGGTACCTAGAGCGTTTAAGGGTTAATTTTGATTTTTTAACTGTTATTGTAAATGTTAGACCTTAAATTTCTTAAGTTTCAATAAAATCGACTCAAAACTATATACAATATTTTGCTATCTTTCATTTAGAAAATCCAAATATTGCAAAATTTTACACTTGACCTTCTCGATTTAAGAGTTAGCGTTGTCCGCTTTTAGTAAAACTTTCAGAGTATATTTAATATTATCTGACCTATAAGATTCTGTATAGGTTTTACTTAAAATTTATAACAGTAATGAAATTGGTCTCACTCGCCTAAATATAGTTAAAAAATAGTTTTCCTGAATATTGCAAAAATTAAATCGCAGGTACGGGAAAACTGTAGGAGGTATTGACATAATGTTTTCATATTTTTATTCCATACTAGCTTGACCCGGTGCGCTTTGCTACCCCTGTCGTAGTCTATGTTGGAAATTTCAATAAAATCGTTTCGGCCGTTTAGTATTTATTGTTTAAGAACTAAAGGTACCAATTTTACCGGGTTTCCCCCTGTTTACCCCTTTCTGGTCCAAGTATTGAAAAAAGTTATAGCCTATTGACGCTTCCAAGTAAGGATCTATCTACGTTCCAAATTTCAATAAAATCGATTCAGCCGTTTAGGCGTGATGCTCAAACAAACAAACAAGCAAACAAATAAACAAACAAACAAACAAACTTACAAAGACATTTATATATTTACTAGCTTGACCCGGTGCGCTTCGCTACCCCTGTCGATGTAAAAATCGGTTCAGCCGTTTAGTAATTATTGTTTAAAAACTAAAGGTACCAATTTTACCCGCTTTTCCCCCTTTTTATCCCTTTCTGGTCCAAGTATTGAAAAAATTTATAGCCTATTGACGCTTCCAAGTAAGGATCTATCTACGTTCCAAATTTCAATAAAATCGGTTCAGGCGTTTAGGCGTGATGCTCAAACAAACAAACAAACAAACAAATAAACAAACAAACAAACAAACAAACAAACTTACAAAGACATTTATATATTTATATAGATATAGATTATAATCTTAATAAATCCCATTGTGATGATCTAAATATTCTGAAATTTGTTTAACAAAATTTTTAAAAATTTGAAAATAGAGATTTGAATCTGCCGTTAAAAAAGTTAAATTTTGTTGGTCGTACCTAGAATCAATATTTCTTAAAATATGTTAGTTTTGTTCCTACATTTCTTTTTAAAGTGGCCTGAGACACGTTAATGGTCTAGGGAATTTTTAATAACTTTAAATCTCATTAGAACGATAATTACGTAAACATTTCGATTATTTTGCATTTAATTGCAAAATGAATTATTTAGTAGCAAAATTTTCACACAGCGTATTTATATAAAATACATAAAATAGTTCTCGGGGAGTAATTGCTGCTCAAAATTCGCAATTTAATTTAGTTGTACTTAAATAAAATTATCTATTAATTTGCATTAAATAATGAAAAATGTTAAAGAATTTTAGCTATAATATAGTTTGTGGGTCACTTTGACCCAAGGGAGATGTAAGGTTTAATCTTTAAAAGATTTAGTTTACTGTGTTTTTCATTAAAATAAATAAATCTACATATTTCTCTTAAATAATGCAGAAAGTTAATGAGTTTTATATATTTATTTCAAATAAATAGTAAAATTTGCATATATCTGACATTTGACTACGATGTGCGTCCCGAAATCGTTGTCCGATTTGGCTCAAATTTTCAGCATTTAACTTTAAGACGTTGTGTCACAATATTCCACTTAGAAATCTAAACAAAAAATCGCCTGTCACTCTAATGTACAGATCGCTCATTTGCTGCAACGTCGCACAGTGGTATAGACAAAATTTTGTTATGTTTTCCCTAATTAATTTACCACGTAAAAACCAGAAGGTAGACAGACATGTTCTATACCAATGGATAGGGGATTTTGTCTATTTTCCAAAAATATATATAACTTTTGACAATTTAAAAATTCATGGAATACTTTTTTGAAAAATTTTACAAAAAATGATTTTTATTGAGTTTTTGCAAAGATACACATTTTTTAAACTGAAATTTTATAGCTATATAGACTTTTCATTTAAAAGCGGAAAAATAAAAACAATTTTTGAAATGTCTTATCAGACATCCCGCTATTCCCAAAAAAGTGTAGAAAAATCCCAAAAATGGGATTTTTTAGTTTTTTGGCTATAATATCCACACTAGATGCGGAGTTATCGGAACCATTTAAAAAATAATTAAACATTTATTTGGCCATCTAAAGCAGGTTACTATATTTTGATATCTACTATGCGATTTGAGTATTTTTGCCCTAAAGTTGAGTTTTATATAAAAAATAGGAGTTTTTTGGATGGATCTGCTCCCCTCGGTATCAACAATTTTTAAATTTGTTTTGATTTAAAATATTTAATGTAAAGTTAGCTTTTCAAAAAGTATAAATTCTTAATACATCTTCTTAGAAATTTAAAAAAAAAAAAACTTAAAAAGAAAAAAAAGTACTTTTTTCCCCAAAAACAAGCGAAAAATCACCTTTTTTAAATTCAAATGCATTTTTAAACAATTATTTTTTTGTTCGACATACGCATTTGTTGTTAGTCCAATAAAAGAAAAATGGAGAAAATCGGGAAATATTTGTACCCGCTGTTATCAAAACTCTGGAGTAGGGTGGGTAAAACTGTTGAAAATTTAATTTTCAAATGCGAATATCTCCTAAGTTATGCGAGATAGTTGATAGCTTTTTTGTAGTACTCGAGAGATTCTACATATGTAATTTTTTTGAAATCGGAAAACAAACGAAGAAATAGGATGGTTTTAAAAATTGAACAAACCCGAGGTGTCTTACTTAGGGGACCCCTGACCGCACCACTATTGATTTATGCGATCCTAATTCAAAACTTAATCTCGACAATACTTCGTCTTTGCGCATGTCAGGTTTAGTTCAAATCGGACTACGGGCTTAAAAGTTGCAGATTTATTTCCCTCTTTTTTTTCTATACCACTGTATCTCGTTATAACTCAAAAAATTAAATTTTTCAGGAAAAGCATTTTTAGTTTTAAACCGGTCTACGGGCTGAAAAATTACAGATCTATTTCCCTCTTCTTTCAGGAGACGCATTTTTAGTTTTTTTAAGAATAAAAAAAAAACACAACAAAATTTGTTTCTTTTCTATCAGTCAACAAGTTTGTTCTTTTTTTTAATTGTTTGTTTTTATTCCGAGGTGTTTGGCTGAACTAAGTTAAACGATTTCTCTGTGATTTTTTTTTGTAGAGAACAAAACAATTAATATGATTTTCAATAATGCAGAAAACAAAATGGTAATTTAATAAAATTCAAAAATCTTAAATGCATTTTAAAAGCATCAAAAGAATAAAAATAATCAATAAAGTACAAGAAATCTGAATACAATCATATTGTTAATTAGATTGAATTGCTCAATGGAACTTGTTCGTTCATGATCAACCCAACTCTAATTCAGTCTCTGATGTTTTTTTTTTACTGGTATCCAACTAGGAGCTAAAATGAATACCTTTAAAATAATGAGGATATCATTTGCACAAAATAGCTTCAAGGTCTTAGGGCCTTTAGTTCAAAGCTCATTACCTTGAAATGATAGAAAAGGTACAAGAGTAATTGCTTTATTGTCCAAAAAATATATATAACGATTCTAACCCACTATGCAACAATAAATAGCAGAATAAAAATAAAACTTCATTGAACAAATTAAAGCAAAAGAGGAGAATAATAATGGGTAAAATATGGTACGAGTATAAAACTCAACCGGATGTATTTCTTCGGTATCACAAAGTATTTGTGGTGTATGTGTATCGGGTCTGTATGTATTCATATTTATTGGTAATTTTTTTTTTGTTTTTATTTGTTTAAGTCGATCGGATAATACACATGTTCATCCATATATTTCCTTCTTCGTTTTAGTATTAATATTTTCATTTTACTTTTTTTTTTTTTGGTTTAAACAGGGGGTCTAAGAGGGGATTTGGTTTTGTATGCAGAGTATAATGTTTGGCTTCGATTGTTATGGCCAACTCATTATTTCGTTGTTTGCATTTTAAAACTGCATGTGCAAATGTGCTGTGTGTTGTGGTGCTGAGCGGTGCAGTGTGTAATGCAAGTGCAGTACGGTGCAATTGTTTGTAATTACATTTTAATTAAACTTTAACGGTATCGAAAACATGTGTTTGTTTAAATTATACCAAGTTGTTTTTATGGTTTTTTTTTAACTCTTTCATACTTCTCTTTCACTTCGATTTTAATTAAATGTTCAATGATGATAATTATGGGATTAATGCAAACATTTAAACATATATTGATCCAGATACATAGTTGTGCATGCATATATATGTGTTAATATGAATTTGTAGGTATGTATGTATGTATAAAGGTTTTATGTTTTGTGAGGATTCCTTGTAAATTCGCAATATGTTACAAATTGGAGTAGAAATGGCCTTACTATTAAAAAAACATATGAATTTCCAAATATGGTCAACATTTACATCCCAGCCGTTTGAAAAGTACGAATTGAAAATCATACACTAGCTATATTACTACACTAGATCGCTGTGGCTGCTTAAATGGTGGTTAAATGGTTATCATTTGCACTACATTTCACCAGCGTATTCAGTAATAAACAATTGGTTGTAAGTTTTTGTAAATAACTTCAAGTAAAATAAAATCCTCTAAAATAAACCACTTCAATGTCCCTATGTAATGCTGAATGTGGTAGACGATATTATACTTTTTTCTTGGACCAGCACTCAGGGGATGACCCCTACACATGCAAAGCATTGTATTGGAACTTGGAAAATAGGTTATGGGAGGGAGGATAGAGGCAGTAGTGTTTGTAGACAGTTGATTTGAATTTTCTTATATTGGAAGACTTCAGGAGGAAGCTTATTCCACATACGGACAGTACGGCTAAAGAACGAAATTTCCCTGTAATGTGTTGTGCGATCCACTGTCCAGTCGACAACGAATTGATGAGCCCCTGCGAAGAACGTGTGATGCGTAACAAACTACGGGTTTCGGGAACAAGTTCCCTAATTTCAGCAGAGCACATACCATTGTAGTATCGGTAGAACGGTGAAACATAATCCACATTGCGACGAAGTTCCAGTGAGTCAATAGAGCTGGATATCTCACAGTCACCGATAAGCACCTTCGCCGTCTCCTGTACGCGGTCGAGTAACTCTAAAATAGACTTCGAAGCACGGGCTCATACATGAGAGTTGTATGCCTTTTAAGGTCGGATATAAGTGGTGTAAATAGTAAGGAGATCAGATGGAGAGAAGTATTTCTTATACCGTTTTAGAAACCCAGGCACTTGAATGCTTCTTTCGATACTCAAAAAATGTGTCTGGTCCAGCGGATATCGCACTGAATACTCATGAGTTTCTGATTCCTCGATATTCACACCACCCATAAAAACAGATTGAGCAACATGATCCGTTGTGTGTTTGTATGTTAACATACAACATTGAGGCTTGCGTGCATTGAAATCAACTCTATTTGCACAATCCCATTCAGAGATTGTCATAAGATCTTGGTTAAGCATGTCATTCATGTTTTGCGTCATTGCCCCAATCTCCGACAGGATTGCTCTCCAACAGGCTTGGTCTATAATTGAATGCATATGAATGGCAAATGTTGCTGTCATCTGCAAAAGAGTAGATAGGGTTGAAAGTTTGACATAGAAGGTCGTTAATAAAGATAAGAAATATAGTAGGAGAAAAGGCGGAGCCTTGCGGTACCCCTGAATTGATCTTTAATTCGTTTGATGAGGTTCACAAGACCTTGGTTAAGCGTATCATTCATGTTTTGCCTCATTGCCCCAATCTTCGACAGTCGTGGTCTAAAATTTAATGCATATGAATGGTAAATGTTGCTATCATCTGCAAAAGAGCAGATAGGATTGGAAGTTTGACGTAGAAGGTCGTTTATAAAGATAAAAAATAGAGTAGGAGAAAGAACGGAGCCTTGCGGTACCCCTAAATTGATATTGAACTCATTTGATGGTATTTCATCTACTTAAAACAACTCGTATAGTGCGATCTCTGTTAGAAGTTATTACAGATACCAAAAGCAATAAATTTTGTTAAAAGCGCACCATGCCATACTCTATCAAACGCTTTAGAAACATCTAGAGCCACCACTTTACTTTCGCCAAAACGTAGTAGGGAACGTCAGCATTTTTCCGATAGGAAGGCTAGCGAGTCTACTGTAGAGCGTCCCCTACGAAAGCCATACAGCCGGTTGCTGAGTAAATTGTTGGACTCTAAATATTTCACAAGGTGGTAGTTAACCATATTCTCCATAACTTTGGAAAGTGCAGAACAAATTGCTATTGGGAGATAATTTTCAGGGTTGTTAGCCTCTCCCTTTTTGGGAATTGGCTTTACATTAGCAATCTTTCAACATACAGGAAATTTGCCGGCACGGTAGGTTAGCTAATGGACGAGCTAGCGTCGAAGAACACTACTTCAAGACCAGTGCTGGTCAGATTGAGTAATCAGGCTTAGTATACTTGTTTATGTTGAGATCCGGTAACCTGAAGTGACACCAAACAATAAAGTTGCGAGTGGGTTGCAAATAATTAGTAGTTCCCTGAGGCTTACTATTTCGACGTTGCGGAACTAGTTCAATGAACTACAGGGATTCTTTTAATAATAGTCTATTCTATTGATTAATGTGATATCCAGGAAGCTTTTATTCAATTCACATTGTTTAATTATTTGACTAAAGAGATCTTGCAACTATTTTAAGCATCCTTACATGACTCAAACATTACAAATATTACTTTACACTGTAATCTTTTATAACCAAATATTTTTTTGAAAAATATGAAAGTAATGAAGAAAGCTTTAACAAATTTATTTCTATTAAAAACTTTAATAATAAATTAATCAAAATTCATAGCGGATCTATAAATTGACCAAATACGCTTATCATACGGAATTTTTAGTTTTTTTTTTTTTTTTGTTACTAAAAATAATAAAACAATTTCATTAAAAAAAATTAAATAATTGCATTAATTAATCGAACTTATTAAACCATAATAGATTTAACAAAAATAAAAAAAAAATAATAGAAAAAAAAAGAAAACAAAGTAAATAAATTACTATACTACAGGCAGACCAAATATGACGTCTATTAAGTTAAAATATCTACAACAATGTATGAATTAATAACCACAATATTTTATAGTGGAGAAAAAAAAAAATCACAAAAAAACTAAGAAACAATTTAATTTTATTTTCCTGAGTTAATTAACACATCCAAGTAAGGTGGTGTACGAATATGACTTAACAAACAAGTGAATGTAATTCTACTCCCGTTACTAGAGACTTAAAGGAATGGTTTCAATGAGTTTCCTTTATGAATATTTATTAATAGGGTGTGATTTCAAATGCGGGTTAAAAATTACAATGTTGCTCTTATAAAATGATCGAGTAAGGAGATTGTAAACAAATGATGTACGACACACAGTGGTTTAGAAAAGTTTTTTTTTTTTGAAATATTTCGGTATCTCGGGAACTGTTAGAGATATTGTTACGAAATTTCACATCGTTGAAGGTGAGGTGTTTTCGAGTCAGCTTACGTTTGTTAATCTTCCTAGCGCTAATGGTGGCTAGTGCGTGGCCCCTTAAATTTGGGTACCTCGAGTCTCCTTGAGTCTCAAATTTAAAAAAAAAATCGCCAAAAATCCATTTATGATCCGAATGAGCTAAAATTTAAAATATAAATAGTCCTTGAGAAGAAAATACGCTTACATGTGTAGTTTATCTCAATTTGTCGAAAATATCTTTAGGTTTGATTAATTAAAATTTTATATATTTTATCATGGAAAATCACCATATTATAATTTTTTTAGTTGTTAAGGTAAATGTTGTCCCAAACATTTGTAAAATTCTTTAGTTTTACAAAAATATTAATCTTCAAGTCCTAAGGTTTTTACCTATATCAAACACTTATATAAAAAGCGTTTATTTACTTCTCAGAAGTTCCACAAAACTTTCCCCCTTTGAAAAATTTTTAGGTTTTTTTTCATATATTGCATGCAAAGTTTGGCATAAAGTTGAAACTTACATAAAAAATAGGTCTACTTCAGAAGGCTCTGGACCTAGCAGTAATACTAATTTTGAATAAATTATTCTTCTGTAGTAAGTACTGCCCAAAATGTTACCTTTCGGAAAAATATAAACACATTATTGTACAACTAAACATTAACGTAAGTGGTTTTTCAAAAAAAAAAAAAAAAAAACGCGAAAAAATACTTTTTTCAATTTGTTTTATTTAAATGCACACAGCTTTTGACTCAGCAGAGGTTTTTAAACAATTCTTTCTACATAATGTTAATAAATTTCAAGAAAATCGTGAATGCTTAGAATTCGTTATTACCAAAAAAGTAGGTTAAAAAATTAAAATTTTCAAATGCGAATAACTTGTAAACTATATAGGGTAATATATCGGTATAGCAACGTATTTTGTAGACCTCTTCTAGTAGATTCTATATGTAAAAAATCGTTAAAATCGAATCGAGAAAAAAAAAATTTGGCATCATTTTTAAGTTTTGAGTACCTTTGACATGTAAAATATTTAAGCACGTGCCATTTTTTGGTTTCCCATCCGATTTCAAAGATTTTTATATTTTTTGAAAGCGCTCAGTTAGGTCTTGAACAAATATGCTTACGTGTGCTATTTATCTCTTATAATTTCCGAGTTATAGACATTTCAAAATTGAAATTTAAAAATTTTGCCATGCCTTGGTCCGCTTTGTTAAAAATATAGGTAGTACTTTTGGAGCAACTGAACTCATTTTTTTTAGTTAGACAACTGAATTAACTATAACATACAAAAGCTTTTAGAGCAATATCAATTATGGTTCCAAAAATAAATGATTTTCAATTTATAAATTCAAATAATAGTAGATTTTTGCTGTTTTTTATTAAAAAAAAAACTTTCTTTAAGAACATATAACAATTTTATTTTTTTTCTGTAAGGTATTTTTACGGAGAACATTTCGGTATAAAAAAATTTCCTATTTTTCGAATATGTCGCCCCATGTTCAGACACGTTAATTTTTGGTCTTCCAAAAAAAATTTCAAATCAATATCTTAATTAGATTCAAAAATATGCCACTTTCAAACACCATCCTTCAAAAATATTGCACTTTTTCATATTTTGGTATAAAATGTCAGAAACATTGACTAGTCGATGTATTTGTGGATGCTGAAATCAGGCCAGACCATCACAGGGAACCTGTAATATACCATCATACCTGTTAAAAAGTATTTACAATGAAGTGGTTTGGAAAGTTTTCCTTCACCCGCTTTAAAATCCAGACCGTGCTACCCGTGGTGCGGTAGTTGATAAAGTGTTTTTGTTTCCTACATATTTAATAAAACTAATTTTGAAAACCATTAATTTTAGTATAATTTTTGTGCAATGGAATAAACTGCTACTAAAAAATATGACTATTTTAACAAAATCTGCTCCATTGTCCACGCTTTAGAGCTCACAGGTAATGATTATATGCCAGATCTATTCCAATAACTATATATATATTTTCTACAGTTTGTGAAGAAATTTATTAGGGGAGATAATTATACAATTTTGTGCGTTGATATCTATATATCTTATATGTGAGATATGGCTAATTATGGACTGATCGCCACAAAAACCAACATTTCGACATTGAAATTTAAAAGATTTTCATTAAGGTTAATGTGCTTTTCGGAAGTGGTTTATATATGGGATCTATGACCAATTATGGGCCGATATTCATAAAACGAGGTGCGGCGATTTGTGTGTACATGAGTATTATTGATGTCGAATTCAAAACCTATCATGATATTT
The DNA here is from genome assembly GCA_942486065.2 of Calliphora vomitoria. Lineage (NCBI taxonomy): Eukaryota > Metazoa > Arthropoda > Insecta > Diptera > Calliphoridae > Calliphora > Calliphora vomitoria. Next base: position 57,446,006 of record OW818031.2, on the reverse strand, counting down.
ATAAGACATTTTTGGAATTGGACCCAGTATGGGGGTTATGATCAAATATAGACCGTTATATACAAAATCCAGCAGATTGATATTTGCATACATATTACTTATCTGTGTAAATTTTTGGGACGAAATTGATATTTGTAAGATATTTATGTAGGTTAGTGTGTTTTCAAAGAGCAGTTTTGAGAATGGTAAAACTAAAATATCACTTTTTTGGAAGTAGAAATCTTAGAAAATTGAAAATATCATTTCATAGTAAAATTTCAGTATTGAATTGATGGTTGCATCAATGTATAAAAACTAAGTATTCCAATTTTTTCTAATGTCATATGGTGTGAAGGTTGTAGGTTCAACTAAAACTAACATATAGTATCCTTTAACCACACTTTTCTTTAAATCTCCCCAAGGAATTCATACCTTAACATATCCCTCCTACAAACTTCAAGAGTATTCACATTAATAGATACTGCAAATATTTAGTAGCACAATAATAAAAAAAAAATTAAAAAATTTTTCATTTTTATTATACTCATTAAATTCATTATCTATGGTAAAATATCAACTGAAAAAAAAAAAAAAAACAACCGCTAAAACCAAGCATAAATTTTATAATGAAATAAATTTTGATTTTGTAGCTTTTTCTCAATTTTTTTTTCTACTACTTTTGCTAAGTTAGTTTGATATTTAAGATAAACTAACCTACCAACCAACTGTAACTGAGACTAACAACTTAATTATATTTACAAAAACACTACCGCCAATAACAATAACAACAACAAATAAAACGAATTAATATGAACTTTTGTTGTATTAAGATCAATCTATTGTTTAAATATCAAACAATCAATTTTTAATTGGTGGATTGAATTTAAACTTTAAGATTTTTGTTTAATTATTTTGCTTTTTTTTTTTTGAACAAAGAAAAAGAGAGGTATGAAAATTTAATTTATTTTATTATTAAAGCATTAAGAAGGTTGAATCATATTTAAACTTTACGGTAAAGAGGCGTTAAAAATTATTGAACTTTAAACTAGGGCAGCAGGGTGGTGAGATAAGCAGGAATACAAAATGTGATACAATCGTACTTTTTTTGATGCTATTTCTCAATAAGATGTGCCATGATACACATAAGACTGCTTTGATACTTTCAAACAAATTTCAATATTGTGTGTGTAAAGACTAATTTACAAATTACTATAGACTTATGCCTGTAATTTCAACAAAAAGATATGTACGGTGTAAAAAACTTAGTAGATAACATCCGCGCATTTCTATTACTAAATATTAATCTTGATAGCTTCCCCTATATACAATTTGTCATATCTATGGTAGGTGCCAGGTCCACTATTGCAAGTTTGCCCATTTTTGGCCTAAATAAATAATTCATACAAACTTTAAGGCCTTATACCGATAGATAGATATGAAATTTAGTATTTAGTTTGTATGGGAGGTGCCACGCCCACTATTGACAGTCCGTCCATTCTTGTCCTAAATATTAATGTTGATGGTAGAATAACCGTTAAAAATTTATGGACTCTATATGTTATTGTATTCTATTTATTCGATTTATTTAATTAATTACTAATCTAAATGTGCTAAAAAACTCACCAAATATATCCAAAACTACGTTTCCACTTTAACTATATAAAACAACCAAACATTAAATTCAACCAAGTAACTGTACAAAATTAAGTTTCCTACTTGAGCCGAAAAAAATGTTGACCACGCGCAATAATATCAAAACAAAATAAAAAGCCAACATATAAATTACTCATGGATGCACATATCCATTTGTCGTTTCAAACAAACTGTACAATGTACGACAAAGCAGTGATATCATACTTTCAATAGTTTCTGAAAAAATACACTGGTCCACATTGGACGCATAGTCCACAATACCCGAAGTTGCTCTATAATATTTTAAATTAATTATTTGTTATTCCAACGCCTTAGGACATACAATGTTTTTGGTTTTGTCCATCTGATGCATAGACATATAAGTATGTGGGTTTATCCACTCACGAACATGCAACATAAAGCTGTCGATATGAAAAACATGGACTTTCTACTAAGATTTAGTCCACAAACTTACAAATACTGACCGTGAGCTTTTTTAATTGTCGAGTGCCATTACAATGTCGTGGGGTAGGCAAGTATTTAATTTTCAGCCTGACGAGTTTGAATAATCTGGTAATATAGTTCTCAAGATATTTAGCAATAACTATTTACTTTGTATGATAGGTGCCACGCAGACTAATACAATCCTGCCCATTTCAGCCAAACTCCCTATAGTGATTATAAATTAATTCGTACAAAGTTTAAATACTTCCACATTTACAGTTTATCAAATATTCGAAACTAGGGATTTACATTGTATTGGAGGTGCCACGCCCACTGATGCAATACCATCCATTTTCAGCCAAACTATGTACAATAATAAGGGAGATATTCTGGCAAAATTGTAAGACTTCCACAACTACAGCAATTCATTCGTATAAAGTTTGCAGACTGTCAGAGTTATAGTTCTGCAGATGTTCGAGAATTACTATTTACTTGGTCTGAGTGGTGTCACGCCCATTTTAAGCCAAGAAGTGCACAATGGTACCGAAGTAAATTCCACGAAGTTTTGTGGCTTCCACAATTATAGTTCATCAGATGTTCCATAACTATGTTCCATACACTCAGGCAAACAAATACACTCAGACAAACAAATAAATAAATATACATACATTCACTTTTATTATGCCCTACAACACCATAGTGGGGAGGGTATATTGGATTTGTGCAGATGTTTGTAACGCACAAAAATATAAGTCTAATACCCACCTTAAAGTATACCGATCGACTCTGAATCACTTTCTGAATCGAGTCAACGATATCCGTCTGCCCGTCCGTCTGCCTGGAAGTCCATGTAAACCTTGTGCACAAAATACAGGCCGCAATTTTAAAGATATTTCGATAAAATTTGGTACATAACATATTTTTAGCCCAAGGACGAAGTCTATTGAATCTGGCTGAAATCAGTCCATTATTTCACGTAGCCCCCATACAAATGCCCACCCTTTATCAGTCATAACTGTTCAATTTATATAAGTCGTATATATAAGTCTTATACATATATACAGAAGTCGTGTAACGAAATTTTATGATGATCGTTACGTAATTAGTCATTGCTCCCATTTAAAGCCCACTTCCGAAAATCACTTTACCGATCATATTTCTCTTAAAAATTTTTGTATCCACATAAAATTTCACAGAAATAATTTTCATACAGAGATAAATCAGTCGACCTAATTTCATGGCGATCGGTTCATAATTAGTCATAGCTTCCATATAACGCCAACTTCCGAAAATCATTCTCGAAAATAAATTATTGAAACAACAAGAGCGGAAGCTAGAAAAAAACACAAACCAAAAGTTTTCTCAAAATAATTACACATACGAGTGTTGTGTTTATTTTCACATAATTTTATTTAGTAATACATTCTCAATACTTAGGTTTTTGACAGGAGAGTTTCCGCTCTATGTATATTTCTCTATGATCTTTCTAAACAAAATTCATTCAAAATTTGTCCATATAAACTAAAACATGCAGAAACCTTTTGAAAAGTATTTGATAATAAACATGTCAAATCAAAAATGTACATTCGTTTACTATTTTATAAATTGAAATCTTACTATTCATTACTACTGCTAAATATTGCAAAAGGCTCATCAATAAATGTAAAGGGTTTTTTCAACAAGAACTTTGTTATCTAAAACAACAAATTTAGATGAACATGATTCAAATTTTGATTGTATTACGAAGAGAAAAGTTCAGCAATTATGAATGAAAAATTATATCTCGCAAATTTTAAATCACTTTTTGGCAAAATGGAGTGTCTATTTTTATAATCACATTACGGATTTTGAGTTTTAAGGATGCAATCGATTGGCTCTGTATAGACTCTGTCCTTAACACAGCCCCACAAAAAATAATACAGTGGTTAGTAAATCACACTGGCCACTTAACTGCTGATTTTTGTGAAATTATACGATCGGGTAATTTGGTTTGCAATAAATTGATCGTATCATTGGCTGTGTTACATGTGGCACATAGCGCACCATACAGTAACACATTGAGCATGCAAAGGCTTCTCAATAATCGCTCTAGGATCTACAGAAGCTCAAATGTGGCAATTTTGCTTGTTGACATACCCTGACAAGTGAAAATGGGCTTCGTCTGAAAAAATTATTTTTTTCAGAAAAACCAGCGAAATGTAACTTTAACAGAACCACAATTTTCATAGTGGATTTTAATTATTTTAATGCGATTTTCGAGCGAAATTGAATTCATTGTAACAAAATGTCAAAACAATCATGTTGTTGGTGTTACCACAATTGATAAACAAATATCTTGCTGAAAAACCCTGTAAAAACAATGTTTTATTTACAAAAAAAGATGGTAAAATGTTGAAAAAAGTCGAAAAAATCGATCTAATTAAAAAAGTCGAAAGTTCGAAAAGTCGACTTTTCATAAATTACCAAAAGTCGAATATTCGAAATGTCGTCTATTCAAAAAAGTCGAAAGTTCGAAGTCGATATTTTTAAAATTGAAAAAAGTCGAAAGGTTGATAAGTTGACTTTTTGTTTCAACTATAGAACCCAGTACTCTGAGGTTGGAAAAATTAATATTTTAATATTATTTTGATACCGAACAAATTTTTCATACGTGTTGAATTCACAATCTATTGTATGTCGTTTGATTTTAGAATAGTTATGTTGAAATAAGTTCAAATAAAACATTTTTATTTATGTTTTTCAAATTAATATTTAAAAAATATTGAAAAAGTATTTGGAAAACAAAAAAATAATTTCCCTGTGATTTAAGCATTGCCACATAACGCTTATCAATTATCTAGCAATTTTGTAATATAAAAAATCTCAAGAATTAATGTGTTCAATTCAACCTGCAACAAACTAAGACAAAATTTATCGATAAATTATTTAAATGCAACAAGTCTAATAGCGACAATTGTAGAAGCGTGACAGGCGTGAATTACAGAATAAAATTAATGACAATTTTACATGAAATATAAGTGGAGTACAATACTTTGACTTAAAACAATTCTATTTCATTTAATTCATTCTTATTTTATTCTTTTGTTTTAAACTAAAATTAAATATTTATGTATGTATGTAGTTCATTTATGACACTAAACATGCAGCACTCACTACCTATGTACAACAATGTTGTATTCAAATATTATCAAGAATTTTGAATAAAATAAATTGTCACCCCGTAATGGTAGATAATTTTGTAAATAAAATAAAATGAAAAAAAAAAATAAAAATCTATATAATTGTTATGACAATGTATGGTTTATTTATGGTTTTATACGAATGTACTTGTAACAGTAATTAATTTCTTGAACAAATAAATAATTAATTTGTTTTTAACTCTTTGGTGTTTGCTAATGAAAGAGCTTTTTGTGTTTAGTTTTGTTTTCAGTTGCAATCACACTATACAAGGAAATCTATACAAAGTAACAGCAACACATTTTTCTTGAAAAATAGCCGACTACAGATTTGTCTTGTTGTTTCCAAGTAATTGGTATTCATTTCCTTAATACCGTGTCAAATTGAAACGAGAAATAAACAAAAACCACAACAAAGCTAGAGAAATAGGAATAGAAAGAAAACGAAACAAAATATAACGGTCATAGAGGTCTGATTTCTATCTTAAATATTTTCTAGTAGTATGTACTTGTATTTATTTAGTATTCGTAGACTTTTTGAAACAGCTATTAAAGCTTAGAAAACCAAACCAACATGTGTGTGTGTGTTTGTGTGTGTACAAACATTTTTATATTTTGTATGCATCTGATGGACATGCAACGATCAAAAGATCAAAAAAAAAAAAAAAAAACAATGTGTTCCATACGACTTGAACATACCAAGGAACAGTATTATTAACCTTTCAGGGTATGGTTGGGTCTAGAAAGAACTCACTGCTAAAATGTTTCTTTCTAGTATTTTCTACATTCATTTATTCATTAAAATAATTGTGATTGCTCGCCTTTTTAATAAGAGATTATACCACACTTCAGAGATTATATTACGAAATCATATACTATTTGTAACTCAGAGGATTATTCGAGTTTAAGTTTTGACAACGAACCCCACAGAGGCTTTGAGGACCTAATTAAAGTGAGGAACATTGGTCGGAGTGGTGAAAGCTAAGGAAAAGCTTTACGTCATTGACATACATCTATAATTAATGAATATTACACAGAGAAAACAGATTCGTGATAGCAACTGAATTTGTTGCCAATCGAATGATTCGTAGAATTTTTTATTTCTATCAACAGAAAGTCAGTTGATAAAGAAGAATTTCGGTTGAAGCTACCAAACTTTTGTTACAACCTGCAAAATTCGGTAACTAAGGTAGAATCATTCGATTGGCCACAAATTCGGTTGCTACCACAATCTGTTTCCTCTGTGTAGGAATAATACTGGTCCTAAATGACAACCTTGAGAGATTCCGGATATAACAGGAAGTTTCAATTATAGTTCCTGAACAATGTTCTTTAAGGACCCAGCAAACATTTTGTGAATTTTTGTAATGGTAGAGTAGGTACTTATTTATATACAGATTGGTAATGGAGGAAACACCATAAGAGCAATAATCACAAAGCGAGAACATTCCATTAAAAAAGCTAACATTGAGACTTAAGGGGAAAAAATACCCCAACTCAGCTGCATACTATTACTAGTTAAAATAGTTAAGAATTTGTTTCCACATTACACGAACACTATAACTAATATAGGAAGAATGAAGTAAATCGAAACTATATCGTTGACAACCGAAGAAGAGATAAGAAAGCACCAGGACCTGACTTCAGTCCTAAATAAAGCGCTGCTGCTAGCAATTAAAGAATCCACCAAAATATTAGCTGATTTATTTAATCAATGCCTTAAGGAAGGAGTTTTTGCTAACGCGCCGGGATAAGGCAAACACTAGTGATCATCCCAAAGCCTAATAAATATCCTGGATATCCCTCAGCCTATAGACCCATATGTCTTCCCGACGCGAATGGGATAATACTCGAAAAAGTTATATATAACCGACAACAACCAATTGTAGAGGCAAACGAAGGTTTGTAAAACCGACAATATGGATTCAGAAAGGCAAGATCGACTATCGATGCAATAGGATGGTGACAGTAACAGCTTGAATAGCAATAAAAGGTAAACGTGCAGAAGGAAATATTGCGGAATAATAACTCTTGATGTAAAGAACTCGTTCAAATTGGGATAGAATAATTGAAACATTATGCAGACTCGGCATATATAATTGAAACACTATGCAGACTGCTTAACACGGATGATAAGAAGTTATTTCACAAACAGAAAGCTATGCTACCACACCGACAATGGAATCAATTCCAGAAGAAGCGACTATAATAGGCTTCGCAGATGATATTGCAGTAATACTTTCAGCAAGAAACTTGGATGAAGTGGAACTGATCTCAAGGCTCAAAAAGTTCCTGACAGGAACGTTGCTTAAAATTTAGAGGCCAAAAACAGAGCACGGAAATTGAAGTTAAGAATTTTTCAATCTCACTCCTTATGAATGTAGTAGTAGGAGAGCATCAGGCGAAATCGAAAAATCACTTAAAAAGCCTTCGATTTATAATAGATGCAAGACTTAGAAAGGCAACAAATGTTAGAGCAGCTCAGAAAAGTCGGTATTATTCTTTCCAGAGCCGCTCTAACATTTGATGCCTTTTTAAGTCTGTAGGTGGAGCAAAGAAAAAAGGAACATTATATCCACAGTGGCCAGCTCTGTGATTGGTATCAGTATATAGGCTATTAACTCTACGGGTTGCTGCTCCTTGCGAATGACTTCTGAAGATCCAGCCTACGTCATATCTTGAATGATCCCTATAGAAATTTTTGCAAAGTAATCTAAACGTGTATACGAATCCAGGATTGAGCGGAGCAAAGAGGTACACGTGAACACGAGAAAGAACTATCTATAAGATTATGGCAGAATAGATGGGAAGAAAGTCGCAAAGGAAAGTGGACTTTCAGATAAATACCCAAAATAGAAGTATAGCTGAACAGAAGAAATTACTACCTAACGCAGTTTTTATCTGGACATGGAGGATACAGAAGCTACCTGTACCGTTTTGGACTCTATAATTCCCTAGATAGTCCGCGCTGCCCGAACCAAGCAGAAGACCCAGAGCATGTTATGTTCTACTGTCCACGTTTTGTATAGGATCGTCAAATGGCAGAACAAGTGGTTGGAAGGCAATTGAATACTCAAAATATTGTTGAGAACATGCTATAAAAGAGGGAAAATTGGGAAGCAATAGACAAATAGACAAATGTATCCATGAGAAGCTTAGAATGGAAAAAAAAACACAGACGAGAGTTGCCAATAATAAGGCTATCCTGCTCTGCGGCGATATATATTTATAGACAGTTCTGTAGGGATTTAGGATGACGAAGGAGGTGCTTTCGTAGGTAAGAATTCGACATAACTCGTTGGATATCTCTGCATGATTTACACCTGCCTAATGAAAAACATAAATACTATAAGGAGTATTACAGAATGACCACGTGTGTTTTTTTTTTTTTTTTTTGCTGAAGTGTAAGCAATATTTATATCAACTGTCCTTCACAAGTCATTTAGAATGATTGCTAATTAGAAATCACTGATACTAAATTTTGTATTATACTTAAAGGCTACACTTTTACTTTAAGTCCTCCCCTTGCAAGGGTTAAAAACGACATTATAAACTGTTTGGGAAAAAACCAAATCTCTCAAACAATATTTGTCTTAGATACATGCTGCCCGGCAGACTGCCAACCAAATAAGTACAGAAAAATGTTATGACTATAGCCTGAAATGACTGCTAATGTCTGGTGGCCCTTTTGAACTTATGCAATATTGCTGGAGTAGTATTTTAATGTTGTTTTTAAATGCATGTTATAAGCCGAATACGAAAATATTGAGTTGTACATTAATCGACTAAAATACGTGAACTGTATGATAATGTTGTTGGATTAGATCAGAAAACAGAAAGATCTAAGTATGAGTAATTCTGCTAATAGTCCGCAGAGAAACTTAATGCTTTATACCCAGCTATTAAAGATGTTTTTAAAATTAAATTTTAATTTCATTAAATCAGTTGTAATATATTTCTTCATAAATGATTCTATATACATGTTATCTTTTTATAATACTCAAATACCGCTCAATTTCTAAACCATTTCATAAAACCCACTATGTATAAGCCACAATTTACATACAATTCAATGCTATCTGTGACAGACTATATAAGTAATTTCTTCCGTAATCATTTACTTAATAGTATTTATGGTATTTTCATAAATTTTCTTAAAAAACGTATATATGTCACCATAACTTTAAAAGTCAAATATGATAAACTTGAAAATTAAAGAAAAAATATATTAAGATTTAAGCAAATACAGCTTGTTGCATTTATTCTTCGTTTTAATAAACTATAATAAAATTTGATACTTTATTATATGAATTTTGTTTAGTTTTTTTTTTTTTCTCTTTTTATTCAAATCACAAGACCTACAGACAGACAAATTGTCACACAGATAGTTGTAACGTTAATATTTAAGTACATGTACAGGCAGGTTTGTTTTGATTTTTGTTTAACAAACAAGTGGGTTTCTGGTTGGCTACAACAAACAAAGTCAAATGATAAAGTTTTGAATTGTTTTTATCATGTTATGCGATTACTAGAAGCTCTACATTAAAATCTTTCGATATTTTTTTTTTTTTTTTTGGTACTACTATTTTAGATAATGTTGTAAACTGCTGCAAAATATTATTTAAACATTTTTTATGTTAATTTTGCATTTTCAAAAAGGTAGTATTTTTAGTACTATTTTTAAAATTGTTTTTTATGCATTATACTAATGTTAAAATGTTTATGTTTTACGTTTAGTAAAAAATTTGTTTTAAAAATTAATATTTTTAGCCTTTAAAATATATTTTTCTTGTTAATTTAGCTTTTTGAAATAGTACTATTTCTACTACTTTTTTAAAAAATATTTTAAACTGCTTTAAAATATTATTTATAGGTTTTAGATAGCATTTTTAAAGTTAATTCTGCATTTTGAAAAAGGTAGTATTTTTACTAATATTTAAAAAAAAACATTTTTATGCATTCAAATGTTTTTGAAAGTGTTTAGATTTTACATTTAGCAATGAAATTGCTTTAAAAAATTAAATGTTTACCTTTAAAAACATAGTTTTCTTATTAATTTAAATTGTAGTATTTCTAATACTATTTTAAAAAAAATTTTAAGCTGCTTCAAAATACTATTTAAAGGTTTAGATAAAATGTTTAAGGTTAATTGTGAATTTGTCAAAATGTTTTATTTTGAAAATAATATTTTATGCGTTTAAATCAGTGTTGCTCGTTCATATTGTTCAGGTTACGAAGATTTTCGTCAATTTACACGTACACAACCCGAGTGTAAACAATGGAGCGTAAAAATTCAAATATTTCAATCAGCTGCTTGATGTTGTTGCGAATATTTTATTTTTTACCCATACATGCACACAAGTTAAATTTCTCTCTTTGTCTACCAAGGATTTAATTCATTGGTAGACAAATAGAAGCATATTTGTATATTTACGCTCTATTACGCTTTATTGTTTACATTCGGGTTGTGTATTAATGATTCGGGTTGCCTACCAATAATGTAAATGATCCCAACAGTTAAGCAAGTAGTCAATGTATCCCTTATAGACAGTAATCGCCACAAATGTCTTAGCACTTGGCTGTCTCCAATTTATATATTTTAGTCATTTGACACGTATGTGCTCTTTGTAATGCAGAGAGAAGACAATTGGTTACTTTATACATCCCAGGTAATCTAGAGTGAAGACAATCCTCACTTAAGTGAATCTTAGTAATCTGGAGTGTTGTCACTTTAAACGTTTTGTGAGTAATTCGTTAGAACTGGTACACGTTAAAACTCATACAGTTAATTTTTATTTTTGCTTAGGTATACTGATATCCCATGTAACGTAGTAACCTATAGCGAAGTCAGTTTAATCGTTTATTTTGTACTGCACTTTAGAAGTAGTTTTTTTCCCACCAGAAGAGAGTTGTCGAAGAAAGATTTGTTTACATGCAATCATTTATTGGACTGACAATGATATGTCTTTTTAGCTGACTATTTTTAAAAAAGTAGTATTTCTACTACGATTTTAAAATACGTTATTTTGGTTTTAACAGGTTTCATATATCTTAAATCTTATTAAAAATAGATTCTTAACTTTATTTGGAGTATTTGAAAAAAGTAATATTTCTACTACTATTTTTAGAAATGTGGTAAACTGCCTTTAAATAATTTGTAAGGGCTTTAAATAATGTTTAAGGCGTTTTAAATATATTTTCACCTATTTTGTGTTTTTGAAAAAGTAGTATTTCTACTACTTCTTTAAATAATGTTTTAAACCACTTTATTAAAGGGCTTTAAGGAGTGTTCAAAGTGTTTTAAATTGATATTTATCTTTATTTTGTATTTTCATGAACAAAGAGAACTGCCTTGCGGTCAGATTAAATGTTCTTAATAGTTTAGAAGCTACATAAGTATTTGTACAATGTTAAGTTTTAACAGATATCTTATACTTCTCTAGTACGCCCTATATTCAGATGTGACCCCAGTTGGCTCACCATTCCTGGTGATCCATCTCATATTCGAGTTGGCAGTTCTGCGCCGAAGTATAAATTTGCAAGAAAGTAGGATTATTACGAATCTGTTGGAACCCGAATGATAATACACAGTCTGAAAAGCTAATCCTGTTATCCCTTTGGTCTGGCACCTAAATGATGCTTATTTTAAATAACCCTCTCACTAGGAGATTGCCAACAGTCAATGACAATTATACTGCCACAATAGAGATTCACGGCAGTTGTGCAGACAACATTCGATCTTAGAGCCAGTTTTTGACTTCGTATTTAAATATTAATTATATTTAAGTTCTATTTAAATACGAAAATGAGTTTCTCAGTGCTTTTTTAAATGAAACTTAAATGGCCAACGTTGGCCATTTAAATTCTATTTAAGTTTCATAAACTACCATATGTTTTTAACAGCTGTCTTTTATTGTCTGTTTTTTTTTCACTCTATTGTAGCGCTGTATTTTTTTACGGCATCTAACAAAAACTACACTTCCGATGCGGTGAAATTGGGTTTCTTTTGTGCATTTTCCTACAAATATTTTATTGTTTAATAACCTTTTTTTTTTCTTATTTGGCAAAATGTATCAATTTATGTTTTGCTTGAACAGCTGTTTTATATAAAACTATCGATAATTTGTTGATATTTAGTAGTGCTACCACACTTTTATCTTATTTAAATAAGAAAAATTATATAGCACTGAAAAACTCAAACAGTATTTAAATACCATTTAAATTTAAGTAAAAATTAACTAAATACTTATTTAAATACGAAGTCAAAAACTGGGCATTAGACTATCTAGTCTTAATCAGGCAGAGATTCTGGTGATTAAGCTTTATATTCTCTAGAATATCTGCCTGACATAGTTAGATTGAGATCTTTTGATCTAGAACTACTTAGCGCATGATCATGCAACCAGCCCATTCTTCTTGAAACGGTATTAGGGACGTTTCATTTTGAACCTTAAATACCTAGAAAGTTATAAAAGTCATAGGTATTTTCGCTCTATTGCAAAGTAGAACATAAAATAACTTCGGTTGCAAAAAACAAACAAACTAAAAAATTTCCAAAACACAACTGTAGGGCATAGGAAAACTGATTTGAAATGAGATGTATTCTGAATAAGTATTTTCGCATATCACTTTGTAGGTCTGGCTGACCGTTTCTTTCTTTGTCTGTCCGTTCATGCGTCCGTCTGACCAGCTATCCGTTCGTTCATCTATCTTTATTCGTCTGTCCTTTTTCATCTAAATATTTGTTTTCAACTGTTAGTATATCTAAATATAAACATATTTCTGTCTACACAAACAGCAATCATAGCAACAATATCAGGAACAACAACTAGTTGTTAAGTTACTAAAAGTATCTACATACATACTCGTATATACATATGTATATATATATATATATTGTATATGTATATTGGATGTAAGTAAGTACAAGTATGTAAGTATTTATATTTTTTAGTACGAGTATAATATTATTATTATCGTACACTTGTGATCATGACAATTTCTTTGCCAATTTTATTAATCTTGAAATTACAATTTACAATCAACATTTCAACTGTCACAACCTTAAGAGCCAGAGTATTGAAATTTGATATTTATGCCTGCATTTGTTTTGTAGATCTTGCAGTTCTGTTAACTTTTTTTTTCATTTTTATTTGTTTGTGACTGTTGTTGCAAAAGTCTAATTTTATTTAGTGGTGATTTCGTTTCAATGCAACAGGTTTCTTTCTTCCTTTATATCGATTTAGTTTTAAAACGTTTTTTTTTTCTTTTTGGTTTTTTTGCCTTTTTGATTTTTATAAGTATCTGTTTGTTTTGCTGCTTTTCTACAGATACTTGTTATTTAGATACTCTTTGTTTGTGTCTTTGGAGATCTTGTTTTTGTATTTTATTTTCTAATAATAATTGCACCAACAAATATGGTATTTTAAAAGATTTGGCTGATTAAGAAAATAGTTTATTTATTATAATAAACTTGGGAAATTATTATTTTGTTGTCGTCCACAAAACAAACCAACCAAAATAAAATAATAAACAAACAAATAATATCGATTTATGTGCCATGAAATTATCATAAATATCGGTATTTTAATAATATTAGATTTTAATTAAATAGTAAACAAAATTGTCTTTTGTCAAAAGACAATAAAAAGCTTAAAGTCATTTAGCTTTAAGCTTTTTATTATTGTCTTTTGTCTGCCGTTAATAAATTTTGAAAGAATAGTTGTATATTGTATTCAAATTTATTGATACAGCTATATTTGAACTTAAAACTATAGCTGCTCAAAATAGATTGGTATAAAAATGGGCGCACAGTAGCATAGGTACAATAAAAACAGTACTAAGAATTTCAGCATTAATATAAACATCCATAAATGTTCAGATAAATTGCTGTTGGAATTAAAAACCCACTGATTTTAGCAATCGAGATGATAAACATTTTACAACTAAGCATTAGAGTTTTTGTTACTTTCAAAATATACATCTTTTAAGTACCAGCAAAAGTACCAAAGTATTTACGTACAGATATCTGTTTATACACATATAAAAGTTGGTGCCTTTTTCAATCTTTACAGTGTAACCTATTTATTCATAAATAACTTTTAAATGTATAAAAGGTCTACAAAACTTAATTTTCACAAAACAGTTCTAGAACTGAACTAGAACTGAACTAGAACTGAACTAGAACTGAACTAGAACTGAACTAGAACTAGAACTAGAACTGAACTAGAACTGAACTAGAACTGAACTAGAACTGAACTAGAACTGAACTAGAACTGAACTAGAACTGAACTAGAACTGAACTAGAACTGAACTAGAACTGAACTAGAACTGAACTAGAACTGAACTAGAACTGAACTAGAACTGAACTAGAACTGAACTAGAACTGAACTAGAACTGAACTAGAACTGAACTAGAACTGAACTAGAACTGAACTAGAACTGAACTAGAACTGAACTAGAACTGAACTAGAACTGAACTAGAACTGAACTAGAACTGAACTAGAACTGAACTAGAACTGAACTAGAACTGAACTAGAACTGAACTAGAACTGAACTAGAACTGAACTAGAACTGAACTAGAACTGAACTAGAACTGAACTAGAACTGAACTAGAACTGAACTAGAACTGAACTAGAACTGAACTAGAACTGAACTAGAACTGAACTAGAACTGAACTAGAACTGAACTAGAACTGAACTAGAACTGAACTAGAACTGAACTAGAACTGAACTAGAACTGAACTAGAACTGAACTAGAACTGAACTAGAACTGAACTAGAACTGAACTAGAACTGAACTAGAACTGAACTAGAACTGAACTAGAACTGAACTAGAACTGAACTAGAACTGAACTAGAACTGAACTAGAACTGAACTAGAACTGAACTAGAACTGAACTAGAACTGAACTAGAACTGAACTAGAACTGAACTAGAACTGAACTAGAACTGAACTAGAACTGAACTAGAACTGAACTAGAACTGAACTAGAACTGAACTAGAACTGAACTAGAACTGAACTAGAACTGAACTAGAACTGAACTAGAACTGAAGTAGAACTGAACTAGAACTGGACTAGAACTGAACTAGAACTGAACTTAAAATCAAGAAGATCTTGTACTTATAGTCCCCAAATGAACTACGTAGAAGAAAACAATGTTGCTTATTTTTTCAATTCGAAATCAGATTTAAACAATGTTTCTAAATTATTCAATTAACTTGTTAAATAATTGCAAATATTTTTACAGACAAAAAAATTAATAGAATTAATATAATTGATATTTCCTCGTTATAGCTGAAAAAGGTAATTAAGGCAAATAATTTTGTTATTAAATCTGAGATTTAATAGACAAATGAAAAGAGGCGTTAGACGATACTTTGTTTACCCTATACCTCAATGATTATGGAAATAGTTTTTAAAAGTTTACTTAGCGTAAAGCCTTTTATGCTATTTATCAAGTTTATTATAAATCTAAGGAAAATCTTATAAATTATTTAAATTTATCAAGCAAATCTAAAATTGTATAAAAAAAAATACATGATAAATTGCAAATGTCAAAACATATCTGACAAAACTTCCTCTAATGTTAACTATTTTTCCTGTTTTCTATAACAACATTCCTCTATGCCTTAAGAATCTTAATTGTTCATTACTTCTTCCTATTGAAAAATCCCTTTATTTTACCCATGAATAAATAAATTATTTTAATTTGTTAGCAGTTTTCAATACATTTTTATTTTGCTGTAATTTGCTGTAGAAATTTATTACTTTACAAGGCCTGTTTTGTAATTTATTTCCACATAAAATTACTAAAAATTGTTTTAGAGACGAACACAAAAAAAAAAGAAAAGAAAACAGCCAATTCTGGTTTTAGCTCCAGCAAATTTGTCAAATAATGACAAGTATTAGTGATTCCCAATTGAATGAATAGTTTTTCATATTCCTTATAACACTGGGCCACTAAAAGCCAGACCAGGCTAAAGACAGCTTTAGTTATGAGGCGAACGCTATACATGTAGCATGGCAGTGTGTAACAGAGGCTGGATAAACCCTTATTATGTACAAAACCATATGATGAGGAAATAAATCTAAAAATGTAACCACAAAATAGTCGTCGTATGTATCTGGTTGGCTAAATTATTTGTATTTGCATTTGGTAGCCAAAGCTGGAAAGATACTTACATACGCGTACATCCAATAAATATTTTGTAATGGCATTTATTCTATCTACCACTTGTAAGAGTAGTTAGTGGAAGTACTAGTAGTAGTACGAATAGTAGTCATATGTGGTAGTAGATGATGTTGTCGTTGTTGTCATTTATGTTTCTATTTCTAGTGGACAAACATTTTGTAAAGAATGGGGCAAATGCCAAAAGCTGTTCAGTTAATGGTTGTTGTTTTGTTTTTATTTTTATTTTGTTTTAGTATCTCTTTAACTAGCAGGAATGGAAGTTGTTTTTGTTCTAAAACCGCCTGATAACTGATTGAAGGTATGATTCGATGCAAGTCGATCTTAAGGCACCCTATTGATTCTTTAAAAGGGATTAGGCGTTGCTAATGTTGATACTTAGAAATATTTCCTTTAAGCCACTTTTAAAACGTAGACTTTGGGGTGTCCCGAACTAGTCTGAGGGTTGCAGATTCAGTTTCCGTCAGAAACTCTGGGCAAAGTTAAAGATATTAAGGAAAATGACTGGAGCATAAATCAGACTGAATTCGATCAGTGGCATGTTGGCTTTAAGGACCGCTGTGATTTGTGGCTTGTTCGCATAGACCTGCAACTGAAGAAAAACCATTAAAAGTCTAAAGGGTAAAATCGTACGATTTAGGTGGCCAGTTTACATTACCTCTACGTGAGATGAACATGCCCTCCAATCGCACGTGCAGAATCTCCTATGTGGCATGAGCTATGTGGCACGTAGCACAGTCCTGTTGAAACCACATGTCATTTGTGACTATATCATTCAATTCGGGCCAAAAGAAGTCGGTAATCATCAACATATAATGCTCGCCGTTGACTGTGATGGCCTGGCTAAGGTCGTTCTCAAAGAAATATGAACTGATGACGACAACAGCCCAAAAATATCAAACAGTGCCATTTTGGGGATGCACTGGATCTCATGTGTAGGCTGATGCCCCTTAGAAATTTTCAGGCTAAAACTTAGACACTTTAAAAGCTCAACTGGTTCCGGACAGGCACATTCACTCATCGGAGGGTCAAGTAGAGCCTTAAGACAAATTGGGAGCCCGTAAAAGAATATTAGGATGATATTGATGTAGCTGGGGACATAATGATGAAGTCGTTTCGCTCGACCACCAACATGGTTATAACTATATCTTCAGGGTTTTGATTTAGTGCATTCCAGAATGTTGCATTATGAACTTTGAATGTTGGAAAACGGTTTGGGAACAAGTCAACATATAAGACCTCATTGAATAAAAGAAATTGATATAGTCAGATTAAAGGATTGTATGGATGAACATCTGTAGCTTCGTTTTGTCGGTTGAGCGATCTGGTTCGATTAGGAATGAACCCAAGAGAGCTGCATGAAGAACGACTGCTTAAAATAACATAATATGTTTGATAGAGACATGTATGGTGTCCTTAAAAATTTAACTCAATTCATGTCTAGTTGTTGTGTATGGAAGTTCCAATTATTCCTCTACTGTTTTTCTATTTTTTCTGAATGACCTTCTACGCCAGATTTCCAATCTTATCTTTTGATTTTATTAAATTATATAACTAAACTGCTGGATATTAGTATATCGAGGCAAAACATGAATAATACTCTTAATTAATTACAATCTCTAAATGGGTTCGTGTGAATAGAGTCCATTATAATGCTATCAGGACTAGGGGCCTCATTTTATAAAACGAAACGTTTGGAATTTGTATGAAGAATACTTGGAAAAGGGTTTTAAAGTTGAATATTTTCCATAGAATTTTATTTTAACGTTTTTCGTTTCGTTTTATAAAATTAGACCCTAAATATTGTTGTATATTAATACAAGAATTCTTCATCGATTCTTTGTAAGCATTCAGAACTGTTGAGAAAGGTGTAAATCATCTTTAGATAGATAAGTCTTATGAGTGAGCGCCCAATATATCCAGGTACCTATATGAGAGTGAATGATGAATGCCTTCAAGAGATGGGCGACATTCTCCTGGGATCTCATTACCTTCTTACTGTAAATAAATATAATGATATCCCTGCCTGATATCTCTTTAACTGACCTTATTGCACGACTGTTCATTTGGTACTTATTGCCTCTGAAATTATAACAAAAATTATTCGTTAGCTTATGGTACAATATTGGATTTTGCAGGGACGAGTAGATCATCCAATTCAGCCTTCTGATATTTAGCCGATGCAACAAATTACGATGACTTTCTCCAACATTTAAGTGATAGTATGTTGGTAACCAGCTAAGTATAGTAAACAGTTCCTTAGACAAGGTCGGCCTAAGAGTTTCTGTTACTATAATCGCCATTATTTTCATGAAAAGTTAGTTCCAGTCTCTTTGGTGATTCGTACTTTATATCGTCCTCCAACAAACAGCAGCCACATATCCAGCATAGCCAGTAAACGTTGTTGATGATTTTGTAGAAATGTAATGCTGTTGATTCTTATGCTACACTGAGTTATTGGTTCAGGTTCTAATTTAGTTTACTATCCAATATCTGCCCTGAATACTTTAACTTACAACATAGCGAGAGTGTAACTCCATCGATCTTTGAATGAGTATTGTGAGTTCCGTTTTAGCTGTGTATACACCTAGTCAACATATTAAAAGTAGTATAGAAAAGAAGAATAAAATATCACTATATTTTACTTACTAGTTTCAATTATATGTTTTCGTTGCTCAATCTGGATCATTACATATCCTCGTGCGGTTCAGTGCTAAACTTACCCTATGTGTGAATAAGCGAATACATCTTAGGTCGTACGCACTGCTCAAAGTCGTGGTTTTCAGTCTAAGTAGAGAAAGGAAAAGTCAGAGAAGGTGTTTCACCAATTCCTTCTAGTCCTCGGACAAGACAACAACTACACAGCTACCAGATCCCTTAAAAGCCCCATCAATACCGCCAACAAGTGGCAGGCATATATAAGCTTCGATGTCAAAGTAGATCATCTGGTCAGAGCAGAACCGAGTTCCTGACTTAGAGCACTTACGACGGCTTGCAGCACGAAGGAGGAACACCAATGAAACAGTCGATTTAGTCAGTTCATCCACATCATTAATGCGGAAAAGTCAGCATCTTGGCACTATTCAATCAAATTTCCAATTCTAGAACTTAAGATAGTAGCTTAGCCACTCAATACGGCATATTATTCTCACAAGTCTTATGTTACCCAAAGGTTCATTCACGACATCAAGACTCAGGCGAGGATCCAGGTCAACCGGTCAAAAGTTATGTTCTACTTTTTTTTTTTTTTTTCCTTTTTGATATCGAAACTTTTTGGTTTCATACCCTCTGGAGTCAGGACTATATGGAGATAGACGTACTGTTTTCGAGGAATTAACATGTAGAAAAATGTAAAGCTGAATCCATGTCAAATTTAGTCGGAAAAATTCACCAAGTCTCTATGAAAGTATCATAACGTTAATGAATATTATAACATATTTAACTAAGAAGTTAATTACAATATTAAGGTTTTCAGGCGTCCATGATCCTTTTTGGTGTATCACAGCGATCATGGATATTATGATATTGGTCCTTCTAAAATGTCACCACTCTCCACTAACTCACAATTGGTCGCATTGGATCGATTAAAGTAGTTCATTGTCTTAAAACGCTATACCATAACGAAGTAGACTGGCTTTACTTTCGAATCTCTTTAAGGTGCAGCTAGAAATTCCATCAACCCTATCAACGTAGTAGAACAATAGCTTCCAGAATGTTAGGAAAAAATAAAGGTCTGTGTAGGATTACATTTGCTATTGTTACCAACAAATCAATCCATTTAGTAGTGTCCTCTGACAGCCATAAAGGTTATAGAGTGAAGAAAAACGGAAAAAAAAGTATAAATAAATATTAAAAGACTGAACGACTTTAGTGGACATAAGCGAATTTATGGTTTCCCTATTACATCTTTGACATGTATTGCGAATTATTTTTAGATTTATTGATTACGAGCACCCTGGCACAAACAACACTTACTGGTTGCCGGTGCTGCTGCTGTTGTTGCTTGCTGCTACATAGTGCCTCGAAAAGAGTTCCTTAGTTTGTGCTCTTCAGTTTTTAGTCAACTTGCAACTTTATCTAGACGTTTTTCTTTACGTTTTTCTGTTGTTTAAGCATGAAAGTGTTTTTGTATTTTTCAACAGCTATTTTCAGTTAAAATGCATGTGTGCAAAATATTGTGAGTGTGTGTTTATTTAAACGAGTATGAGTTTAACTATTTTGCTACTGCATCTGTGTATTAATTTAACTAGCCTTTGGCTATAACTATTCTTAGCCATGTTCCCCTTTTTTTCATTTATTTATTTATATTTCTTTTATTATTCTTGTTGTTAAGGTTGTTGTTGTTGTTGTTGTTATTGTGCTAGCTGCTGCTGTTATTTTTATAGCATTTTATTTCATTACCTGGCAAAAGCCCTCTATGAATAGTTAAAACCTTAACGATCACTGCACTTATAGTAAATATACTGTGTCTTGTCTATAAACAGGAAGGAGTAACAGCAGGAGCTGTTACGGCTTCTGCTTGCCAACCATTCATTTTGTTTTGTTTTCTTGCACAAACGAAATGAAATTGCAACAGCACAGAAATACTAAAAGTTCTTTAAGTCAACAACAAGCCGCTAACTTGGCATTCAGTCAATGTCCGCTAAATTCATCCAATCGTTTTCTTAGCTATTTTAACTAAAAGCCAATATTATAGAAGAAAAACAGACATGGGTCAATTAAACCAGACTGTTTATTTAAAATTCACTAAATTAAAGATCATAACATATTTTTCAGCAGGTTGCAACAAACTTAAAAGAAAATGGAAATACCACTAATAAAGTCCATAAGATACAACCAAAATTGTCAAATGAGATCAGAGTTACATTTTTAGATCCTCACTATACCAATATTTAGTTCAGTTGATCTTTGATTTGTTAATTTCATAGATATTTACTTTAATGTCCAACATTTAATATTCTCGCATATTATGTCCATAATATTGGCCACCACCTGTTGCTGTTCCTAGATATAATGTATGAAATTATAAGATATGAAAAATAACATAAAATAAAATATACAAAAATTAAAATAACTCTGCAATATTATCTTTGTATGCCATATAAATAATTTACACGATCTTTAAGCGTTTTAATTTTACAATAACAAAAAAGCCAGTAGTATAACTACAGAGTTATTTCGAACCAGAAAATAACTAAAAAATTGAATTTCTTCTAAAATAGTTTTTAAATACTCGTCGCTTATAAAAATGCTTACAGAGAACAGAAACAGCTTTATTCAAACAATTTAAAGTTATTACACAGTGTGAAGGATTATAACTGACACAAATAAAAGATTTCGTTAATGATTAGCTCAGTGCAGCTTTTATATGAAACTTATAATTTTAAAACTAATGCTCAAAAAGACATACACTGAATGTGCGCTTCAGAATTATTGCAAAATTATTTACATCAGTTTTTTTCATTGATGAATTTATAATAAGAAATTATCCATATTCAGCATTTTTACAGTTAAGGCTTTATTGGAATTACCGCGCTCCTTAAAGGAAAAAAATTCTAATACAGTGCAAGCTCGGTATTCGCGACTAATAAAAAATCAGACCTGTCGCGAAAACAGAACCCAACATTTTATTGAAAAAAATTATGTAATTTTTAACATTAGAATCCTTTTTATTGATACATATTACATGTTAAACATTTATAAAGAAATTGGAGAATTTGAATTGCTTTTTTGGCAAATTATTTTTTAAAACAACAGCTGAATCACGTAGTTCATATAGTGCTGCTGTCGGTTTATCATTTTCCAAAGCCCATTGTATGCATATGTTTATCGATGTTAAACAATCGTCCACTTTAATTTTGTTTTCTTCATGACCACTATCGTATAAATCCTGCGATTTCATATCTGATAATTCCATTTGCTCCTCATTATATTCCACACGCAATTTGTCTTCAATCAAGGTGTTTATGTCAGCATTCGTGAAAAGATGTTCCGTATCAATTTGATCTACAAGGGAACCAATATCTTCGGTTTCTTTCTGAATTATATTTTGTAAAAAATTTAAGGGCATGTTATCCACTTCACTCCATTCAGTACCGAATTCAAGCACGGCGTTTCAGGATTTTCGGATATTGGACACTGATATTTTATCCCAGGGCGTAGCTAGAATCTGAACTGCATTTTTGAGATGGAAGTTTTTTTAGTTTGAGCTCCAAATTGGTTTCCATCTGTTCAATCAAGTGGGTGAGCAACTGTTTTTTATAATTTAATTTGACCAGGTTGATAATGTTTTGATCTAACGGTTTAGTAAGCGCAATCGGGTGGTAGATTCATTGCTATAATTAAACCGTCATCACTTTTTAGTTCCTCAACTGGGTGACACGTCGCGTTATCTTAAAGCAAAACTGCTTTTTGCAGTAGACCTTTTGAAGCCAAAATTTCTCGGACCTGAAAAATGTTTACTTATGAACAACTTACTTTTACTAATTGGTGAAAATTAACTTACGTGGGTAACAAATTCGTGATGGAACCAGTCCTTGAATATAAATGATGTCATCCAGGCGTTATTACTGGAGTTGTATGTTACAGAATTATTGAAAAAGCCTTCAAAGGCGCGTCGGTTTTTCGATTTTCAGTTTGTCTGTGCCATTCGCATTTGAACTGGGCAAACAAGTTATTCGTTCTTTACATATTTTTCTTCCTGGCGCTGTTTTCTCATTACATGTGACAAGAGTGTGATTTGTAAGCATCCTATAATTTAAACCAGATTTGTCGGTATTGTAGATTTGGTGAAGAGTCAACCTATGCTCATCAACATAATCCTAAAACTCTTTCACAAATGGTTCAATAAGTTGAGGTTTCGAAGAAAATTTCTCGCTCGTAATTTTTAAAAATCTAATTCCATGTCGACGCTTAAATTTCTTCAACCATCCTTCACTGGCATTAAAACCTGAACCTCTTTGTTTTAGAAACCACTTATAAAGCATTTTTTACATTCTTGGGTACTCAGCTTTCTCTAAGGTGTAACGTTTGCCAGGGCCACTTTCTATTGTACGATAAGTCGAATCGACACCAAAGTCAAATATCCATGGCGCTAAGGAAATGCTCTGTATTTGGTGCGACCAAAAGGGTGCTATCTATTATGAGCTGCTGAAAACTGGCTAGACCATTACTGAGGAACACTACCAAACGCAACTGATTCGTTTGAAGCGAACATTGGCTGAAAAACGCACAAAATATGCGGCCAGATATGAAACCGTAATATTCCATTATGACAACGATCGACCACATGTTGCAATACCTGTTAAAAAGAGTTTATAATGAAGTAATTGGGATGTTTTGCCTCACCGCTCATAGGCCAGACCGTACCCCGTTCGACTACTATTTGTTTCGATCGATGCAGAACGCTATCTCTGGGATAGTAGCCGATATTGGCTTGATTCGTTCTTTGCCTCAAAAGATGAGCAGTTCTTTTAGCTCGAAATCCATATATTGCTAGATTTGTTGAACGTATTTTTAACCCTATTACAGTCAACAGTTGACTATCAAGCACAGCTTTCGTTTTTTAATTCAGTAGTGTTCTAAGAAAGAAGTGAAGACTGATATTTTTTGCAGAATTTCGAAATGAAATATAGTAAACCCAGAAGAAA
Organism: Calliphora vomitoria; assembly: GCA_942486065.2. Classification (NCBI taxonomy): domain Eukaryota; kingdom Metazoa; phylum Arthropoda; class Insecta; order Diptera; family Calliphoridae; genus Calliphora; species Calliphora vomitoria. The sequence continues at coordinate 57,421,939 of OW818031.2, read as the reverse complement.
TTGAAGGAATAATTGGTGAAATTGATTTGGATGAAGCTCTAAATCAAGAAGATATTAGTGATGATGATTATGGCACCTGTTTTTCTGAAGACTAAGATTTTATTATAGAAAATTAAATGAGTTTTTCTGTTTTCGATCCATTTTAATGCTTTGACAACGATGTTATCAATATTATTGTTAAAAAACACTAATATTCATTAAAGCAGCTCACATGAAACAAAATGGGTCTATTATTGAATGCTGGCATAAATAAACAAGGTATAATTAGTTACGGATAGTTGCGAGCCTGCATGTCAAAACACAGATTCATAGCAATACAGCGCCATATTTGTATTGATGACCAGTCTACATGGTCCCAACGCAAAGGACAAGTTTTCTACTATTCACTGTATTTGGAAATACATCAATAGGAACTTGCTAAATTCATATAAACGGCACCAACTGTTACTTGACAGTTGTCGAGTAATTGGTGCCATTTAGAGGGCGAGTGTGATCAATGTTTGCTCCATACTACACGAAGACAAATTCTCAAACCAGCCAAGGTAGAACAAATGTGCGACTTAGATGTTATATGTGCCTATCAAAGATATATAGAATTTGTAAGCAGTTTTGCAGTATTTGCCACAAAAATACTTGCAACAAGCATTGTTCAAAAGTGCTAGTGTATTTAAAATGCGAAAAAAATAAATAATATTTCATTTATCTAAATGAGAAAAAAAAAATTTTTTAAATAAAAATAAGTTAACAAAAATAATACGTAAATTCTTTTATGTGCCTCTGAGACACATTTTGACTAGATTTGTTAGCCCCCATCCATACTGTGAAACATTTGCTGCAAAACATTTGAGTTTGTCGATGAAAGGAATGGAAAAGGCTTCACAGTTTCATGTACATGAAGTTTTTGTTAAGTATTTCATCCACATTTATTCGTTCTGTACAGAAATGTCAAAAACTGAAAAGCAAAAACTTCACTGTGTGGACACGAATGTAGTTTCAAAAAAGTCTAAAGTTTAAAAATGTTTTGCAGCAAATGTTTCACAGTGTGGACCGATACTTACAAGTTTTTCCTGACTTGATTAGTGTTAAATAAATTTTTTTTTTTATCGAATTTTCCACGTTTTTGGGACAACGTAATCGATTGTTCGACTGTTTTCCGATCTACAAGCTGGTTTATTGATTAGAAAAACGCATTTCTTTAAATTTTTACAACAAATTAAAAAAAAATACTATTTCGAGTGTTTGAACCTTTCAACTTTTTTGGTGTATCGTAAACAATGTTAGACTTTTTTCTGAACAAAAAATCGATATTGACTTTTAGAATTTCTTCAGCTAAAAACGATGGTTCGTATAATCAAACCGTGGGCTCAGATTTGTGTGTTTACAAGGAAGCGTTTTCCTAACTAGAGGTGGTCGACTTTCCACCCTGTATCTCACCTTTTATTCTAACTGGTTAGTCACAATAATTTTTTTAAAAGTCTATGGTCTCTACGATTTGTTTATAGATAATTTTGCAACGGACCAGTAGTTTAGAAGATTCAGATTTATTACCAATTTTTTTCGATCTACCCCACTGTGCGTTCGATTTACTAATAAAATATTATGAGAGACTATATTTCCTTGTTCGGAAATCCCACACTGTGCAACGTTTTTAATATTAAGGTTGTGTTGGAAATGACTTGCAGGATAATTAAAAAATATATGGGGCATTTCGCGTCAAGTGAACCAACTTTTGAAATCGATGTCTTCCGATCGGGATGAAATTTGCACCAATGTTAGTTCTATTGGATAGTAATTCGGACACAATTTCAACAAGATCGGTCAAGAACTTTCTGAGTTACAGGAGGTCAAAATTTGACATTTTGGCCAAACATGTGTTTTTTCTTATCCATATAACTTATTACCTATTGTTCTTAGCAAAATGTGTCCCAAATAGTTTAGATAGCTATTTATGCAATCTTTGGAAAAAAAAAATTAAAAAAATTAAATAAAATATTTTTGACTTTTTTTTAAAAAATCAAAAACATTTTTGACTTTTTTTTCAAAATGGGCCCTTTTTATTTTTTTTTTTTATTTTTTTTAAGAAAGCTTAGGTCTTTTCCTAAGCGACCTATATGGTCGCTTAGTGGGATGCGAGTGGGATATCTATCAAAAAAAATATTTTGTAACTCAAGATATGAAATTTTTTGACTTTTTTTGCAAAATCAAAAACTTTGTTGACTTTTTTTAAAAAAATGGACCCATTTTTTAATTTTTTTTTTTTGCTCAGAAGAAAGCTTATGTGTTTTTCTTTAATACCTTTTTTGTCGCTTAGTGGGATGCGAGTGGGATATCTATCAAAAAAATGTTCTGTAACTCAAGACATAAAATTTTTTACTTTTTTTTTTGCAAATTCAAAAACTTTTTTGACTTTTTTTCCAAAATGGACCCTTTTTTTAATTATTTTTTTTTTCTCAAAAGAAAGCTTATGTGTTTTCCTTTAAAACCTTTTTGGTCGCTTAGTGGGATGCGAGTGGGATATCTATCAAAATAAATATTTTGTAACTCAAGACAAAGTTTTTTAAATTTTTAGGATATGCACTATTTTGATTTTTTTCATATTTGTGTGTAAACCTTAAAAATTAAACTTACGCGGAGAAACTAGACACATTAGCCTTTCCGATGGTATGTAACAACCTAACTAAAATTTCATAGCCTCGATACTGTAATACCCATAATATGTTAACCTCAGGAATAAAAATCACTTTTTATACCCTACACCACCATAGTGGCGAGGGTATATTAAATTTTTGCAGATGTTTGTAATACCCAAAAATATTAGTCTAGCCCACCTTAAAGTATACCGATCGACTCAGAATCGCTTTCTGAGTCGACTAAACGATGTCCGTCCGTCCGTCTGGCTGGCTGGTTGTCCATGTAAACCTTGTGCGCAGAGTACAGGTCGCAATTTTGAAGATATTTCGATAAAATTTTGTACATAAAATTTGTTCGGCCCAAGGACCAAGCCTATTGAAACTGGCTGAAATCGGTTCATTATCTCACCTAGCTCCCATACAAATGTCCTCCTGAAAGTGGACTTTATCGGTCACAAATGTTTAATTTATATAGGTATCTACACAAGTTTTTCTCCAAATAAGTTTTATATATACGGAATTCATGTCACCAAATTTTATTATGATCCGTCCATAATTAGTCATAGCTCCCATATAAGGCCTGCTTCCGATAATCACTTTAACGAGCATAAATCTCCTAAAAATGTTGGTATACACATGAAATGCAACATAAATAACTTTCATATAGACATTAATAACACCACCTAATTTCATGATGATCGGTCCATAATTTGACATAGCTCCCATATAAGGTCCACTTCCAAAAATCGCTCACGAATATAAATTATTGCGCTGAAAACTACCTATAGGATTGAATAAAAAAGCCGCAAGATGCAAAACTCAGAAAAATTTTGGGGGCGGAAAATTAATAGCGGTCGGCCTCACATTGCACCCCTCCAGTGGCTATTATCGGTCAGTTGTAGTGGTTTTTTTTAAGGTTTGAAATATGAAAATATGAAAAAAATCAATTTAAAAACCTTTGTCTTGAGTTACAAAACATTTATTTTTATAGTTATCCCACTCGCATCCCACTAAGCGACCATAAAGGTTTTAAAGGAAAAGACCTAAGCTTTCTTTTGAGAAAAAAGAATAATTAAAAAAAGGGCCCATTTTGGAAAAAAAGTCAAAAAAGTTTTTGATTTTGCAAAAAAAAAAAGTAAAAAATTTTATGTCTTGAGTTACAAAACATTTTTTTGATAGATATCCCAAACGCATCCCACTAAGCGACAAAAAAGGTGTTAAAGAAAAACACATAAGCTTTCTTCTGAGCAAAAAAAAAAAATTAAAAAATGGGTCCATTTTTTTAAAAAAAGTCAACAAAGTTTTTGATTTTGCAAAAAAAGTCAAAAAATTTCATATCTTGAGTTACAAAATATTTTTTTTGATAGATATCCCACTCGCATCCCACTAAGCGACCATATAGGTCGCTTAGGAAAAGACCTAAGCTTTCTTAAAAAAAATAAAAAAAAAAAAATAAAAAGGGCCCATTTTGAAAAAAAAGTCAAAAATGTTTTTGATTTTTTAAAAAAAAGTCAAAAATATTTTATTTAATTTTTTTAATTTTTTTTTTCCAAAGATTGCATAAATAGATATCTAAACTATTTGGGACACATTTTGCTAAGAACAATAGGTAATAAGTTATATGGATAAGAAAAAACACATGTTTGGCCAAAATGTCAAATTTTGACCTCCTGTAACTCAGAAAGTTCTTGACCGATCTTGTTGAAAAATTGTGTCCGAATTACTATCCAATAGAACTAACATTGGTGCAAATTTCATCCCGATCGGAAGACATCGATTTCAAAAGTTGGTTCACTTGACGCGAAATGCCCCATATATCAAAATATTTATGTAATAACTTTAAATGAAAAAAGGTATTACTTCTGACGCTACATTGCCCATTTTAGTTTTAAAATTCGTAACATAAAAGCGATAATCTATTGACGATAAGAGTTTTTGTATACCTCAAGTATTAAATTCCTTATATAATACAAAATTTGAAATCAGATCACAAATATAAAATTGGCATGGTTATACATTTTTCAAAAACCCGGGATGCCGCACATTGGGGCATGTTTCCATACACTGTTTGTGTATTACTTAGGTTCAAATTAAATTTGTTTAAAATTAGAGTACTCGTATAAGAATTATATACTCTATTTTAAATAGATATTATTCTACTAATTACTGTTGATATAAAATAATCTTATTGTTAGATCTGTATAAAATATTTGTAACCCCTTCGCAAGAATTTTTGAAGTTAGAGTCCATGCATTTACCATAAAGATTATTACATTTAACCCAATAAAATTAATTTTGATCCCAGTAAAATCACTTGTACTTCAAACAAATTCCTTGAACAAAAAAAGAAAAAAAAAACGTTAAAAATAACTATATAACTATATAAGTATGTATGTATTTTTTTTATTAAAAACTCTAAAGCCGCCTTATTTAAGATCTCCTTCTAGCAGGTGAAATTGAAGTTATTCATTTATTTATTATTACATATTTTGCGCCAGGGCGCTTAACTCTTAAAGAACAGCATTAAGCCCTTTTGTCTTGACTCAATGCAATATGTACACGAGAGTATTTCTCAGGGACTCTGTGAATTCTTGTAGTTAGTTGGGTACAACCGTGTAGTGGTTGGTGTATTGATGATCTTGATACTGTGTCATGATTTATTTTTAATAGTTTATTCTGTAAAATTGTAAAACTCCATTATAGTAAAACACATCTCCATATACACACACACACATACACACACACATGCACATAAATATTTGAAATTTAAAATCATGGCAGGTTACTTTAACATACAAAATATACGATACGAATATACGTATGACCGTGTATGTACGATAATACATATTCCTACCTAGAAAATTGTAGTCCAAAGAAGTTGCTTCTACTCCATCATTACTTGGTAAGTTATAGTTGCAGTTCTTGTTTGTTTGCTTCAAAGGCAGAAGATATTGTTGTTGGTCTACAAAATGATTGCGCTGGTTTCGTAGATAAAGACGGACGGTCTTCTACTTACTTGTTATAGTAGTGGCACAGTGTTTTTTTGTTCCAGTTGATGATGATGATGACGACGATGACGATGTTGGTGTTTATTTAAGTCATACTCTTACATTTAAATTGAATAGAGTTTGGATTTTTTATTTTATTTTTTAGTTTTTTGTTCTACTCGTGTTCTGCAAGATGTTGGGACAGTGTGCAAAGTAATTGTTAGTAACACCTGCTTACAGATGTGGATGTTGATGCTGATGATGATGACGACCACGATTATGATGGTGTTATTGGAGGTTGTTGTTTGTTTCTTATTGTTTTATTATTCATTCTTTAAGTTGGTTACTTGACTGGGTGACTGGCAAACAGAGGTTATTGAGGTTGACTTAACTAGTGATCTAGTAAGATTTTTCCCTCAATGAGGTTTTCGTTTTGTTCGTTTCATTTCTTTTAAGTTTTTTTCTTTTTCTTGTTCTGTTAGAGTTTTAGGACTTTAGTTTTAACTGTTTTCAATGTTGATTTAGTTAAAAGCTTGTTGTTGATCTTCTAAAGGGAGTTTCGGAAGGAAATGTTACTTCCGAGTTTCTCTCACTCTAAATAAAACTGTAGTTAGAGTCAGGCCTTAAGGGGACATATTTCTTCAAAATTGCCCAAGTTTTTATAGGGGTGACCTCAATCTCAATCCCTTTCTCTTAAATTTACAGATCAGAAGTGTAAAAATTTGGAGGACTATTTACTGGGCCTCATTCCAACTACGAAATCGTGTAAATTCAAATCAACTCAGAATCTGAAATCTAATCTGCGTCGCTAACTGGGACCGGAGAAACGCGACGCAAATGGAAAGCAAGATTTTCCATACATTTGTGTTGATTTTCATTTAATTGGTTTCGAGATTCATAATTTTAGCTGAAAAAAATTATTTTTCGATACAAACATTTTCATATTAACGACGCAAATGGAAGTACATAACGACGCAACTTCGAAGCCATGCAAACTGAAACAAAACCGACGCAACTTCGAAGCCATGTTACACAACAAAATCGACGCAACTTCGAAATGACAAAGAACGAAGCTACGCAAACCGAGGTATTAGTGTATTTAATGTTTCACTAGGCACGGATTTATTTCCAAAACAAAATGAGCGAGGTTTTTTCAGCTAGCAAATTACACATCTAGTGCAATCTTTCAAATCGAATCAAAACCAGATTTTTCATCGTTTGCACATATTCGAGATGCCCTACTTTGGAGCCCTTGGTATGTAAGTTCCAAATTCTAAAATTAAACTCAGCTACTTATATTTCCTTAAAAGCCATGGGAAGTATTATTCAAATCGAATTGTCTGTGTGGGCTTTTTTTAAACTAACACATCTATTTGCTACACCCTTTGCCACTTTACCATTGTCTTGTTCTTTTAACCTCTCGCTCTCTCGTGATTGTTCATCAATTCGTATGGTGATATTTTTATTTTATTCCATTCGTGTTTTTTTTTTGTTTTTTTTGTTTTTACAATCTTTGCCATTTGATTTAGTTGTCGTAACATTCTGTTTGTAGTCGCAGTCATACACTCTTGTATGGCAAACAAATCTTTTATTGTTTTTCAACGATCATTATTTCCTTTATGTGGTTTAGATTGTATTTTATTGTTTTAATGTTGACCATTATTTTTTTGTTTTTTTTTTTTTGTTTATCAAATTGACATAATTTTTTTTATTTCTACATTTTTATTTGTTCATGTAATTGTTGTTTCAAAAACGTAAGATCTTTTTGTTTAAAGTGGAGCATATGAGTTCTTGATTATTTCCCCCTAGCAATAAAACAGAAGGCATAAAATAGATCATTAATGATAGTTGAAATGTGGGTGCAGGAATATTTTTGCTTAGGAAAAAATAGAGGGAAATAAATCTATGTACAACAAGGATGAATAAATTTTATATGTTGCTTCTGTTGTGAATAAATTTGGTCTAATTTTTTATGTAATTGTAATAAATAATAAAAACCAATTTCCTTCAGATCATTAGAAGAGTAAAGGTATGTTGTCACTGTTCGAAATATGTAAGCAAATATCTATTTGTTCTCACGAGAACAAGGCTTTGGAGGGAGAAAATTCCTATTTCACCACCTCTGAATCCACGCCTGCTTTGGATACACATCAGGATACTTCTATGGAATTGGAACCTATTTTCAGATGGAGAAAACACTCTAATATACCTCATGTATACCATGAAATCGCTTATGAATTCGGTCGCATAAACACTTTTTGTGACCGCAATGATATGTGTTTTGTTTGGAGGTTACCAAGCTAGATATGCTAATAAGTAGTGAGATCGAAAACACCTTAACTGTCAAACTGTTTCCAATGTTGTTAAACGTATCGGGAGAACTTGTCCGTTGATAGTAAACCTGTTTCAGGCAGAAGGAGTGATCTACGAGATGTTTCTAAAGCCAATAAATAGAAAGCACTTTCAGAAGAGCTCCCAACACATCCGGTAAGAAAACAGTACGGTTAGCTCAGTACACGATCTACTTGGTACGAAAAGTTAAAGCCAATGGAGGTTTAAAAACATACAAAGGTCAAAAAAGTTCTGCTAAAAATGTAAAGGTCAGAAACAGAGCACGGAAATTGAAGTCAAGTTTTATAACAATATGTACTTGCTGCATAATGGATGACGATATGTAAGTTTTGGAAAATTTTTCGCAGCTTCTTGTTCCATATTTTTTTATGTTGCTGATGCTCGAGGGAATATTGTAGGACACAAAAGCAGACAATTTTACCAAAAAGTTCTTGGTATGGCAAGCAATATGTACTTGCGGCAAAAGAAGCCAATTATTTTTTACAAAGGGTTCTATAAATAGCGATATTTATATCAAAGATATTAAGAACTCCTCTTATTTTTGGCCTGATTTGGCATCCTGTCACTATCTTAAGCAAAGTCTTGAGTGCTACAAGAATAATAATGTGGATCTAAGGTCAGTGGAGAGATATTGGGCTCTTGTTAAAAGAGAATTGAAGAGCACAAAAATGGTGTCCAAAACAGAGGTAGATTTTAAACGGAGATGGACTACCTGTTCGAAGAAAGTGACAGCAAGCTCTATAAAAACCTTAATGGAAGGGTTGCCGGAATAGATTCATAAATTCATCACTAGTGATTAGAAATATAAAAATAATATTTGTTGAAAATTGTATTATTAATTTCAATCAAATAAAAAAATCAAAACTGTAAGTTTAGTGGTTTCTTTTTTATTAACATTTAAGTACGTTACGATTTTTTCGATCTCACTCCTTAAAGTTTAAGGTATGCGAAGCAGCAGGGCTGATTCTTTGACAGTAACCCTTTTAGAGTTTATCTTATATATCAGGAAAAAACGAATACCACATCCAAGTTCGCCTAGGCGAAGTGAGGTTTGTTTTGATAATTTGTTCAATTCTTCTAGTTTACAATACAAACAGGAAAACGTACCCAAGACTTTGCCGATAGATAAAACATTGCAGAGAGGAGATATTTACTCCGAAAGTTTTCAAGGAATTTCGTTTATCAAATGGATAGATACGAAATCGGTCACCTGCTTTCCAATGTTATACAACCACATTCTGCAGCTTTTATAAAGAGAAGGCAATCAGTGACCAGGCTTGTCCTGAAATGGTCACAAAGTATAATAAATATATTAGAGGCGTTGACCTCAAATCAAACATACAATATTATCAACGCTTATGCTTTGATATTCTCGACATAGCACTTTACAACTCGTATATAATATACCAGAAATCATATGAAGCTAAACGCGTAGCAAGAAGTATGTTAAATTATTTCAACTCTAGACTAGGAGCCAGGTCTACTGTAAAGGAAGGGACCAAAAGACAAATTGGAATGATACGCAATTTGCCAGCACACAAAGCGCAAAAGCCCGATAAAAGTGAAGAGATGTGTAAACTGTTCAAAAAAAGCTTAAAAACTAAACTCCTTCTTTCATAAACAGCCTCTTTATGTAGTTAAATTTTAGCTTCAATGTTAGGTGCCTTCTTTGTGTTCATTTTTAAATTCATTCGTATGTAAAGGGCAGATAGAACTTACGAAAGGGTTAAATGACAAACAAACTGTCATATTACGCTCACTTTTTGACATTTATTATCAAGAATAGATTAACGCTTGAACACCGCTATCAAATTATTCAAATTTACTTTGAAAATCAGTCATCGATTCACGCATCTTATAGACGACTGTTTTATCGCCAAATTGTGTTCAGCAATGAGGCTAATTTTTGCCTTAACGGGTTTGTTAATAATCAAAATTGCCGCATATGGCGTGAGACCAATCCATACTAGACCCTACAATTTCCATTACATCCACAAAACTGTAACGTTTCCTCGGACCTTACTTTTTCAAAAATTAAACCAGAGCGTTGCTGTCAATGAAGATCGTTCTGCACCATGATCAATTTATTATTTGTTTGTAAATTTGGTGGTTGGTGTGGCTTTAACAGAATGGCGCTACCTATCATCAGCGACCGCAACAATTGATTTATTGAAATTATAATTTGGCAAAAATCTACAACGTTGTGCGATTTGGTCCTGCGGGACCACATGAAGTAACTGGTTTAGGCTGATAAACCAGCAATTCTCGAAAAGTGACCCAAAATTGGACGTCCATTATGCGCTTCGTCAAGAACAGCCGCGGTGGCCGTAAGCCCGAAATCATTTCCAAATCTTAATGCCATGTATTGGCCTCACGAATAATAAAATGTTTTGATTAAAATTTACTTAAAATACCAATTATGACAGGTGGCGCAAAAGTAATCCTCCTATCAGAAAATGCTATAAATTTTACCGATTATTGGTCAAATAAATAGTCAGCAATATTCCGCGTTCTGGAGCATTGTAGCGTAACATTGTTTATTAACGTGTATTTCGCATGTGTTTACTACACAAATGTTAAAACAGAACTGACATTAGGGGCCAATCGTAAAATTTATAGCATTTTGTGATAGGAGGATTACTTTTGCGCCACCTGTTATGTTATTCAATATTCGCTTCAATTGTAGGGCTTTATGTAGTGAATTTTAAGCTTAAGTCGTAGGTCTCTATGTAATTCAATTTGATCTTTAATCGTAGGTCTTTGGTTCAATGGTAGTTCTTGGGTCCTATGTACTTATACATAAGTAAACAATGATGAAAATCAAGGCAAATTTAGATTTTTATTTAGGAGCGTTTAAAATACATATTAGGAACGGCAACGATAATGAAGGGCCTAATAGTTTCGCTCAGCTTGTTTTTTTTTATCTATAAAATATGGAAATAAAAGCATCACATCCAAAGATATACAGTTTAATTCCTAACCTAATGAAACTAATCTCAGTCCTTAACTAATTTTAGGCCAAAATCCCACTGTGATATTTACAATTGAATTTATAGATGTGATTGCTGCACTGTTCTCTGTTGAGTTTTTTTTTTTTTTTTTGTTTAACGACAATATTTAAAATCAACTTTATTTTTGCCATTATAGTAATTCAACTCTTTTTTTTCTCCGGTTTGCATAAATGTTATTAAAGAATAGTATGAATTCATATATTCCTTTATAACAAATTATATTTATAAAAAAAAAATCTGAAAAAATTCAAAAAGAATATGAGGGTCTGGACAATAATTTAAAATTCTTTTTTTTTTATTGTTTAGCGTTTTATGTACAACAATAAACTGATTTTTTAGTACATGGAAATTGAACACAATGGGACATCAAATATTTTTTGTTTCATTCGGTTTTTTTTTTTTGTTGTTGTTGTTGTGTTTTCAAATACCAACTACGTGTAGAATGCAAAATACGAAGTACAAAACAAAGCAGCAAAATTTTTGCATTTCAATTTTGTGTTATTTTTTTTTTTTTCATTTTTTTCAATAAAAAAAAATGAAAAATACAAAGAATTAGTAGAACACGTACAAAATACAACACGGTACATATAACAAACATTATGCAGCAGCAACAGTAGTTGAACTCAAAGTCGATGCCACAGATTTTATTTCAATTTTGAATCTTTTTATTTTTTTTATTATTTTGTTAAATGAATAAAACCACAATTCCAACTGTGAACGGAGTGAAAGGTTTCAATCAAAATGCATGATTAAACTAAAAACAAAATACAACAACAACAACGGCAATAATAATAACAATAGCAACAACAACAACAGCAACAACACTAAACAAATATTATATTGGAACATAAAATAAATTGACAAACAAAACATTTGGAATGGAATATACAAAAAAAATAAAAAATAAAAAAATCAAATATAATAAAATAAAAGAACTTTAATACATTTAAGTGTTTTTATTTTGTTCGTTCGGTCCATGTGTCAGTCAGTGTGTTTGTTGGTGGGTTTGTAATGTTGGACGACTTTCAAACTAATTGTTGATTGACTACAAGCTGCAGCAGCAACAACTATTGTTCTATGCAACAATAAGTTCTACTAGTACAATATGCATACGAGTACACTTCATGTTATTTGATAAAGGGTAATTGTTAGGAGAATCTAAAAATGCAGTTGCTAATACTGAGACATGTGAGAAGGTACTGAAAGATTTATAACATATCTCCAATAAATTAAAACTGTTTAAATTTTCTTTACAATAGAAGCAAGCTTTATTCCAATTTATTTAATATTTTAATAATCTCCTGTTGCGAACCATCGTAAATCTAGGATTATTGCATCAATGCACTTATTAGTTTGAATAAGCTATATTTAAAGAATAGTAGTTGGGAGTAATGACTATCATTACAGTTTCAGAGGGTTCACCGCGCAATGATCCTAAATTAACACTTTTTGGATTTTCGACGCTCCCAAGTTTTGCAATTGTTCTCTCTCATCGGAAAACGCTTAGAGGTTCCACAAAGTTGCAATATTTTCAAAAAAAGAAAAAAATTAAATGTTAAAAAAAAATTCCATAAACAATTGGTTTTTGTATTTTATTTACCTAGTAAATGCACCCAAAACCAAAAATATTTCAAAAGGATTAGTCTTCGCCAGAACCCATAAAGAAAGTCGCATTAATTTTTGGATAGGACCAGATGGCAGAACCTCTGTTCATTGTCCTAAAGGACAAGAGTACAATCTTCATTTCACTCAGAAGACGGTAAAACACGGTGGTGGTAGCATTATGGTTTTGGGTGCATTTTCTTGGCAAATGGCAAAATGGATAAGTTTCAGTACTTAGATATTTTGAGCCATATGAGTACGATTCCATGCTAATGAAGCGGAAATTCACGGAAGAATATGACCCCAAACACTCGTCTGAACGAGTAAAAAATTGGTTTTGTCCAGACAAGATCGAAGTTTTGGAATGACCAGTCCAGAGCCCTGACTTAAATCCTATAGAGAACCTTTGAACCGAGGTCAGGGTTGGGTCAGGTTAGACCACCGTCGGCAGGATGCCATACCCAAAACATAATGCCAAAAACTAGTGCAAAGTATGGGTCGCAGGTGCGAAGCTGTTATCAAAAAACAAAGGCTAGAGTTCAAAATATTAATAGTAAAATATTTGTACATACCAAAAAACCAATAAATGCATTATTAAAGTGATTTTTGTTTCTCTTTTTTTTAAATATTGTGCCATTTATGTTTCCAGCTGATTTCAGTGGTATTTTTTTCTTAATAATGATTTCTTCTTTTAATTAATGAATTTCAATTTTAGTTTATATTAATATTATAAGTAAAAAACCAAAAACTTTTTGATTGTTAATAGTATTTACGATATTGTAGCCTAAGAAAGAAATTTTGGTAAAATGTGCCATTTATATTTCCATATTTGTACTTCTCCTATATAGCGGAGTCGATATAGCCATGTCCATCTCTATGTTGAAATCAACTTCCGAAGCCTCCAAATAACTTGCATGCATGATTGATACATCGATATATCCGCTATAGTCCCGGTTCGGTTGCTATTATACAAATAATCGGGCCACAAATGGCTTAGAAATAGCAAAAAAACACCGAATAGCTTGATTTTTTTACCTATTTCTGGATTACTAAGTCATTAATAAAGACAATATGATAGATATTTCAAAAACCTTGTCAACGAAGCACAGTGGTTTAGAATAGTTTTTTTTTTATGTCTCGGGAACTATTGGAGATATTGTTACGAAATTTTACACGGTTGGAACTGAGGTGTTGATTTCAAGTGGATTTACATTTGTTGAGCTTCTTAGCGCTAATGGTGGCCAGTTCGCGGCCTCTCAAAGTTGGTCACCTCGGGTTTCAAATATTTTTTTAAAAATCGCCAAATATTCATTTACGATCTGCATGAGTTGAAATTTAAAATATTAATAGTCATTAAGAAGATCTACAAAAAATATGCTTATCCCCATTAGTTGAAGAGATATTTAGGTTTTATGATTTTTTTTTTTTAATTTTGCTTGATATTTTTATGGTTTTATACATGTGGCGATCCTGCGGAGGGCTTAAAATTATTTCTAAAATATCTGCTATATTGGCGATAAAATTTTAAATAAAATGAAAGAAAAAAAATTCTAATAGTTATCACGTTCCTATAAAAAGTTACATGCCTCCAAAGTGGGAACATGTAAAAAGGGCCGTATTTTTTACTATTCTTCCCAAAAAAGGCTATATGTTTTTTCTTCTGTAGAAAAAAATTTTCTTCGGGACTATATACAGTTTTTACATGATCCGGAAAAAGAGAACTTAATGCAAAAGCGTGTAAAGTAAAATTTGGCTCACGTAAGTGGACATATCAGCCCCCAATACTAACCAAACTTGTCCAATTTTAAAAAAAATTTTGGTTTGAGAAAAAAATTCTAGAAAGGCGAAGCTGAGATCCTCAAAAAAGCTCCATATTTGTATAACTCTATGCATTTCTTAAATGTTAACAAAATTTTTTTTACTATCACACGGTAAATAACGTCACAGTAGGCACTTTTCTGAAAAACTCAGTTTTTTGAACATATTTTCCCGGTTTTATGTATTTCGGTATTTGAAAATAAATTTTTTTAAAAATTATAATGACATTCATTTTATGACATTTAAGTCTATATTAGTTCCACATTTTGTTAATATATCTTTAACCCTTAATATTTTACATTAATTCAAATTTTATATTTTTCTTAATTTTTTTACTTTTTAAGGTAAATATTATCCCTAAAATTCATAAAATTACTTAATTTTACTAAAACATCAATCTGTAACTCCTAAGATTTTCAAAAATATAAAATACTTATATAAAAAGCCCTTATTTACTTCTCAAAAGTTCCACAAACCTTGCTCTTTTTACATTTTTTCATATACATATTTCATGCAAAATGTGTATACTTACACATCAAATGTAACTTTTGATTTTGAACACATACTGACTTAAAATAATGTTTGGTGTAACAACCAGTAAATGAGCAAAAATATTTTTGTTTCAAAAATTATTTTTTGTGAGTGATTTTTGGTCGTGGGCCTTATATAGCAATGACCAATTATGTACCGATCTTCAGCAAATTAGGTGATTTAGTGTGATTTATTTTTATCTGAAACTTATTTTTGTTGAATTTTATTTGCATACCAACATTTTAAACAGTTTTGTGTCCGTAAAAGTAATTTTCGGAAGTGGACCATTAATAGGAGTTCAATTATAGACCGATCGCATTGAAGTCGCAAGATTTACTCATGGAACTTCTTTCTGTTCAATTTAATAAGCATACCAACATTTTTATGAGATTTATGCTCGTTAAAGAGATTTTCGAAAGTTGGTCTCGCATGGGAGCTATGACCAATTATGGACTGATTGCCATGATATTAGGTCGAGTGATTTATTTGTATATAAAACTTATTTGCGTTGAATTTTCTACTGGATATCAACATTTAAAGTAATTTACGGAAGTGGGCCTTATATGTAAGCTATGGTCAATTATGAATCAATCCGCACAAAATTTGTTGATGTGATTTATTTGTATATAAAACTTATTTGTGGATATCTATATAAATCAAGCATTTATGGCCGCTATATTTCTATTTCGTGAGGACGTTTGTATATGGGCTAGGTTAAATAATGGACAGATTCTATAAGAAAGTGTTTCTGACTTGATCGGTATAATTTAAGGTGGCTGTTAGACTTACATTTTTGGGCGTTAAAAACATCAGCACAATCGCATAGTACCATCCCAAGCAATGATTTTTAGTATTAAACAAATAGAGTTTTAACATATATGTATTTTGGTTGGCAATTACGTAATTTAACATTGATGCTTAGGACAATTATGAGCCCAGATATAAATGGGTTGACAATATCCTGAAATTCCAAATTACAAAATCATAAATTAGCAATTTGGCTTGCTAATCTGAAATTAAATAAATTTTATTTAATTGTTGTAAAGGAAAATTCGAAAATCGGCTTCCCGAATAGACCTAATGCAGTGTTTTACGTGTCTAAATCCATCTTCACAAAATTGCCTTTCTAGTAAAACTAGTTATTAGCTCATCGGTTGGTTTCAGAGTCTATAACTGACATAGGAAGACAAATTGTTTGTTTTTTTCTATATATAGATTTTGCAATAGGACCAGTAGTTTAGAAGATTTAGATTTATTTCCACTTTTTTGCTATTGACCACACTGTGCAGCAGGTGGATCTGTCATATCAACTTTTATCGAAATTTACCAGTTATTATGTATTGCAAGTGTTTATCAAATCATAAACTTTTCCGGTCCAAGAATATGACATCTTGAAAATTTAAAAAAAGTGTACATGCATATCTGCACATATCTTTTAAATCATAGAATGTACAACATTAGATTTGATTCTAGTTGAAAGATAATGATATGTCCTTATAAATTGGATGAATAAATCACATTAGTTTCAAAAGTTCAAAGTTCAATTCTTGAGGTATAAAATTCCATTTATCTCAAAAACTTACATTTTTAAAAAAATGTATGCTGTTGACTGTACCCCCCAATGTTTGTAAAATTTGCTTAAGGGGTATATCGTGCGTGACATAAAAGGATATATCGTGCGTGACATAAACCGGAAGTAATTTTGAGGTACATGTAAAAATATGCGAATAAACCAAATATTTTTCCTTTACAATCCGTCATATTTAAATAAAAATAATCTTTGGATGATTTTATAATAAATAAAATTTAATATCGTACGTGACATACCGTATGCGATAGATTTTTCTCTTATAGTAAAACAATTGGGGGATTCAAACGGTCTGCTATTAAGTCATATTGTCTTAATGTCCTTATAGTTTAAAGTCATTTTTGTTGTGTTTTAAAGGGTTTTTGTTTTTTTCAGTCGTGGTTGTCATACTCGTGGAATATCAAATGCAAACCCTTTTGTATATTTGTAAAAATTTTTAAGCCTCAATTTTCTTTTAGTTTAGATATTATGAATCATCTAAATTTTTATTTTCTAGGAATTTTACATGAATATGGTAGTCATATCGGTAAAAAACGTCAATTTGATAAATATGGAGCATATGCTTAAAAATACAAATTTAGCTAAATCAAAAAAAAAAAAAAAAAAAACGGTTTTTTAAAAAACAACTTCATATACATGGGTCTACAATTTAGTTTTTCTTTTATTCCATTTACAAAATAGAAATAATTTATTTAAAAAACCTTCGAACTTTCGACTTTTATGGTCAATCGAATTTAACTAGTTCAAACATTTTTTTTTTTTTTTGTCGTTGTATTATACTTTTGAAATAACGATCTATTGTATTGTTCTATTCCATTCCATTCTGTTCTGGCAAAACTGATTGACTTTTCATCGTTCAACATGTCAATTTGAGTCAGGAAATCCCAGCATGAATCATTTTGCAAATAAAAGAAAAACTTGGCAAAAACTAAAAGAAAAAAAAAAAAACTTAAATAAAATGGAATATGTACATGCAAAACAAAAACTATCATATTCATGTTCGAACATGTGTCCAAATGTGCATATCAGTTCAAGTCAAATATACGTAAGTGCAGATATGTCAATATGTATTGATGTACAGTAAAGCCTATAGAAATTGTACAGTTTATTGTAAACGAAATTTGAAGACAGTTTGAGGGAAAACACATATTACTGTTTCTTATTTCTTATCAGAGTTTTTAATGAAAAATGTGAGAAAACTATTAAAAATATGGGATTCGGTTTTACACTAAATCTGAATCTATAGAGAAAGCTTCCCAGTTGTTCACCAAGAACATTAGAAATTTCTTTCATACTTAATTTTGATCTTTAGTTTTGGAATAAGCAAATTTTACAACTAAATACTGTACTAGCACTTCAATCGCTACTGTATAACAAAAAACCAATTGAAACTAACAAAAGTTTATTAAAAACTTTAGTATCGAAACCAAACACAAAGTAACTCCCACTTTTTAGAGCATCACATTTAATAGGGACATTGTGTGAGTATTTACCAGATAAATAAATAAACAAACAAACCAACAAAATTGTCCATAGTTTACATGAACAACAACTCTACAAAATAAAATATCTAGTCAATATCCCATAAATATGACTAACAGTAGCTCAACTTGTGGTGCCCGAGTATGAGTACGAGTACGAGTGAGTATCTTATGGATTTTGTCTAAAAACAAATTTAAATTGAACCTTGTTTATTTTTTAGAGTTTTTCTATCGTTGGTTTTTTTCTGTTTTGTGTACTTAACAATTTCAATTGCAGCTGTAACATTTTCATACCCGTACTCATAGTATGATTATTTTAAATAAACTATTCAACCATTTTTAGACATAATCGTACGTGTTTATCCAAAACTATAAGATTGAATATTGCAAATTGTATATATGACTCATATTGTATCTAACTATTTATTTATGTTTGTATGTTGTATTCTAAATGCAAAACTAATAGTCATACTAACAATATATGAGAGTACATGTTGCTTTTTTCTTTCTTCCTTACTTCTACTTACTTATTTACTTAGTTTGATGTTTTGTTACATGAGAAAATATCATTAATTGGTTGCAAATTGTAAAATGAAATATATTGGATTTTTATGCTATTACTTAGTTTACTAAAAATCTTGTAAAAGTAATTAATGATCTCTATAAATTTATAGGGACTTGTAGGAAGTTTTATAGATGTTATTTATAACAGCTCGTAATAAGATCGTGTAATGTTTGACAAATTGGTCTAAGTTGAATTCTTCTTTCATATAAATATCAAAAGCTACAAAAGTACAAGTACTAGATCATCTTAATTACTCTCAGTGAGAACTATCGCAAACATTAAATAAGTATCATTGGAACTACTGGTCTGAAGAATTATACAGGAGGACCTTAATCACTTAATTTGTTGATCCCACAATGAGTGTGAATAGTTACTTTTCAAGTGTAGGCCGATTTTGTAAAATTTTTTTGATTTTTACACATAGACAGATTCGTAGTAGCAACCGTATTTGTTCGTTAAAAGGGCTATAACTATTATATTAATAAAGAGCATTAAATAAAGCACTTCTGACACTTTAAATTTGGTTGTCATGCTTTTTTTTACGTCTAAAAAGAGCAAATAGACTTCTTTTAAAATTTTAGTTGTATAACTGCTCTAATCACTGGCGTCAATATAAGTAATATAAAAAGGCTTGCTATGATACTTAAGCTATGTATACACGGTTGTCAGATCTTACAACGTTGCCAGAAAAATGTTCAGTATATAAGGTAATTTCATTGTCAGACAATAAATTTATTTGCCAACAAAAATTGTCAGTTCCCACGGTTGTTAGATTTTTGTATGGCAAAAGATGCCAGATCCGTTGTTAAACATTGCCAGAACTGTCAAATCATTTCAAGCAAACAATTTGAAATTGTACATCAGTGTCTTGTACTTTTTTTCTTCTGAATTTTTCCAAATTGCAATTGAAAGAGATGCGGAGATTCGCCCATTTTCCTTTGAAATCGTTTAAACTTACCTGGGGGCCAATTCTCGTTCTGTGAAACGGTGAAATGAAAAAAAAAAACTTTTCATTTTCTTTTCATAAGCACTTTTCATATTATGATTTCACAATTACACAAATTGCGATTCCCGTTCTTTTAATGATTTTTAATTCCACTTGTTCTCTTCATATGAAAACATTTCAATTTATAATTTTTTCACTATACGAGAATCAGAAACTCTATTAAAATATGAAAAAACTTTTTATTTCAACTTTTCACACGACCAGAATCGACCACCTCGATGGCATCTGCGACCTCTTGCCATAAAATATCCTTGGGAAGTTAATACTCAGTGCAACCAGCATCCCGCTTTGCGTATGCTATTAATCTCTTATAATTTCGCAGTTAGGAACAATTTGATCCACATTTTTCCAAAATAATTATTTTTTTGTACAGATAACATAAAAAATTTCAAGTCAATATCTTAATTAGATTCAAAAATATGAAACTATCAAACTACGTCCTTCAAAAATATTGCACTTTTTTATATTTTAGTATAAAATGTCAGAACCATTGACTTGTTGTAGAATAAAATACAAAGAAATTTTATACAAATTTTTTATTATGAAAAAAAGCTACATATATTTTAAAAGGCAAGGCTCTGTATTTGGTGAGACGCTCCACAGTGGGGCAGAATCAAAATTTTTTTCGAAAAAAATTTTTTCGGATAAAATTTGACATGAGCGTAGCCAAGGAGTATTTGAGTTTAAGTTATTAAAATGGACCCTACAAATGCTCTAGGCGTGGCGCTATGGTGGCTCAAAGTAGGGTACCTTCGACATGTACAATTTTTAAACACGTGCCATTTTTTTGTTTTCCATCCGATTTCAAAGATTGTCTTTTTGAAGGACGGAGTTTTAAAGTGCCATATTTTTGAATATAATTGAGATATTGACTTGAAATTTTTTTTGTGATATCAGAAATTAACTTATCTAAACAAAAAAAATTAGTCCTAATATTTGCAATCCTATCAAAATTTTTATAAAAATTTTGGTTTTGAGCTCAATAAATATGTAATAAGATCATTATTTATTAACAATACTAAATGAAATTTGCAGGGTTTTTTAAAATTTTCATTCTAAATAACAAAGTCAAAAGTTCAAAGGGAATCCCGCAATTCCTAAAAATTGGAGCGAAAATCCCAAAAATTGTATTTTTACAATTTTGCCCATAACGTCCACATTTCCTTTGGGGCTGGGAAAATGTTTTAAAAATAAATAGGAATTACATCAAGGTTTCCAAAACTGTTTTTCGTTTTTTGATCCCAGCTTGGGGATTTTAGAACATGTGGTCCAAAGTTGAAATTTTTATAAAAAATATGTCAAATTCCGAAGGGCGTTGGGGAGACATATTCGAAAAATATAAAATTGTTATATGTCCTTAAAGAAAGTTTTTTTTTTTTTTTTAATAAAAAAGAGTTAGGTCACCTTTTCGTCCAAAAAACTGCAAAAATCTACTATTTTTTTTAATTTTTTATTTGAAAATCCTCCGTTTCCATATCTGATAATTTCATTTACTCCTCATTATATTCCACACGCAATTTGTATTGAATCAAGTTGTTTATGTCAGCATTCGTGAAAAGATGTTTCGTATCAATTTGATCTACAAGGGTACCAATAGTAGAAAGATCTTCGTTTTCTTCCTGAATAATAATTTTTTGTAAAAAAATTAAGGCCATGTTATCGTCTTTACTCCATTCAGTACCCAATTCAAGCATGATTTTCGGATATTGGACACTGATATTTTATCCCAGGACGTAGCTAAAATCTTAACTGCATTTTTGTGATTGGAGTTTTTTTAGCTTGAGCCTCAAATTTGTTCCCTTCTGGTCAAGTAAGTGGGTGCGCATTTGTTTTTTATAATTTAATTTGACCAAGGTGATAACGTTTTGATGTGATGGTTGAATAAGCGCAGTGCAATTGGGTGGTAGATTCATTGCTATAATTAAACCATCATCACTTTTTAGTTCCTCAACTGGGTGACACGTTGCGTTATCTAAAAGCAAAACAGCTTTTTGCAGCAGACCTTTTGAAGCCAAAAATTCTCGGACCTAAGAAATGATTACTTATGAACAACTTACTTTTACTAATTGGTGAAAATTAACTTACGTGGGTAACAAATTCGCAATGGAACCAGTCCTTTAATATAAATGATGTCATCCAGGCGTTATTACTGGAGTTGTGTATTACAGGATTATTGGTTAAAAGATTTTAAGGGCGCGTGGGTCTTTCGATTTTCAAACAACCAACAATTTCAGTTTGTCTGTGCCATTCGCATTAGAACAGAGCAAAAAAGTTATTCGTTCTTTGCATATTTTTCTTCCGGGCGCTGTTTTCTCATTACATGTGATAAGAGTGTGATATGGAAGCATTCTATAATATAAACCAGATTCGTAGGCATTGTAGATTTGGTGAAGAGTCAACCCATGCTCATCAACATAATCCTTAAACTCTTTCAGAAATGCATCAATAAGTTTAGGTTTCGTAGACAATTTCTCGCCCGTAATTTTTAAAAATCTAATTCCATGTCAATGCTTAAATTTCTTCAACCATCCTTCACTGGCATTAAAATCTGAATTGGTTTGATAAATTTTTGAAAACAAATGACTGGCTTTAGTTCGTCAAATCGCTGCTGATATTGAAAAATTGTTTTTCTCTTTGTTTTAGAAAGCATTTTTTCCAATCTTGGGTACTCAGCTTTCTTTAAGGTGCAACGTTTGCCAGGGCCACTTTCTGTTGAACGTATGAACTTTTTTATTGAATTTTTTTGCTATATAATGCAGTAAACCGAATACTTATGTAACTTGTAATTCACGCAAATTGAATTTATGGAATCTCCACTTTTAATTTTTTTTTAAATCTCTAATTTTTGAGAAATCGTTGGTTTTACAATATGTTTAACTTTTCCCATATTAAAATATATATTTACACAACAAATGTGACGAATAAACTGACAAAATTGAAGATCAAAATCAACCAAAAAGGTTAATATACCAAAATACGGGGATTTCCCTTTTTTTGGTTATAGACATTGTAATCAAATTTAAAACAAACATATAAAAGTCGCGAAAATTTAACTTGTTTTTCGTAAACTGTCGCGATTATAGAAAAAAAAAATTCTCATTTTTGTTTTCATAAGTACTTTTCATATTATCGTTTCACAATTACACAAATTGCGATTCCCGTTCTTTTAATGAAAAAGTGTTTCATTCCATTGTAGCCGTGAAACTTTTGTATCTATGTTGATAAAATGTAAAAGTCAAATGCAGATGTCGAAGCTTATAATTTTTTAACGGGCGCTAAGCCGCAAACGGGGTTTTTTAACTGCTGTTTCATTTCACTTGTTCTTTTCATATGAAAACATTTGAATTTATTTATCATAATTTCACTAAACAAGAATCAGAAACTCTATTAAAAAATGAAAATAACTTTTCATTTCACCGTTTCACAGAACGAAAATTGGCCCCCTGCTATGTTAAAAAATAAGCCATCGCGATAACCGGGTCGTCGGGATAATGGGTAGTCGCGAATACCAAGCTTGCACTGTATTTGTTATCAACAAAATTTCTTCACCTTAAATTTTATCATTCTACGATCAATCCTCTATTTTTGCCGATTCTATAAATGGGAACAATGCACTGTGGGACGTTGATAGCAAATTATTTCGCTACACTTTTTAGCGAATATCGCGCTCTAGAATAAAATTGTCTTGATACGTTATCTTCCAACCAGATATTCTTTAGAATTATAGGATGGATTACGGGTACCGATTTAGGCCCAGTAACAATTACTGTTGACGCACTCTATACAATAAATTTGAATCATGTCTGATAATAGATTTTATGCCATTTAACATTTTTGCTGAGTTTAGCAAGTGTTTTAAGTAGAATGCATTACATTCATTTTTGATTTTTGTTATCGTCATTTTCGTTAGTCGTTGTCATTGTAGACGTTGATGTCGTTTTTTGTTTGTTGTTTTCTTTTTTTTGCTGATAACAATGTTTAAACATAAATTAAACTTGTTAAACATATTCAAATTAATATGATGACTATGTGACAATCGTTTGTCACACAGAAACAGAGTGTGTTTGCTGAATATTTTTTGTATGGTTAAGTATGTCTTGCTACAAGTAGCAACAGTTGTTGCATTCGCATGTATGATTATATTCATTTTGTTTTATATATATTTTTATTTATTTATTCGTTTATTTTTTTGTGATTTTTGTATTTATGAGTTTATAAATTAAAACTGACAATATTTTATTCGTTTATGATTTTTTTGCACTTTTTTCAATTTGATTTAATTCTTTTTTTGTTTGTCTGTTTGTTTTGCATTTGCAAAAAGTTTGTGTTGGCTGTTGTTGTATGAGCCATAATGGTTGAATTATAAATTGACATGTAACACGTTATTAAAAATATACATATATTTATAAATATCGTATAGTAAGTAAGTAAGTATTTGTATGCAGCATGTATCTGCTATATTTAGGTATATTTGAATTATAATAATCCTAAGATACATATTTATGCCATTAGGGTAAGAGAGGTAGGTAGCAGAAGGGTAGTGGCTACAATGAATGCAACCAAATGCGACTTAAAACAATACAATTGAAGTTTATTGAAAGTTGTTAGTGTTAAAGTGTCAATTTGTGATTTGTATTCAATTATTAAATTTAAAAATAGAAAAAAATAAACATTGTTGTATTTCGTTTTTGTTTTTTACATATTTGGCTCAACAAAAAAAAAAAAAAAATCGCAAAACAAACATAATGATTGGCAAGTAACATTTTGCAACTGGAAAATAAGACAGCAGCAAGAGCAACAACTAACAAAGTAGTAGTTTAAATGGAAAAGTTTCCTTTAGATTTCGAAACAGTGTGTAACTTATTCTCATACGAGTGTACTTCTGGACTTCAAATATTTCTTCTATGACCTATACACAGACAATAATTACTGTATTTTATTTCACTTTAGCATTTAGGCATATTACAGTTTGAAAACTAAAACCTTCACCATTTTAACCCTCGAACGGTTGAGTCATCCGTTTCCCTTATACGAAGTAGAAGGTCCACAGGGACCTACCCTAAAATTCCATATTATATGAAAACGCATTTTTTTAAATTTTTTTGTTTTGATTTATTATTATTTACTAATTATACATGTATAATGAATGTTAGAAAAATATTTAGGGAAGACGTTTGTGATGTGTTCAAACAATAAAACAAGCCAAAAGACAGTGGATTTATTAACGACTTCTTGAAATTTCAGTACAAGGTCCCAGCGGATCTTTTCACACGTTCCCGTACTAAACACATTTAAATCTCAATAGAAACAAAACTATTGGTCGGATCGCTTTGAGTTTTTTTAAACGATTCTAGATAAAATTTCCTTGGAATACATGTGGGGGACGGGTATACTTCCCATGGACCATCAAGGAGTAATTTCAGTTTGAAAATGAAAAAGGTCCTCAGGAACCTTCTCATCCGCCGGAGGGTTAAAGTCACTAAATAACACTAGAAAGTTAGACATTTTAAACAGAAAGGTGTCAAATTGTGATTGCATTTACTGCTTAGGAATCACTCTTTTAATTTCTAAACATGAAAATATCCCAAGTGGTGGCTAAAAGTAAATAAAATTCTACACAACAATGTAAAGTTTGCACCATTTAGATAAATATTGGTTCATTGTGGATCCGAATTTTTTGTTGGTCTTTCATTAGATAAATTGGCGTTATATAAATCGTCGTAAATGTCTTTGAAATGCTTTTAATTTTATATCCAAATTGTCAATGTATATGGCGTAATCGAATAATCTAGATATAGCCAGAACTATGTATATATAGTTATAAATTTGAAAATGATTTTGTGCCTATGGCCAACGAAATGCAGTGGCCATAGGCCATAGGGACTTGGAATTTTGGGTCACAGCATTGCTGGCCGTATGTCACTAACAACACGAACAATGTTGGCCTCCAAAGTATCAATTGTTGCTGGTTTATCAGCATGTGACTTCACATGTCATGACCTTGTTTTCTCGAAATCAAGTTATCGCGAAATTTTGATTTTTGGAAATCAAGTTATAGCGATATTTTGATTTCAATAAAACAATGGTTGAAGTTGCCATGTGGCACATCTTGCTCGAATCATTTCATCCATTTATTCAAACAAATAATCATTGATCATGGTGCGGTAATGATCTCCATTGAGCGTAACGCGAGCTCCATCTTAATTTTTGAAGATATAAGGTCCGATAATGCCACCAAAGGGATGTTTGGGCCGCGAAAGGACAGAATTCCTTAGGGACGACGCACAGTGGGGGAAATGAACAAAAAAGTGGAAATAAATCTGTACCTTCTAAACGAATTGCCCGATTTTAATAAAATTTCCCATGGCTATAGAGGAGGTGTTGATATGTTTAAGTTTTGAATCAAGGGGGGCCGAGCCATAGTGCCCCAAAGTAGGGAACCTCGGGTATATCAAAAAATAAAAATGATGCCAAACTTTTTTTTGCGATCCGATTTGAAAGATTTTAATACATATGGAATCTACTCAATGAAATCTACAAACATTGCTTTAATCATATATTATCTCTTATAGTTTACGAGTTATTTGCATTTGAATTATAAAATTTTATTTTTTTAACCTACCTTTGTCTGCTTTTTTGCTAATAACGTATCCAATTCTTTCTCGATTTTCTTGAAATATCTTTTCTTGAATTAACAACAAATTTATTAATAATAATAAGAAAAAATTATTTAAAAACCTTCACTGAGTCAAAAGGTATTGGCATTCAAACTTAAAAAAAAATAAAAAAGTACTTACAATAATTTTAAATTATACAGAAAATGAGAAAAACATAATTAATTTGTTTATAGTTTTCTGAAAGATAACATTACAGAAAGTATTATAAAGGCAAAACAATATCAAAACTCATACTATTGCGTGGTCCAAAGCCTTCCGAAGTAGACCTATTTTTTATGTAAATTTCAACTTTAGACAACATTTTCTCAAATCGCATAGCTGCTTTCAAAAAATTAATACCTGTTTTGTATGTCACAATATGTTCTTCAATATTGTGCAAAGGGATTTTATAGCCCCGAGCTTGGTGACTTTTATAAATCCAAAAATTAAAAAAAATCACAATTTTGGGATTTTTTAAAGATTTTTGGGAATTGTGGGATTGTCAAAAACAATTTACTAATTTCTTTTCTATTTTTGTATTTCTATATAAGTGTAAAATTTCAGTAAAAACGATTCATAAACAAAACTTTTATTACATTTTAAAAATTAAAATTTTCCAGAAACATCAGCTATCATTTTTTATTCCCATATTTTTGAAAAAAGTCTTCTATAATTTTTTCAATTTTTAAAAATTTTGTACATTTTTGAAAAGAGGACATAATTTCCTACACGTTGATGTATAATATGTATATATTTTATTTTCCTCTAGTCAAATTTATGGATTCATAGCCATGTGAAATTTTATTAACATCGAGCTATTTGCTTAGAAGTTACAGATTTATTTCCACATATTTTTCAATTCCCTCACTGTGTGACGTGATCTCAATCTACACTGATGGTTCAAAGACAGAAACGGGCACGGGCTCGGGAATTTTCTCCGATGAACTGAACCTTTGATATCTCTTCGATTGCCTGATAACTGCACGGTTTTCCAGGCAGAGATTTATGCCATAGATACAGCTGCGGTCCCAGAATCTCAAAAATGCGACTATACATATCTACTTGGGTAGCCTTGTATCAATCAAGGCTCTTAACTCCAACGTTATTAGGTCAAACTGTCTTCTCAATTATATCCATTCGCTGGCACAACTAACACAACATCACGTCGAGTTAATTTAGGTTTTATGACATGATGAATGCACAACCAACGGGTCGTCCTTGGGCGTAAGTTTGGCGCAAAGGGATATTGACACTCCCTTGGTGACCATGTCGAATTTAATAGACGAGATAAGAGACACGAAACTCAGGTGATCAAATGTCATCACTTGTAGAATATCCAGAATGCTCTGGCTGACTCTGACAAAGGATAGGACCAGGACTCCATTATTTCTTGGTAGGAACTAGATTAGGCTTGTTACGGGTATAACTTCTGGGCACTGTATGATTGGAAACATGTCGGAACATATGGGTTAACCACTTTATAGCTAAGTATGGTAGAAGTTGTTTAGATGAGGAGGAGGTAGAATCAGTACAACACCTTCAATGTGAGTGCCCGGCCTTACAAGAGCGTAGATTACTACATGTTGTTAAGGCACTTTTTCATGATCTTAACTGTCTCAGAGGTGTGTCCCTAATAAATATGATTAGATTTTTTAGCAGTACCGGTAGGTTCTCATGGGGACCAAATCAATCACATAGTCATCGGTATTAGGGAGGAAACCATTCTCTTTTCATGTATTATTTTCAACATTCGAGGAAAAAGTTTTTGTAAGGGTACCACAATGAGCTGTTGCCTCCGAGTGAACTCGCTGAATTGCGAGCAACCCACGTAACCTAACCTAACCCGTTACGGCAAAAACGAGTCAAATCGCAGATCACAATTTGGCGATAAAACCATCGTCTATAAGTTGCGCGAGTCGATGACTGATTTTCAAAGTAAATTTGGATAATTTGGTAGCGTTGTTCAAGCGTCAATCTATTCTTGATAATTTGGCAGAATATACTGATCATGAATATCAAAAAGTGAGGGCAGATCGTTTTATCTGGCTTAAAAAAACCCTTTACATTCGCTTGGTGAAGAGTAAAAAATCTCAAAAATTGGGTGCTTTTCAAATTTGATGGAAATTTGATTATGATACCTTTTAATTTGTAATTTAATAATTATACCAACACAACAGCAGTTAACTTTATTTTAGTCCTACTAAGAAAATCTTTTTAAACACATTTCATTAAATTAGTTCCATTTATATAAAACTGTGAGCAGCCTTACTGCCTTTTTTTTCTTTCTCTTGACCGTTAGTTGTATTTTTTTTTTTTTCGAAAAAATAAAAAGATTTTGCTGTCTAAACTATATTTGTCTATTTAATTTGTAGTTTCATTGGTAGAATCATTTTCAATAATAATTGACTCGACTGCAGTTCATAATGCTTGAATATAACTAACTAGCAATAAACCCGGTGCGCTTCGCCACCCCAATTGGATGAAAGAAATAGTACTATTAAGTCTCCCTTTGTGAATTAAAGCTAATTCAGGATAACATGCCTCTAGATTCATGTTTATTGAATCATTGTATTGTGGCTTCTAGCTCATTCGAAATGTATTATTATAATAAAAAAGTACCATTTAGACCCACATTTTATATGCCCACATATGATCATTTTTATAGAAAATGCTAAAGAAATGTACCACTAAAGTCACCTTTTGTGAATTCTAACTC
The DNA here is from genome assembly GCA_942486065.2 of Calliphora vomitoria. NCBI lineage: Eukaryota > Metazoa > Arthropoda > Insecta > Diptera > Calliphoridae > Calliphora > Calliphora vomitoria. Next base: position 57,392,996 of record OW818031.2, on the reverse strand, counting down.
ATTCCGAATCATGTGAGCCTAATTTTGAATTTTTAGGTTTAATTTTATAAAATAGTCAACAAATATTATTAGTTGGAAAAAAGTACCTGTGAGTCCCTTTTTTAGATTCTTATTCGGTCAGGATCATATACCATTCGAAGAACGAAAAAATACAAATTATTTTTGTATTTAAGCTAACTAATTTAATATATTAAAAAAGTTAGTTACTCACTGAGGAGCATATATTTTATATTTCTAGGTCCATTATTATAGAAAATTCAAAATATACCATTAGAATAATGAAAAAGCGCCATAATGTTCCCAGTTATAGAATCCTACTCGCTCGAGTCCATATAATATTATGTTCATGTTTCTAGATTTATTATAGAAAATTTAAAAAGTACCATTAGAATAAAGAAAAAGTATTAAGTATTCTCTTTGAGTTTTCACTCACTTAAAAAAATATGCAGTTAATTTGGTATTTCTAAATCCATTATTAAAGAAAATTCAAAAAGTACCTTTATAATATAGAAAAAGTAGCCTAAAGCCCCCTCTTGTGGATTCCCAATCGGTCGGGATCATATAAGCTTTATTTCACAATTCTAAGTTCATTGGTGAAGAAGATACAAAAAGTACTATTCGAATATAGAAAAAGTACCATAAAGACTCCCCTTAAATTCTCACTCCCTTATGACCATATATGTTTAATTTTATGTTTCTAGGTCCATTATTATAGAAAATTTAAAAAGTACCATTAGAATAAAGAAAAAGTACCATAATGTTCCCACTTGTAGATTTTCTTTCGCTTAGGTCTATATAAGCGTTATATCATGTTCATTGGCGAAGAAAATACAAAAATACCATTCGAATAAAGTACGAAAAAGTACCAAAAAGTATCTCCTTAGAATTATCATTCACTTAAGAAATTTAAAAAAGTACCATTATAATAAAGAAAGGTATCACGAAGTATCCCCTTGATTTGTCACTTACTTAGTGCCATATACGCTTAATTTCATATTTATATGTCCATTATTACAGAAAATTCAAAAAGTACCATTATAAAATAGAAAAAGTACCAAAAGGCAGCCACTTCTCGGGTCCATATAAGCTTTATTTCATGTTTCTAGGTTCATTGGTGAAGAAATTACGAAAAGTACCATTCGAATAAAGAAAAAGTACAAAAAAATCCCTCCCTAGAATTCTCACTCACCTAGGACCATATATGCTTAATTCCATGTTTCTAAGTCCATTGCTATAGAAAAGTCAAAAAAGTACCATTATAATAAAGAAAAAGTACCATGAAGTGTCCGCTTGAATTTTCACTCACTTATTACCATATACGCATAATTTCGTACTTCTATGTCCATTATTACAAAAAAATCAAAAAGTACCATTAGAATATAGAAAAAGTACCAAAAAGCCCCCACTTGTGGTTTCCCACTCACTCGGTTCCATATAAACTTTATTTCATGTTTATAGGTTCATTGTTGAAGAAATTACAAAAAGTACCATTCGATTAAAGAAAAGGTACCAAAAAATCTCCCCTTAGAATTCTCACTCACTTAGGACCATATATGCTTAATTTCATGTTTCTAAGTCCATTGCTATAGAAAATTTAAAAAAGGACCATTAGAATACAGAAAAAGTACCAAAAAGCCCCCACTTGTGGTTTCCCACACATTCGGCTCCATATAACCTTTATTTCATATTTATAGGTTAAATGTTGAAGAAATTACAAAAAGTACCATTCGATTAAAGAAAAGGTACCAAAAAGTCTCCCCCTAAAATTCTCACTCTAGAATTCTCACTCACTTAGGACCATATATGCTTAATTTCATATTTCTAAGTCCATTGCTATAGAAAAGTCAAAAAAGTACCATTAGAATAAAGAAAAAGTACCATGAAGTGTCCGCTTGAATTTTCACTCACTTATTACCATATACGCATAATTTCGTACTTCTATGTCCATTATTACAAAAAAATCAAAAAGTACCATTATAATATAGAAAAAGTACCAAAAAGGCAGCCACTTGTGGATTCCCACTCATTCGGGTCCATATAAGCTTTATTTCATGTTTCTAGGTATATTGGTGAAGAAATTACAAAAAGTACCATTCGAATAAAGAAAAAGTACCAAAAAGTCTGCCTCCAGAATTCTCACTCACTTAGGACCATATATGCTTAATTTCATGTTTCTAAGTCCATTGCTATAGAAAATTCCAAAAAGTACCTTTAGAATAAATAAAAAGTACCATGAAGTGTCCGCTTGAATTTTCACTCACTTAGGACCATATACGCTTAATTTCGTGTTTCTATGTCCATTATTACAAACAAATCAAAAAGTACCATTAGAATATAGAAAAAGTACCAAAAAGGCAGCCACTTGTGGATTCCCACTCATTCGGGTCCATATAATTTTTATTTCAAGTTTCTAGGTTCATTGGTGAAGAAATTACAAAAAATACCATTCGAATAAAGAAAAAGTACCAAAAAGTCTGCCTCCAGAATTCTCACTCACTTAGGACCATATATGCTTAATTTCATGTTTCTAAGTCCATTGCTATAGAAAATTCCAAAAAGTACCTTTAGAATAAATAAAAAGTACCAAAAGGCAGCCACTTGTGGATTCCCACCCACTCTGGTCCATATAAGCTTTATTTCATGTTTCTAGGTTCATTGGTGAAGAAATTACAAAAAGTACCATCCGAATAAAGAAAAAGTACCAAAAAGTCTCCCTCTAGAATTCTCACTCACTTAGGACCATATATGCTTTATTTCATGTTTCTATGTCCATTGCTATAGAAAATTCAAAAAAGTACCATTAGCATAAAGAAAAAGTACCATGAAGTATCCAATTGAATTTTTTCTCACTTAGGACCATATACGCCTAATTTCGAATTTCTATGTCCATTATAACAAAAAAATCAAAAAGTACCATTAGAATATTGAAAAAGTACCAAAAATCCCCCACTTGCGATTTCCCACTCATTCGGGTCCATATAACCTTTATTTCATGTTTATAGGTTCATTCGTGAAGAAATTACAAAAAGTACCATTCGAATAAAGAAAAAGTACCAAAAAGTCTACCCTCACTCACTTATTAGCATATGTGCTAAATTTCATGTTTCTAGGTCCATTATTATAGAAAATTGAAAAAGTACCATTAGCATAAAGAAAAAGTACCATGAAGTATCCAATTGAATTTTTTCTCACTTAGGACCATATACGCCTAATTTCGAATTTCTATGTCCATTATAACAAAAAAATCAAAAAGTACCATTAGAATATTGAAAAAGTACCAAAAATCCCCCACTTGCGATTTCCCACTCATTCGGGTCCATATAACCTTTATTTCATGTTTATAGGTTCATTCGTGAAGAAATTACAAAAAGTACCATTCGAATAAAGAAAAAGTACCAAAAAGTCTACCCTCACTCACTTATTATCATTTATGCTTAATTTCATGTTTCTAGGCCCATTATTAAAGAAAATTCAAAAAGTACCATTAGAAGAACAAAAAAGTACCTATAGTTCAGTTCTCACATTTTGGTACCTAAATATTATCCCCTACTCCTAACTCTAACTTCATTCAGATACATATCAGCTAACTTTAATGTCGATAAGTGAAATAATTGAAAATATTAAAAAAAGTACCATTAGGAAAAAAGTACCAAATGCACTTTTCCTCCTTGAACACCCCTCAAGTTTGAAATTTAAAAATATTCCATTTTGCCAAAATTGTTTATGCTTAAAGACATGCCTCAAACGATAAAAATCTGTGTTAATGTGCTCAAGAAAATTAAGTTTTAAAAAAAGTACCTAACTGTTTTCCCGGATTTGGACAAATATACATCTTGTCAGTCGAGTTCCAAATAGCACTCTGTTAGTTAATTTTTGAATGAATCCAGGAACCAATGTTAAAAAGTTATCAAAATTGGCTGAAAATGTTAAATAAAATGTATTTTTCCGTTTTTACCCCCTTTTTGGTACCATTTTTATCCCCATTGCGGTGTTAAAATTTTAATCAAATAAATTTCTGTATCGTGGTGGGAGCTTAAAATAAAATATTTATATGTCTATATCAATTTGTAGAAAAACATACTTTATGAAAAAAGTACCAAAAATAAATACAATTTTTATCCCTTAAGGGTTCGAATTTCCAAAAAGTACCAAACTTATATTTTTTATTTTTTGATATGTAATGAATACGATTTAAAATTTGTTTCTATGTTTAGTAGTTTAAAAGATACATATGGTGCCAAAAAAGTACCAAAATACAGTTTTTACCCGTTTTCTCCCCTAAAAGGTTCGAACTTCGAAAAAGTACGAAACACCTGTCAGCTTATTTTTTAAATGGAGTAACATGCAATTTTAAGTTTTTTTGTATCTTTATTAGTTTCGAAGATATAAGGTTACCGAATTTACCCGTTTTTACCCTTTTTTACCCCCTAAACGTTCGAATTTCCAAAAATCCCTTCTTATCGGATCGTTTCGGGGAGGGAGGAACCCACAGTTAAAATTTCATGATTCTAGCTTCAACCGTTTGGGCTGTGCGATGATGAATCAGTCAGTCAGTCAGTCAGTCAGTCAGTCAGTAACGTTACTCTTTTATATATATAGATGGACATTACAACACAATTCATGTGTACTTGCTTCTTTCTATCTATCTGTGCTGTTGTTATGTTTGTTTTCATGATTTTCAAATCCATATTCAATTTTAGTTTATAATTGTATTTCAATATTTGTCTTTTCATACAGTATACTTAATACACTACTGGCAAAGTATTGAATTGTAAGTGTATACAATTGCTACTCATATCCATCCGTGTATTTTCATTGTATATTTTTACTGCATTTATTTCGATTTCATTGCCACTTTTTCTTCAGAAATCACGTTAGAAAAACCTTAAGTGGCAATTGCAATCAGTATCACAGCATGTCTATTCCCAAACATATCACTGCTACCAGCTGTGTGGAGATTTTTCTTCAATTTTAATGATCACCTTCTAAAAAAAACAAAAAAAAAAAAACCAAAACAAAACAAACAAACATCAGTGGTAGTTCGAGTACAAATATTATTTTTCACGTAAAACTAAAACATTATTGGAAGACTGTAAATACATATTGTAGATTTTGTGAAATATTCACATTCGCATTTGTGTCGAGACAAAAGTCTTCTCATAAGCATCGATTTTTGGTTAAATTAAATGAATGTGTTCAATTCTTGAATAAAGCTTTTTTGGTTTTGAAAGAAACTTTTACGATTTTTTAATTTTTTTTTTCCTATCTCTAACAAATGCAACTGGTGTTTGGGGATTAATTATTTTTGCAAAAATATTTCTGCACAGACAGACGGACAGACAGACACATGTTGTGTTTATGAGCAAATTACTTAACTTTTCATTTAGATTCCCATACAATTTCATAGACAATTTATGGTTAAATAATCGAGGAGTTTAGTGGAATACGAATGTTTTGTTGTTAAATTGTCTAATAAAAAGTAAAAGGATCTTTGGTTTTGTTATTAGTTAAAGACACAAATATGTTGGTCATTTTACAATGAATTTGTTTCGTTTATTAATTAATGACTTACTGAACCGAAAATTATTGAATAAGTTTAATATTGTGTAGCATTTATTATAAATAGTTATGTATAAGAATTGATAAGACAAAAATAAAATAAAAATTAAAATTGAAAGTGCAGTGAACACCAGCACTGGTTGAAGAAGCTGACATGAAGGCAGTTGGCCTGTAGAAACATTTAAGAATTATGGGACTGTTTAATAACAATATTTCCATTATCTGACCACATCCCAGCAGTTCTAGGAGATTGGCTGGAACTAGTGATTTTTCCTATCATTTATGGTGACAACTACTTACATTAATAGCTACATGACTAGTTATTTTAACACGTGCAGGGGTAAATTGGCCCTTTTGGATTACAATTTGACTCTTGGATGGCTGAGTCTAATGAGTAAAATTTCTATTTTCTAAAGTGCAGCACAAAATAAACGCTTAAAGTGAAACTACAGTGACAATTGACTTCGCATTAATTACATGTGATGTACAAAGTAACCAATTGACTTCAATCTGCACTACAAAGAGCACGCACGTATCAAAAGACCCAAAATATATAAATTAAAGCCAGCCAAGTTGTCAGACATTAGTGACAATTATAAGGAATACATTGACTACTTGCTTAACTGCTGGGATATTATATAGTGGTGCATATATATTTTGAAAATAAATCTGCAATTTCTAATTGGCTAATCCGATTGACAAAAAGATTAACTTATGGGTAGCAGAATAGTATTTGAGTTTAAGAGTTCAAAACGGGCCTCAGACTCCCCCAGGAGTGACACATTGTGGTCTTAATGTAGGGAACCTCTTTATGTAGTTCAATTTTAGATTCAAATGAAGGTCTTTACGTAGTTATATTTGAGCTTTAATATTTTACTCAGTTGCGCTAATAGCTTTTTATGTATTTCAATATTAGCAGTAATAATAAGAATTTACGTATTTAAATTTTTAGCTTCGATCTTACGTTTTTACAAATTTCAACATCAGCTTCAATTGTAGCTCTTTATGTAATTCTATTTTAGCTTTAATTACACTGTCCAACAGAACAGCGACCCTTTAATTCTGAAAGGGCATGTTGAGTAGATCGTTTTTGTAGAACAAACTTATAGTTAAGCTGGTCTAAGTTTTTTTTACAGTGGGCCAAAATTTGAATTTTTTGATCGAAGGGATTTTAAGGGTAAATTTTTTCGAGAAAATCAAAAATGTCCTTTTAAAAAGGACATTTGAGGGTTAAAATATTCTACGAAAATTGTTTGCCGAAATATTTCAGTGAGGGTCACCAAAGATACCAAAGCTGTAAATAAATCTCCTTACGCTTAATTAGCAAAATTACACATTTTATTTAGCCACCTCACATTTTTTTAAAAAATCTCACATTTTTTTAAAAAGTTATTTAAGATTTTTACATTATATGACCACTGTACATCGATTTCTTGATAAAAGTGAAAACTGAAAATTTTTTAGTTGTCTCTCTTTATAGGAACCAGTGCGATATGTAAGTTGAAGAACTTTTTTTGATTTCTCAAATAAAGGGTCAAATTTACTCCTAATAACTCTGACAAGGGTCTAATTGACCCCTAAAGAGAGGAGGTAGAGGGTTAAGGTCTTCCAAAAAAATAGGGTCCTAATAAAATTCAACAATATAACTCTGACAATAAGAATTCTCTCAGACATTAACTTTCAAAATTTTGTTCATTTAGTATAATGATCAAATAATTAAGACCTTGACTCACTGTAAAAAAAACTCAGACCAGCTGAACTATAAGTTTATTCTACAAAAATCGTAGGTCTTTATGTAATTCAATTTTATGTTCAATCATTGGTCTTTATGTTGTTCAATTTTGACTTCAATCTTAGGTCTTTATGTTGTTAAATTTTAGCTTCAATCGTCCTTCTATTCCAATTCCTTCTGTTGTTCAATTTTAGCTTCAATTGTCGGTGTTTATGTTGTTCTATTTTAGCATCAATCATTCTTATGGTACAATTCCTTCTGTTGATTAATTTTAGCTTCATCGTTCTTCTGTTCCGATTCCTTCTGGTGTTCAATTAAGCTTCAATACTAGGTCTTTATGTTGTTGAATTTTAGATTCAATCATTGGTTTTTATGTTGTCTAATTTTAGATTCAATTGTCCTTCTGTTCCAATTCCTTCTGTTGTTAAATTTTAGCTTCAATCGTAGGTCTTTATATTGCTCAAGTTTAGCTTCAATCATTGGTCTTTATGTTGATCAATTTTAGCTTCAACTGTCCTTCTATTCCAATTCCTTCTGTTGTTCAATTTTAGCTTCAATAGTAGGTCTGTATTTATATACTTCAGTTTTAGCTTCAGTCTTATGTCTTCATAGAGTTGAGTTTTAGCTTCAAACATAGGGCCCTATAAATACCAGTTTCAGCTTAAATCGTAGGTCTTTGTGTAATTCAATTTTGACTTCTATCATAGATCTTTATAGAGTTGAATTTTATCTTCAATCATAGGTATTTATGTTGTTAAATTTTAATCAATCCTTACGATTCACTATAACTTTCTTTCCGTTTTTTCTAATAATTGACACAATTTATGAATTACATATTTCAAATTGTATCTTTTAGTTAAACAATAACAAAGTAAATCATAAAAAATTTTTTAAAAAAATCAAATTTTAAAAATTTAAAAATTTTCAGTAGAGACAAAAAACTGTTTTTTTTTTTTTTTAATACATTACAATGAAAGTTGAAGACGGATGGCGAAAGAGTAGAGAAAATGATTGAAGATTTTCACAGTCGGTAGATCTGACCACTGTAAATCGATTTCTTGCAAAAAGTGAAAAATTAAAAATTTTGAGTTGACTCTCTTTATGGAACCAGTGCGATATATTGCTTTATATTTTACGATTCGAAAACTAGTCGATATTGAATTTTAAAATTAAAAAAACGTTGAATTTTGGATTTGTTTTAACCGAAAACCGCTATTACTCTTTGCTTGTTAGAAAAAGGAAAAGTTTCCTAAAGGAACTTATTACGTTTTTATATTGTTTTTTAAAAAGCCTTCGAAAGTTTACTTAGGCAATTCCAAATTCAACATATATTTTGTCGAAATATTAAAATTTAAAAAAATTTTAAAAACAAGCAACGTTTTAGATACTACAATGTATTTGAAATTATTAATTTATCAGTCCCGTACGAAATGTTTTGGTAAAATTTTAAAAATATAACAAAATTGGGATTCTTTTAAGATTTTTGTTTTAAGAGAATCGTTTTATTAGCTTTCCCAAATCGTAATTTTGCTTCCACCTTTACATTTGCAATTAATAACTGTACCAACGAAAACAATTTCACAGCGATAATGTTGAAGAACAAACCTTTTATTGAGTGTTATATACTTTTGAGCATAGAGAATTATACATAGAGACGAGACACTTCGATTTGTCAAACCAAAATAGAACAAATCATATGTCTGATACAACAACAAAATACATTGTCTAGTATATATTTTGTTGTTGCAAGAGTTAGGTTTTTAACAATTACGTCTCGTCTCTATGTTACCCTATGCTTTTAATTTTTTCAATTTCAAATGTTTGTCCAAATATGCAGTATTTTTGAAATATCGGAGACAATGTTACCCCAACTTCCATAAAAATAAATTATTTTGTTTATAAAATGCAATATAAAACGTGGCTTCCAATTTGAATATTACAAGTCTTAGCTCCTGGATAAAATGTTTACATGTGTAATATATTCTTAAAGATATTATTACGGTAATTATTATAATAAACTATATACAATTTTCAATAGAGTTCCTTCCAAATGAAACCCATTTGAGATCGAAATCTCGGAATTAGCATACAATTAGAATACCCAGTTTTGCTTTTAATATGCCATGTAAGTCTTTTACCAGTCTTGGACGAGCACAGGCTTAAAATTATTTTTTCAACTTTTGTGTTTGACCAGCACTCAGGAGAAAACTCCTACTCCAGCAGCGAACTGTGCTGGAACTAGGATATGGGAATCTTCACTCCTTGGAGTAGAGGTTTGTGATCATTCGATATAAACTTATCTACATTGAAAGTAACAGAAAAGACTTTTGCAGGAGTTTTATTTCTCATGCTGACAGTGTGGTTAAAAAACTAATTTTCCGTGTAGTTTTTTGTATGCTCCAATGGTCAATCTACCAAAATGAGATGAGTTCCGTATGAAAAATCTGTTTTATGTAAAAAATCTGCAGATATCAGGAAGACTTTCCAATTTTGCATTAATAATACACCCACATAGCGAAAGTAATGCAGCGAATCAATAGAGTTGTATACCCTACTGTCACTACCGTAAGCATTGCCAATGTTCGACATATCTCGAAGAGGGGAATGATACGGCATTGATTTAATTTATTAAAATTTCGTTGAAGCGTATTTTAAGCTGTGATACAATATACGTCTTTGATAATATAATCTATATAAATATATAAATGTCTTTGTAAGTTTGTTTGTTTGTTTATTTGTTTGTTTGTTTGTTTGTTTGTTTGTTTGAGCATCACGCCTAAACGGCTGAACCGATTTTTTTGAAATTTGGAACGTAGATAGATCCTTACTTGGAAGCGTCAATAGGCTATAAATTGTTTCAATACTTGGACCAGAAAGGGATAAAAAGGGGGAAAAACGGGTAAAATTGGTACCTTTAGTTTTTAAACAATAATTACTAAACGGCTGAACCGATTTTTACATCGACAGGGGTAGCGAAGCGCACCGGATCAAGCTAGTTATTATATAAAGATCTAAGCCATGCTAGTTAGACCAGTAATCAGTTTAAATTTTGTTTAGCTAATTAAACCATAAATCACAGACAATCATTAAATAAAAAATTAGAAATAAATTAAAACATCTGTTTATTTACTACTGTTATCAATCATATTTAATACATTTTTCTTATTAACTAATTAAACTGTAATTAAATTTATATTAAATAAAGAAAAACTAATAAAATTAAAAACAAAGAAAATTCCTAATAAAATTTAAAATACATAATTATTATTATTGTTATTATATTAAACATGCTATGACATGCGTTATTTGAACATCTGTGCAAAAAGTCAAAAGCGAAAAAAAATCCATTTACGTAATATTAACTCAGTTATTTAAGACAATATAAATTTCATTTCAATTTTCAACAACGTTTTATTTTTGCTTTGGCTTCTTATCAAAACTATTTGGTTTTTTGCTGCTGCTGCTGTTGCTTTTTGTTCATATTTATTTAATTTAACATTCCATTGTTTTGTATGAAATTAAACAGAAAAAAAAAACAATATTATGGAAATGAAAATAGAATAGAATACATATTTTCATCATTAGTAATAATAATAATAATAATAATAATAATAAGTAGTAGTGTACTGAAATTCGTGTCAGTTAGAATTTTTTGCTACAAACTTAAGTATTTTCTTTACACAATAGTTGCTGTTATTTTTTTTTTTTTTGCTACTGCTGGTACTGGGGCTGCTTCTGTGTTGTACACTTTTGTGCTTAGATTAGCAATTACCTAATTACTTAAAAATGCCATTCAGTCTGGAAGAATGTGCCAGCAAATAAATATGAAAAAGAAAAAAAAAAAAAAAAAAAATAACAAATTATTATATACATAATACAAATATTTGTACGTAATTCACACATACAACAGTGGCAAGCAAAAGTGTAACAAATAAATGTTGGCCAAATTATATATATATAGATAACTGTTAAACTAATAATTAACAAATCTTATCAAATACTTAGTTTATTATTTAATTAAACTTATCTTTGTAATATTTTCCCATTACACTTACTTTTACTAGCCACTGTCACCACCACTTGTTGTATCACGAGCAGTATTTATTATTTAAAATAATTAATTAAAACAAAGTGTGTGAATATTTCATGATAAGAAAGTATCACTTTTTTCTTCTTCAGTAAATACTGTTATCAATTTGATATAGAGCATTTTTTTTTTTTATAGAAAACAAAAAACAAACAAACAAAACATAATACAAATCTTCTTAAGTGTACCCACTTATGGTTTTATAGATTATAAAGTTATTAACAACGTACAACATTGTATTATCAACAGATGATCTAATATTTAAAAATATACATTAATCATACCGTGAAGGTTGACCTAATCTTACCTCTCTCGGTATGATGATCAAATGAAATCAAAAATTACTGACTGACTGACTGAATTTTTATTTAAAATTCCGTCATACTCGTATCATTGCAATGGACTTCAAAGCATTATTATTATCAGTTTTTTTTTTAAAAAAAAAGGTCAAAATGTTCAACTTGTTCTCAATCCAGTTGGAACCGTTTAATTACAGTGAGAGAAATTAATATTAAATAACATAATATTGAAGAGTAGTGTGTTATTACTAGCACTAGTTTTAGACTAGTTTTTAAATTTTAATTATACTTATCATTATTTTGACCCTATATATACTAACCAGTATACGTAGCTTCACACGAGAGAAGCTAAAATTGAGGTCTATAAAAAACCTTGATTGAAGCTAAAATTGTTCTATATAAAGACCAACAATGGAACGATGGAAAGATTTCACTATAACAAGCAAGAAAGTATAGTCGGTCAAGACCATGTGATACCCTACACCGAGAAGATTATTATATACAGTTTTTGTTTAAAATTTATATGGGAGCTATGACTTATTATGACCCAATTGCCATAGAATTAGTTGGTATGTCTTCTGTATAAATGAAACTTAATTTTGTTGAATTTTATTTGCATACGAACATTTCTAAGAGAGGAGCTACAACAAATGATATGGGAGCCACGATAAATTTTGGATCGATCATCATTACATTTTGATACTGCGAGTTTAGCTTAAATAAAACTTATTTGTGTTGAATTTGGTTTGGATATCTTTATAATTACGATATTTATGAGAGCTTAGCCATTTTCAGATAGGGCAGTTGTATCAGGGCTAGGAGAAATAATACACCGATTCTAATCTAATTCAATTGGACGGGCGAACGGACGGACATCACTTAGTCGACTCAGAAAATCATGCTCGGCATATTGGTACAATTAAAGGTGGGTGACGGGACAGTATTTTTGGGCGTTACAAACATCTGCACTAAAAAAAAAACCTAAGATAGAAGCTTAAATTGAACTATACAAAGACCTACGATGGAAGCTTAAATTGAGCTACAAAAGACCTACGATTGAGACGATGGTAGCTTAAATTGAGCTACAAAAGACCTACGATTGAGACGATGGAGACTTAAATTGAGCTACAAAAGATCTTCGGATTGAGACGATGGAAGCTTAAATTGAGCTACAAAAGACCTTTGGATTGAGACGATGGAGACTTAAATTGAGCTACAAAAGATCTTCGGATTGAGACGATGGAAGCTTCAATTGAGCTACAAAAGATCTTCGGATTGAGACGAAGGAAGCTTAAATTAAGCTACAAAAGACCTTCGGATTGAGACGATGGAGACTTAAATTGAGCTACAAAAGATCTTCGAATTGAGACGATGGAAGCTTCAATTGAGCTACAAAAGATCTTCGGATTGAGACGAAGGAAGCTTAAATTAAGCTACAAAAGATCTTCGGATTGAGACGATGGAAGCTTAAATTGAGCTACAAAAGATCTTCGGATTGAGACGAAGGAAGCTTAAATTGAACTACATAAAGACCTTCGGATTAAGACGATGGAAGCTTAAATTGAGCTACAAAAGATCTTCGCATTGAGACGAAGGAAGCTTAAATTGAGCTACAAAAGATCTTCGGATTGAGACGATAGAAGCCTAAATTGAGCTACAAAAGACCTGCGGATTAAGACGATGGAGACTTAAATTGAGCTACAAAAGACCTTCGGATTGAGACGATGGAGACTTAAATTGAGCTACAAAAGATCTTCGGATTGAGACGATGGAGACTTAAATTGAGCTATAAAAGACCTTCGGATTGAGACAATGGAAGCTTAAATTGAACTACATAAAGACCTACGATTGAGAAGATGGAAGCTTAAATTGAGCTACAAAAGACCTACGATTGAGACGATGGAAGCTTAAATTGAGCTACAAAAGACCTTCGAATTGAGACGATGGAGACTTAAATTGAGCCACAAAAGATCTTCGGATTGAGACGATGGAAGCTTAAATTGAGCTACAAAGACCTTCGGATTGAGACGATGGAAACTTAAAATGAGCCACAAAAGATCTTCGGATTGAGACGATGGAAGCTTAAATTGAGCTACAAAAGACCTACGATTGAGACGATGGAAGCTTAAATTAAGCTACAAAAGATCTTCGGATTGAGAAGATGGAAACTTAAATTGAATTACATAAAGACCTACGATTGAGAAGATGGAAACTTAAATTGAGCTACAAAAGACCTACGCTTTAGACGATGAAAGCTTAAATTGAACTACATAAAGATCTACGGATTAAGATGATGGAAGCTTAAATTGAGCTACATAAAGACCTACGGATTGAGACGATGGAAGCTTAAACTGAGCTACATAAAAACCTACGATTGAGACTAAAACTTATCTATATACAGACCTACTATGGAAGTTAAATTTTAACTATATAAAGCCATACGATGGAAGCTTAAATTGAAGTACATAAATACCTACGATGAAAGCTACAATTTCACTATGTAAAGACCTACGTTTGAAGCTGTAATTGAACTTACGAATGACTTATATAAAGACCTACGATGGATGCTAAAACTTTACTATATAAAGACCTACGATTGAAGCTGTAATTGAACTATATAGAGACTTACAATTGAACTATATAAAGACCTATGATGGAAGCTAAAATTCAAATATATAAAGACCTATGATTGAAGCTGACATTTAACTATATAAAGACCTACAATTCAAGCTAATGATTAACTATATAAGGACCTGTGACCTGATGCTAAAATTCAAATATTTAAAGATCCACAATAAAAGTAAAAAAAGTCCTATGATTGAATCTAAATCTTTACTACATAAAGATCTTCGATGAAAGCTAAAATTGAAGTACATACAGACCTGTGATTGAAGCTACAATTGAACTCTATATATACCTAAAGTTGAACTATATAAATATTTGCGATTGAAACTAAAACTTATTGATTGCAATACAAACTATATTACAATTAAGGATATTATTTTTTTTTTCAAAATTCAAAATCATTTCCCAGATTCTCATAGTATAATTAACTAAAGTTATTTTTAAACGCAGTTCATGACCTTCGCTAAAGTTGTCATGTCCATTTTAACATAACAAACAGTTAAAACAAAGATCATTTACAATATTTTAATAATTAAACTTAATTAACAAGAAAAAAATAAAAAAAAAAATAAAGGGAAAACAGACAAATAAATTACACTATCAACACCAGCAACAGAATACAAAATAACATGATGATTATTATTTGCGAACAGTCTGACTTTGATGACATTTTTCCATAAAAAGGTTAAACCGAATGAGTGAGTAGACTTAACAGCGACTCCAACTACAAATAAGTATATTTGGTCATTGTAACACAGCACGGTCATTTGGCACTTTCTGTAAACGAAACGTACATTTATAAAAAAAAAAACACACAGAAACATTTAATAGTATTTGTTTTAAAAGTAGCAACAGTAGCAGTAGTGTAAATATGTATATATTAACCCATTAGGAACATGCATACACCAAGTGCTGCTGTCAGCTAGCAAAACTGATTAAAGTTTGTGTTATACAAATAAAAAAAAAAATAAATAAAAAAGTGGAAAAAATGGGAAAAGAAAACAAGAAGCTAAATGTGTAAACTTTAGTAAAAATTGTTTACTTAACATTCTAAAAGCATTCATATGAATGCAAACTCAACTCAACTTACGTAGATTCTTTCCAATTGTATGGATGTATGTGTACTTTTATGCCAAACAGTTCAACTAGCCAGCCATTCAGCTTACTCAGTGATTCTGACAGTCAGTCATCTATCAGTTATAATGTCGATAAATAGCTGGCAAATACAAACTGGCAAATGACGACATTACAACTGCAACCCGTACTCTACACAAACTTGCATACATGTGCATTTCGGGTTATGTGTGAGTATGTTTGTATTTCGTTGGAAAACTAAATGAAATGAGTGATTTTTTTTTTCTTTTGTCGTTTTACTACCACCAAATAAATTGAATATTTGCACATCCATGTCATGCTAGCTACACCATCAACTATACATACATATGTATGTGTACATGCAGTCATTTGTATACCCATCACTTGGATCATTGTTGCCAGCCCTGACTTTTACCAAGTAAATTTGATTGAAAAACAGTTTTCCCAAAAAAAAAAAAATACCGAGTTTTTGTAACAATTCTGTTTTTCAAGAGCTAATAGTGTAAATGAAACTTCAATCGATTGCCTAGACGGTAGAGCAAAGAGTATCCTATCTACATATCTATGTATGTATGTAAATCTGTCTCTGCATTATGGTATCATGGTGTATCGTATCGTATAATTTCGTATCGTATATAATCATACAAACAATGACAGATACACGCAGCCATTGATAACAAAACGATAAATGTTGAGAATAATTTGCAGTTCATGTTTTTTTAAGAAGCTTATTTCAAACGCGCAAAGCAAAATGTGTTTTTGTGTCCAGTCTGCAAACGTATCATCCAGCCCAGCCAGCCAGCCAGGCTGGTTGCTTGCTTGCTGGCTGGCTTGCCGAAGCCGATGTGCAAAATGCTTTTACAAACTTTATAGCCAGCGGCTAATGTCCACAAAACTAACCTACCATCAACATAGAGGAGTACACATGTACGCATAAAATGCACTCGAAACATTAAGTTTGTTGTAATTGAAGTTGTAAGAGAAGCCAATTTTATTCTCCGGTATGAAATTACACATGCAAGAAAATCGTCCGGAATATATCATCTTTCGATGCCGTTATTATTTTTTTGAAGCCTTAGGAATTATGAATTATAATATAGTTAGAATTGGTCATTAGTAATACCACGGGTCACTGATAAGAGTCCCCATCGTATAACCATTCCTAGCTCATTGCAAAATTCAAGTAAATATCCACTAGGTCAGACTGTGTATATTGTATTCTCTTTAATACTGGACAGTGAAGAACTGTTCAATGCACTTAGTAGCACTTAGTAGCTGCGCATATCGCTTACCACCCTGATATTCCACTATATGTGTCGTGGAAGCCAAATGATCTTAAACTGCTCAGCTATCTCGTAAAAAGTTAAGCTTTTTTTCGTTCACAAGTACCAATATTCGAAGGTCGATTTGTGGTTCAAGTGCCAAATTAACAGAGACCAAAAAATGTTGTGCCGATATTTTCGAAGGCTGAAGCATTTAAAATCTAGCTGACAACCTTATGCACCCTTATATTCCTCTGTTTAAGTCACGCAGACTATATTATGTTCAACTGTTAGAACCTGTATTTCGAAATCCGAAATGGAGATTCGAGTGTCAGAAGAGATGTTTATGGATGAGATTATTGCATTCAATCCCAGGTTTCTAAATTGCAAGAATCTCTGTCTAGAAGACATTGCAAACATCCGAGAGCGGTCTTGATATTTAGAGTTTAATATCTTTGGAATATACTCCATAACGTCCTTTTATCCTGAACTGTATCAGAATCCTATAGAGAAGTGTATGTATTATAAGTTAGGAAGACATTTAGTTCTATAGGGGACTGTATATATTAAATGACGAGTATAAAGATGATTGTGAATCGCGACTGAGCAGTTATGATCGATCACCTGATCCTTATGTCGACTTCAATGGTGAGAATATTTTAAAGTTAATTTGTCGGTTCGAATGCCAGTATAGATATTGCAAAAATCTTGGTCTGAAAAACATTGACGTGATCCAAGTGCCTTCTTGATATTTAGAGTTTGAGATCCTTATGGTATTCCACATAACCTACACGATTGTTCAACTAGAAGATAACTGTGTAAATGTTAAGTCCCTGATTTTATCCGTGATTGTATCAGATGTTCATGAATCATATGTTAACTTCCTCCCTCTATGCGGTACAATATACGATAACGTATATCACGTGCATCACGACTGAGGAGATATGATCCACCATCTGAACCTTATTGTAATTCATCGTCATATCCTTCCTCAGCAAATATAGTGTATATAGTGTATATATACTATAAAAACTTATTTAACGGAATCGAACTAATAATCTCTGTAGATCGATCTTTCTAGCATTCAAGAATCTCGCTCTTTAGTATTCAGAATTCAGATATCTTATACTTGCAAGGTTCAGATGGATCTTCATACTAAAAATTTTATAAAAATGAACTCTGTCCTTCTATGCAGAACTGTGTTGGAATCGAATCACGAAAGAGAAGTTATGATCCACCATCCATTTGGAACGTTAATTATCGAGAAATTTTAATAGCTATAAGTATTTAAATTTTGTTGCAAAGTACAATGTACTTAAATGACTAACGAATGTCGTCTTTTTCTAACGACCCATGACATTCACTTCAAAACTTTACTTATTATTGAGAATAATAAGTACCAAGATATTTGGCTCTATCAGTAAGATTGATGTCAGTGTTATTTAAGTAAAGCAATGGTTCGGAAGTCAGGTGTTCTATACATATGATTCTCATATAGACTGTATACTTTGAAAACATAACTGCGAGGGCAAATCCGTGAGTTTATTTTGGAAATGTTAACGTAGATGTTTACGAAATGTATACTAGCATGATTTAAATATCTGTCTCTGTTAAAATTCCTCATTTAAAAGTCAACCCTCTCATTTTCTCCAGAACTAATGAGCATGACATTACGACTGGAGAAGTCTGATGTAATATCTACTAACCAAGGATGTAACATATATTGGAACCAGTATCTAAAGATCCAAAATCATTCTAAGATACGTGTCTTTCACTACCAAATCAAGAGCTTTTAGTTGTATGAATATAACTAGTTTACTGGGGCCATTATCTAACACTAAAAAACTTTTTCAGATATGTAGTTTTCTCTACTAAATGAAAAGCATAAACTAAACAAGTAAGAGTGCTATATTCGGCTATGCCGAACCTTATATACCCTTCACCTTTGTTGTGAATGCATTAATTGCCCACTTTCAGTGTATATCATCCTAAATATATCAAGAAAACTTTTAAAAATTTTACATTTAATTTCTGAAGAACAGATTATATTGTAGAAGTTACAAATGAAATGACAGTCTTATATATACCATTCTCACGAAAGTGAAGGGTAAAAAAACAACAACGCCAAACAAAACGAAACACAAAAAATAAAAAATACGAAAAGCAATGAAACCAACTCACATCCAAACATACGTTTTTTTTTTTTTTGCTTTTTTGTCAAAGCATGCAATAAATTGTCTTTTTTTATCAAATTATCAGAGGTTGTCTCGGATTTTTGCTCATATCTCCGTTATTTATGGATGTATTTTGCTGATTTTAAATAAAAAACATCTCGAAAGCATATCTGACAGAATTATTGAAGATTTGGATCCCGAAGATATCTGGGGTCTTCAGAAAATTGATTTAAAAGACAGAAAGAAAGAAAGAAAGACAGACAGACAGAAAGACAGACAGAAGGGTATCAAAATACCTCCCTCTGACAATAGCAACTTAGAGCATTCTTTGGAGAGAGATACTATCCTACTTCTTTCAATGTTCCTCTTGCACTAGTTAAGAGCAAATGCAGCCATCTCATGATATTTAAATATGTTGAGTGTCTAGAACAATGGTGTCCATTTCATTGTGCTTTCGCGCTGACTAACAACACACATATTCTTATTCTCTTTTGTTTAGTAGTCATATTTGAATGATTTTAATCAAGACAGCGTACTTAAATAAGCAAAAAAATGGTTTACATATTTTAAATTTGTCGAAAATTATTAGTATCGAACTCTCAATTAATGAACTATGGTAATATGTCGCAGACAATTTGATTAAGATTGTTGACTTGATTATTGTTAACAAATAAAGCCTTAAAAATCTTTTAGTTATTTCACTAAAATTTTCTTTCAGTGGAGCTCCCTTTCGCTCACCAACACAAATACAGTATTAGCTTTGGACATCCCTGGTCTAGAATAATACCAAGATTGTTCTCAGTGTTATTTAAAATAATAAGTCAGCTATTCTAAACATAGGAGTCACAGGTTGATATCTGCTCTCAATCATGAAATAAATCTCTGGCTCTCTTTAAAACTACTTCTTTAAAATTCAATTCTCCTTTTCTACCTTGAACTGTATAAACTCCGTTGTGAAGTATAACGTAGATAAATTGACGAGTAATTCAACATCTCCTTCCAAAATAAGTGACATTAGGTGTTTGGATATATCTAGGAATCAAAAGGATATAACATTTATTCTTATCATCGGTACTTTTCATGTTCCTCCTGCAGTAGATAATATTGAATGTCTTTGTTTTCCTCCTTCCTATATCATTCAGTTTGAAGCTCAACTTACTTTCCACAATGGTACCAAGATTTTTCCTGATCAAGGCACATCTGGTATTTCGTTTCAGGTCTCCATACTAGATGTTTTAATTATATTAGTTTTGCAGAACCTTGCATTTTTTCAGAATGATAATTTTGAAATATTCGTACAATTTACCATTTTTTTTTACTAACATTTTTCTTACCTGTGTGTAACGACGTGTCCAATGTTTATTGCAAACGAATATGTTTGTTAAAGTCAATCCAACAAATAGAAATGTTGTATGTATGTTTGTTTGTCAGCAATATGCAATGCACTCGTATGTTTGTATGTCCAAGTACACAATTTACCATATGGGCCATCAAAATTGTATTTGTACTTGTATGGTGACAAACATTGTGTGCATGTTGGTGTGTGGATCTTTGCATTTTCATGCCACCATCGTCATCCTCAACACACTATCGTCATCATGCACCCAAAATGACAACGACCTGCTTGCTGCTGTTGCTGCTGCCACCGCTGCTACTTTTATCCATATACAAATATATTTGTATTTATATTATCATAGTATTATTGTCTGCAGGTACAGTTGCATTCTAAATAATAGCAGTTTTGAATAATTGATGACACCAATGTTTTCATTAGAAATTGCACAAGGATGATTGTTGGAGAAAGTTGTAAATGACTTGCTAAATACTGTGATTTAAAGGGAGACATTTTTAGACACCTCCAAAAGCAAATATTCATATATTACTTAGGGGTCATCAGATTTCTAAAATTTTGTTATAATTTTTCCCACATCTGTTTATTTGAATACGTGTATTTGCTATAACATTGATGGCAATCCATATTTACATTGACAAACGTTGAAATAAATGAATGGCTTGAAAATTCAGCATACAAATCGTCGAACCAGATGGACAGTAAATATATTGTTCGTCCGTCTGTCTGTCCATTGCTCTATACATACATAGTTCCCATTTTATATGGTTCTTTTGTGTGTGTGTGTGTTTTTTTTTTGCTGGCATCGTGTGTGCCTGTTGGTCAAATACAGACAGTTATCGATGCAAATTTAATACGCAAACAAAATGATTAAATTGAAAATCTCATTTGTATTAAGTGATTCTTAAGCTAACATCACATTTAATATCATTCATTCATTCACTCAGTCATTCAATCGTTCATTCTTTCGTTTTGTATTTTGTATTTTATTTTTGTTTGGTTTTTTGTATGTTTGTTTCTTTTTGTGCATTTTAAAACAGAAATCTATAAAAGCGGCACTTAAAAGTTATAAAGATGTATAGGAAATTGGCACGAGTTTTTTTTTTTCTTTTCGGGTTTTTTCTTTGGCAGGATGAAAGTCTTTTGCTTCACTTTGCATAGTATGTATGAACTCTCATATCCATGTACCATGTAAATGATTTAATTTGATTTTTTTTTTTTTGGCTACTTTGTTTAAATAAAAGTGAATGTATAAATTTTATATGGATTCTTTTATTTGTTTAAACAAATTAAAATAACAAGACAAATTTATAAACGAAAAGAGAGGCAGCCATTTATCTTGTAATCCGTTTGTAGATGTGCATAAATAAATGAATAAATATTTTCTTATCTTTTTAGTTTGTATTCAAATGCTTTACAACTTTTATAGTTTTACAGATGGGCCATAATAGTAAATATTTGGTTTACAATTATTTTAACTACACTTTGTATTATTTTAAATACTTACCTTAACACTAAAACAAATGTAACAACTTAACACGTGTTACGCCTTTTGATTCCCTCCTTTAAATTCCCTCCTTCAAATTTCAATAAAACAATTCAGAGAAAATATTTTTGTCAATAGTAAAAATAAGATTAATTTCGGAGATAACTTGTTGTGAAGTTAGTGACCAGGAATACTTGTAATTGGTACCGTCGGATAGTTAAATTGTAATATTATGCTCTTGGAGTAATTAGCTAGCCCAGAAAAGTTATCATCAAATGGGCTTTAACTATAGTGTCATAATGTTCTAATATTTCACAATGGTTTAAAAATGCAAAAAGTTTCCTAAAATAATACTACTCTGTATGCTATGTTTACTGAGCTGTCGTAATCAACCAGCAAAGACCTGCGCCTAACGCCTCAAATCCAGATAAGCCGAGCCGCCGACTCGTGAGATATTAGAACATTTTAACAATCTGACATGATAGGATACTTTGTGAATCCACTAATTGTATATCGTTAGCTTAGTGTGCAAACTTGATAAGTCACTTTTCACAAATTTTACGGGGGACACAAAAAACGTTCTAAAATCGTTTGTTTTAAATATTTTTGAAATCTTTGAACGCAATTGTTTTAAATATTTTGGGTACCGTGTATTAACTCCCTATTAAAGCATTAAATTTCCTTACAATTTTCCTTACAAATTGGAACTTATATCATAATTTTTAGTTGGGAGTTTTTTTTTTATGAAATAACTCCCAATGTGATATTTTTGTTGGGAGAGTTATGTTATCTAAAGCTTCGGTCAATAATCTTTTTAGATTGCCGGGCTTTTGGTCATGCCCAAAGGTTTTCTCCTTTTGGATATATCAAAAAAGCTGCCCCGTTCAAGCAAGATTTCTTGAATTGACGGCCTTTGGTGTGTTTGCTTAGTAAAGATTTCTTGCACTATAATTTTCCAAAGTATTTCGTAATATATCTGCAATAAAAGAAATCATTACTGGGCGAAGCCGATTTTTTAAACATCCCAGAGGAGAAAAACTTTGCGCCCAGCCGAATCCCAGCGTTACAAGAAATCTTAACTGAGCGAAGCCGGTTTATGTATACCCTAGAACATAAAATCTTTAAGGAATCAAAAAGCGTTTTCGTTTAGTAAAGATTTCTAGTATTGTCATGCGACAAGGTTTTCTAAAACATATCGAAGCCAGTTTTTTATGCACCCCAGACGAGAAAAGCTTTGAGCCCGGCCGGAGCACAGCAACGCAATAAATCTTTACTGAGCGAATCCGGTTCATAAACACCCCAGAGCATAAAAACGTTAATGATTTTGTAAGCATTAGTATATTTTTTTTTTATTATAAGAGACAAACTTTGATGAAAATAGTAAGAATAGGTTCATGCTTTCTCCAAGACCCCATACAAATTTCTTCACGAAATATGGCTTAATGGTATATAAACGCCTATAAAATTTCAATGTCCATACAAAATTCATCAAAAATAAGTTAGATTGGCCCATATTAGACCATAGCAGCAATATGAGTTCCACCTCCTAAAATCACATCATAAAATAGACATCATAAGTTGTCGCCGTAGAACAAGTGAGGTTGAAAAAGTCCAAAATTGAATGTGCCCCTTAAAAATATTGAATGAATCAGTTTTACAGGAAATTGTCAAACGATTTCAAATATGCTACCCTTATTACAATCAGATTTTTGGTTCAGAAGATATAGCCCTTCAAAGTTCACTGATTTTCAGTGTTCAAAAATCATACCATTTTTAGGTAATTTCTTCCACTTTCAGATACAGTATCTCGAAAACTAGGTAACGGATCGTCATTATATTGATATATCTATTTATTAAGAAAATAATAAAAAAGTTGTCCTGATTTTTTTTGTGTTTGTCGATATTTGATGGAAAATAAAAAAAAAATATATTAATTTCTATGTTTGCAATATTTTCAAAATAAGTTCTTTAATTATTCCTTTACCTAATAGAAACATTTCCAGCTGCTCGTCCTTGCCCATTTTTTGCTAGATGTAAAATTTAAAAAAAAAATACATGCTTCCAAAAATGTGTTGCATGCACTTTTGAGCAATTTATAACATATGACCGTGAAAACTCATTAGAATTACCTTCTTTTGCGGATTGTGAGCAATATTTAAAAAAAAAATCTTTTTTCGAATATTTTACAAACATTTTAAAAATAAATTTAAAAAAAAATTTTTAAATCTTTTCTGTAATAATTTAATATCATAAAAATCCAAAATTTTAAAAAATATTTCATTTTACTTCCCAGAAAATATATTTTTAACTTTGCTAACATATAAAAAATATTTCATTTTACTTCCCAGAAAATATATTTTTAACTTTGCTAACATATAAATAGGCACCTGAGAGTCGTGGGAACCCTTTTCAAAAACACTCATTTCTTAGGTTGATCAATTATCTATCATATGCCTTTTAAATTTTTTTAATTATCCATTGGTTTCAAAAGTTATGATGTTTGCAACGAAAAAACTCAAATGGAGCTACTGTGTGTTGGCACAAATAATCCGCGTATATATAAAAATCGCTGCTCGAATTTTATGACATTCGGCCCACACTTTAGATATTTAATCATACTACTCGTTTTTGTGAAATTCGGTCCGTATTTGTCTATATGCCGCCCCCATTTACATTACAAATATCATTATCAAATTCAAAATTAAATCTTGCATGAATTTTGGTACACCCTTTATAAACAAAGAAAACTTGAGTCAGATTCTTATAAAAATTGAGAAAAAATTATTTATTCAAAATTATGTATTAAATATTTTTCCACTTTACAGGTGTATTTTTCGAATGAAACCTGTATGCGTATGAGTGATATTGATCAATCATAACAAGTATACTTGAAAATAAGTAATACGTTAAATTTTATTTTCTCTTAATAAGAAACATTCCTGGGCCAAAATAAACAAAGTTACGTACGAATATTTACCAAAACTTTAAAACAAAATGGGGTTTAACAGTTTTAAAGCAATTTTAATTAAAAATTATATAAATATCCAAGTAGATGTCTCCTTGCTAGGATTAAAAAAAGGAAGTATTCATTCTGAAGAAGCTTTAATTATTTTGGAATAATTTTGTGGAAAATATTACTCTTTTCAACTTCAGGATATATGAGATATGTGTGATTCCTTCGCTCGATACAACTCAATTATTTAAATAAATAACCATTTACCAAATTTAATAAGTTTAAGACAACTCCTCTCATTTCTGGTCAATATGGAAACTAATCACTATCCTATGTCGAATTAACAACCATATCTAATAATTCAGAACTTTCTAAACTATGGGTCCGATTCCGAAATGATGTATGAACGAATCGTAGGCGAGATTTATGTAAAAAAAAAGGTTAGATACAGGGCGTCAACTTTTTATAGGAATTTCAGTTTAAAATGCCCGTAAAGATTATTTTCTGTAGAAAAACTGAAAATTTTGAAAATTTGATCCACTGTTCAAGTTTTTGAGAGGAATGGTAGAGTTTAAAGGGCAGATTAATTCTAATAAATACATTTGTTATAACTTGTAAAAAAAAAAAAAAATAGATGTGACATTTTTTTAATGATAAACTTAGAATTTTGTAGAAAAATTCATCATATCCAACCATTGCCATGAACCCTACCATATCTATATATATTTAAAAATTTCTTATTATTCATTTTTGAAGCCAGTTATTACTAAACATGTGAAAATATTTGAATTTTTGAAACATATTTGACAAATATTGAAAAAAATTCAGCTCCATTTTTGCCAAAATTTATTCATTTTTGACTTTGATTACTTAACACGACTAGTCGAATTGAGATATTGCCAAAAATCTTTTTACGTGTTTTTTTGCAATTTTTTTGAAACTAGTTGACCACCCCCTGATTCGCTCGGAAGCTATTTACTAATATTAGATCTTCAAGTTTCTCCAAAAAATGTCTCTTATTAAGAAAAATGAGAAGCGATATATTAAAAATTTCGAATCGAATAAAAATAATCAGCCAAATCGATCTAGCTGTTGTATATATAGATAAGAGGATGTTTTTAAAAAATATTTGGTCATCCATTACCGAATATAGATTGCGAAAAACAAAATAAAGTCATTGTAAAATCGAAAATTTCAAAATTTAAACTCAAATATCTATCAAACTATAAGAGATAACTTATTGAAGAAAACAGGAATTTCTTTACTATCTTTCTTGCTTTATTATACAGTCACCTCCTATCAATAATTGGAGAAGTTAAAAGCTGTATCTCTCCTCGTATTCTGAAGGGTGGTAGCAAATTCCACTAACGCACATGTCCTCCTCTACAAGTGGTTCATATATCATTCTGCAAGAAGATTCAGATTTATGACCACTTTTTTTCGATTGCAACGTCCGTTACTGATTGGTATACAACTGACTAGAGCGTTCCATTCCGAATCCACCATAATTACGGGATTCACAAAAGATGGCGTATGTTATGTCCTTTATTATCACTTAGCTATTGAACACTATAGTGTAAAAAACAAAGTTTTTTTTCTTCGAATATGTCGAATATTATGCCAACAAAGCGTCATATACGGGAAGTTTTGCTATACACACCGATTGCTCATGAAAACTTATGGAGAGTGTGTTCCATCGGTTTTAAAGTCCGAAAAATGGTTTGTGCATTTCAGAAGTTGTGACTTTGAAACGGAAGACAAAGGTCGCCCAGACCAGCCAAAAAAGTTTGAAGATCAAAAATTAAAGGTATTACTCCATGCAGATTGTGGTGAAACTCAACAAGAGCTTGCAGAACATTGGGAGCTACTCAAGCAGCAATTTCGAAATGTCAATTCGCAAAGATATTATCAACCCCAGAAAGAGTAAATGAATTGTGTTATCACTTAAGGTTTGTGGATCCTGGACACGACTGAACTACATACCTTAGCCGACGACAAATCCACGTTACAAATGTGTTGGCAGCGCGGTTTTGTCGTCGGCTGAGGTAGTTCTGTGATATGTAACTCGGATTTTTCGGGATTTCAATAATCGTCGTCGGTACTATGTATTGGAACGATTCACTAACTAGGCAGTTTGTCACAAGCGATACCTACGGATTTCTGATGATCCGATTCGTTGGCACCGGATCGGTAAAAACTAAAACTATAATACTTTAGATACTTAGTCTATAATACAAATAAATGAACTTAACTAGGGGGGCAGTTAGCCAAAGCTCCTTCATTGAACAGTCGGCCGAAGCCCCTGTACTGAACAGACGACCGAAGGCACTGTATTGAACAGTCGACCGAAGCTGTACTGAACAAAAAATTGTGTGATTTTTGTTTAATGATATGTATTTTAGGCTCCAATTAGCCAAATATATTAAATATCCATAATTTGTTTAATGAAAACAAACACAAACTGTTAAGCGTACATCCAGAGTCTGGGGGAAATCCAACCCGCAACCCTCATATTAATGTTCCAGCACACTATTTTCTAGTCTATCGAGGCACACTTAATGCCAATGTCACGATGTATTGTAGAATTCTCAGCGTAACTTATTCAAAAATTGTTAAAATGTCTCTCCATTAGAGAGATAGATATTTATTTTTTTTTTTTAGAAAATTCCATATTTTTCACATTTTCTACTTTTTATCATCTTTAGTTCCTTTTAATAAATCACCAGTCAACATTAGTTAATTTTATTTTATCCTTTGCTGAGTAGCCCTCTGCTAAGCAGATAAAATTATGACCCTTATTATTAAACAAGAGCTCACTAAATTTGCCCTAATTTATGACTATCAAGTTATTTAAATTTTTTGAAAGTTTGCAAAATTGTTTAATTAAAAACACAACCAGTTAAAAACACTTGCAAATTTTCGGCAGACAAAAAATATATAATTTATGATCAGAAAAGTGTATTTTTTGTTTATTTATATCTTGACCACCTAGTGATCTCACATATTTTTTTTTTAAGTAATTATCACAAATTTCCTTTATAATACATAATAATCATGCGAAAAAAAAGCTAAGAAAACATATTGAAAATGTTGTCAAAATATTTAATTTAACATGAATAAACAAGATTAAATGAGACATGTGCACGTACAGAAAACAAGCAGGGGCTTTAGTAGAGTCAATAGAAGGAACAAAAAAAAAAATTAAATGCTCACCTGCACAATAAAGAAAGTAAAGACCGGCTAAATTGTGGTCTACAAAATTATTAAGAAAAAGTCTTAGGTTTTATTGGCAGTAGAGCAGAGTTTAAATAACTTTATTGAAACTCAAATTCAAATTCAGTGCAAGTGATAAGTGGTGGCCATTCACAAAATACACCCCTTTTTTGGGAGTCCAACATTATGTTCCCATACTTATGAACACGAGTGTTAAATTGATAACCATGCGTACGTGTGTATGTCTGATTGTTTGTTTGTTTGTTTGTACTTGCAACACGCGATTTTAAAGTAAAGAATTTTTTCAAATTATATATTTTTTGCAGAATTTACTTTTAGTAAAATTAATTTCATTTAAAATGTTTGTTTAAGACCAACAAAAATATGCTAAAAAATACTTCCTTGTTTTTTGTATTTGTTTTTTTTTTTTTTTTTTTGTTTTTGCTTCAAGAAGCCTTAGAGTAGCAAGAAATGGGGGTTGTACTTGATGAAATTTTAATGGTAGAAAACGGGAAAAATATGTACCGTTGTTTCTATCAGTTTAAATAAATCGCTTGCTAAAAAAAACATATATATATATATTCATTGAAGCGCGTGCAATAAGCTGACGATGACCAAGTAAATTGCAATTTGATGGAATAAGTACAGGTTATAGTTAAGTGGGTTAATTGAAAGGTATTTGTAAAGATATATTGGGTTGGGTTTATCAACAACCTAATATTGTTCTATCGACAAGAGGACATTCACTCCATTTTCATTGATTTCTTTTCTTAGAAAAGAACTTGTGACAATATTAGAAAAATGTATAGAAAACTAAAAAAGGTAATTATTATAGACACTTGGTCAAATTAAATTCATTTTCTGGACCGCTACGTCCTTCTGCAGCACTTTAAAATCTTATATTTTTTGGAAGTTAATTAAAAATGCAGGCTTTTTAAAAATTGTTAGCATTGTTATGACCTTTTCTAATCTTTCTGGCAACATGTTGATTGCGAGCCTCAAGAACTGATCATCTCTTGAGGCCAAGAAAGAATCAAGCCAATTTCGGATACTTTGTTCCTAAGTGAAGCGTATCCCAGAGAGAGTGTTCTGCATCGATCGAAACAAATAGTAATCAGACTGGGCAAGGTCTGGACTACAAGGCGGGTAAGGCAGAACTTCCCATCCATTTCATACTAAATTCTTTTTAACAGGTATTACAACATGTGGCCGAGCGTTGGCATGATGGAATATTACGGTTTCATGTCTGGCCTCAGAATATGCGGCAAACGCTCGCTTCAAGCGAATCACTTGCATTCGGAACAGGTTCCCTGTGATGGTCTGGTCAGCAGCTCATAGTAGACACTTTTGTTCCCACCAAATACATAAAATTACCTTAGCGCCATGGATATTTGCCTTTAGTGTCGATTCGGCTGGTTGGGCTGGCTTCACATACGATCTCTTACGCTTCGGATTATCGTAATGAAGCCATTTTTCTGCTACTCGAAAATGTCTTGAAATTGCCGCTTGAGTAGCTCACAATGATTTTGCAAGCTCTTGATGAGTTTTACAATAATTTTTATGGAGTATTGCCTCCAATTCTTGGTCTTCAATCTTTTTTAGCAGGCATGGGCGATCTTTGTCTTTGTCAAAATTACCACTTCCGGATAAAGCATTTCTCGCACGTTGAAACCGATGGAACACTTTCTTCAAATTAAAGAAGTAAATCAAAACTTTCAGCATCTGGCGCTTTGCAATATCCAAAAAATATTTCTTTTATTAACTTCTAAATCCACCCACTCACAAATAACTAACTAGCCTTATATGAATATTTTGCCAAAAAAATAAAATAAAAAGAAGCATCAAAATTCAAACAGGCCAAGAGTAATACCCTTTTGTCTTTTATTTGATGTTTGCTCATTTAGTTTGAACTGAATGGAATACCCTTCGTTATCAGTTGGTAATATCATTATCAACGCCATCATCAAAATGTTTTGACCACCACCACAAAACAAGGCACCAACAACGCCAATAACAACATCATCATCATCCTCATCGTCAGCAGCAACATGGAATACGACAGACATCGTTGTCGTCGTAGCCATCGTCATCATAACATCATTGAATTAAGGTCTACATGCAAAAATAAACACCTTCAAGTAAGTTGATGTTTTATATCAGCTTATGAGTGTTAAAAATACACTGAACAAAATTAAGTGGTTCAGCAAATGGAACAGTTTTACAAATTGTGGTGAACTTTTTTTTGATTTTGGTTTCAGTTTTGAAATTTTCTATTTTTACCTTGACATTATTTTGTTTTTCTCAAACATCTTTCGCTAAAAAACGACATTCCTCAGTGAAGTGTTCTTGGAACAATACTTTACATAATTTACCCATTTCCACATTTACATCAAGATAACTAGATAAATATTTCAGACTTGTAAATACGTTTATACATAGGAGAGGATACTGTCAAGTTAACAGAGTGAACATCCTTACCTTGACAATCATTTGGACACACGTCTAAGTTAGAGTCGAGTAAGAGTCTACACTTGACATTTATATAGAAATGAAATATGAAATTAAAAGCTAATTAACTGCAGTCATCCTGAATTTAATTATGGGGAACAGCAAATATTACAGAGGCCCATTTCTTAGGAGAATGATTGGAGCGCTATGTTACAAAGGACTTACATTATATTCCACGTAGACATATCAATGGAGTATTCGAGTTTAATTTTTGACGGCGGACCACACAGGCCCCCATATATGGATCTGAGGAGTCTCAAATTATGGCACCACATTCATGCACATTTTTAAATGCTTGCAGATTATCTGAGACTTGTCCAAATTCATATATTTTAATATATTCTTAAAGCCCGATTAGGCCTGTATACGCTATTTGAAAATTTTATCATCCGTTTTTTTTTAATCTTTAAAAAATTTATTTTTTTGAAGCTATTATTGCAGAGATTTTTTCAACATAACCAGTAAGAGTACATTATTTGGCTGTGCCGAATCTTGTATACTCACCTTCAATATGTAGTTTTGTTCTTCTATTGGGACTGGAATCAGTTATGGTCCGAACTGTACAGAATGATAAAGTGATAAATTCTTAAAACCTTAAATGATTTATGTAGCAATTTATATTAATATCATTATATATTATTAATTGACAATAAAATATTTTTCTGATATAGGGGTATATGGTGGTAGGGTCAATTATGGACCGATCCTCCAAAAATTTGGTAGAAAGATTTAGGTTCATATAAAACTTGTTAATGTTCAATTTAATCACGATATTAATTATTAATTATGAATGTTTAAGTAATTTTTTGAAGGGGACCTTGTATGTGGACTTGGGACAATTTCCCCCGATTTTCGACAAACTTTACTCTAAAATTTCAGAGTATTTAGAGCACATTTGTCCAAAACTTGATCAGTATTGCACATAATCAGTATATTTATGATTGCTCAAATAGTATTCTGGGGGGATATTGTATGGGAGCTAGGTGATATTCCTTTTTCCATAACAAATGAACAAACGAACCTTATCAACAGCTAGCTTCTTTCGTTTGGGCATTATACATAGCTAGATCGTGTGTAATGTGTGTCTGCGACAAATATTTTGATGTGCTACAAAAGGAATGAAAAAAAATAAATATACCCCCATCTTCTTTGATGGTGGGTACAAAAATGTGTCCAATTTTTAACAGGTCCTTCCAAACTGTAGCCATTTTGTTTCTGAGTTTCGGAAATCCGCAAAAGAATATAGTTTTATTTATTGGGTGTATGACTTAAAAATCGGGATTTAAAATAGATGGCGTAACTTTTGAACCCGGTTTTATTTTTTATTAACTTTTATGTCATAATGAAAGGTACATATCTGTCATTTATTCTCACTTAGTTAGTGAACATTTAAGTGTAGTTTTTGCGGTTCAGAAGTGGTGATTTTGACATAAAAGACAAAGATCTCCCAGAACAGTCAAAAATGTTTGAAGACCAATGAAGATTGTTATCAAACTCAAAAAGAGCAAGCAAAATCATTGAGAGCTACTCAGTCATCAATTTCAAAACGTTTACAAGTAGCTGGGTTCATCCAAATGCAGGGAAACTGGCTACCATACGAATTTAAGCTGAGAGACCTAGAAAAACAATATTGTACGTCTGAAATTATTTTAGCATCGAATCATTATTTGCGATAAAAAATGGTATCCCGAAACGTAAGAGATTATGTGTGAAGCCCGGCCAACCAGTCGAATCGACACTAAAGCCAAATATGAATTGGCGCTCTATAGTTAGTGGATGTCAAAATGGTCCTATGTATTATGAGCTGCTGAACTCTGGCCACAACATCACAGGGAACCCATACCGAAACAACTTCACCAATGTGTTTCTGAAACATTTTTTGTTCGGAACATTTTTTTATATGTAGTTTGAAGTCTCTCTCAAAAATAAAAACTACATATTATAAAAAATTTTCGGAACGTAAAATGTTTCAGAAACACATGGGTGAATTCAGCTTTATAGTCCAGACCTTACCCCGTCCTTCTACAATTTGTTTCGATCGATGCAGAACGCTCTATCTGGAATACGCTTCACTTTGGAACAGAGTATCCGAAATTGGCTTAATTCGTTCTTGGCCTCAAAAGATGAGTAGTTCTTTTGGTTCGGAATCTATATGTTGCCAGAAAGATGTGAAAAGGTCATATCTAACAATGGGCAATACTTTGAATAAATTTATAAATATTGTACAAATATTTCAAAATAAAAGCTAAAAATTTTTTAAAAATCAGCATTTTTAATAGCATAGTATGTTTGAATATGCAATGTAAGCCTGTTAAGAGTCTCGGACCTCGGGGATTTGCAATTAGAACTAATTTAAACAATACACAATTTCTTTCTGTGTACTTTTACACATTCGATTAATATCGTCTACTCGTCCAGCACCATACACAACTTTAGCTTTAGCATTTTGCACAAAATATTTTTGGCTAAAAACACACTAAATTTAATGTTCACTGACTAGCATTCAACACCTTAATTTAGTTTTGCCCAAAAAAAAAAAGAGAGAGTGTGTGTTGTATGTACGACTATCAGAGAATTTTACAATTTTTGTTTTTAAAAATTTTTTTAACAACCTTTTATTTGTTTACAGACATGTCAGGATGAAAGTGGTAGATAAAATGCAATTACATGCGATTATCGGGTAAAACAGTCGAAGTAGAGCAACAACAAGAAACATTGTGAAAAAGGTCCTGACTTCTAACCAACCAACAACCAAATTGCTACAACAAAATGTTTATGGATGGGTAGTAAATGAGTACAACAACTATAAAATACACACTTACAGCTTACATACTTAGTAAGTAGTTGTGCTGGAATCTTGAATGAAAAACGTATTAAGGTATGTATTTATGTTGTAAAATTATGAAATATATAATTTACAGTTAGAACAACAGTGTTCGGCGGTGTTATTTTATAACCCCCACAAAAAAAGAAATGAATAAACATGATGTAAAATGGTAAATTGACCATTGACTGACCATCAAATAGAGGGTAATGCCAGTGTATAGGCGTTTGTTAGTGTGTGTAAGATGTGTAATTTAGAAATTAAAGGGTCTCAAAGTTTGTTGTTTATTTTTTAATAATTTTTATGACTATATTTTAAAAAGTCATTAACAGCATATGCAATTGGTGCACTGGAAAAAATCTAGTTGTATTAAATATCCAAAAGTTATTAAAATTATTCAATGTTTGAACATAAAACAAATGCGATCTAAGTACATATGTATATGCATTATAAACTTATCTAATAGATAAGTAGATATTCTCCATTTAGATTAGGATCCTCGAACATAAAACCACCAATCTGATATACCAGCTCACTATCAGCCAAATCAAAGATAATTGTTTTTAATTATTCATAGAAAATACTTTTGGGTGAGAAATCTGACACTGAACTAGTAACTTGATTTTTTACTAGGATCTGATGCGATTGTATACACATTAGCCTGGCCCTTATTTTGCACTTTTTTTGATTTTCAATGCTCCCAACGTCGAGCAACATCTGATAACCTTTAGAGGTGTCGTATTTTATTTCATGTTTGGAGTTTTGGCCAAAGTAGCAATATTTTCTAAAAAATTTAATATTAAACAAATATTCAAATTAAAAATAGTTTTTGTACTTCGTTGACCCATAGATGTTTTAATATAAAAACCGATTATGTTTTGATACCATAAAAAATTTTATCTATGGTAGAAGACAGATTATTCGCCATAGGAGCACATTTGCCAACACCGAATAACTAAAAAACCGAGTAATCGATTTTGTTATATTATCAAGTTTTTCAATAAGCTGTGAAAATATTACATCGTGTAAATTTTTTGTGCTAACTTCTTTAGTTTTTGTGATACAAAAAAGATATTGTTTGAAGATAGAGTGGAAATTGTACATGTGTTTTGTTATTGCAACCAAACCAAAGTATGTACATGTAAAATTTCCACTCAAAGTACTCGCATGTATTATAAAAACAGCACAATAATATCCATAAAAAGATTTCCTCATCATCGTACATATAAAATCTGCAAGTGTGTTTGTTTATGTCTCTACTATTTGACTAATCATACTCGTACCTAAAACTAGTTTAAGTAGTGTACTCAAACGAACGAGTAATAAACCAAATAAGTACGAATTATTAGTCAGGAAAAGCGCAAAAATTACAATGAAGAAAAAGACGTCATCAACAACAAAGACGAAGAAAGCATGAAAGAATAAAAATGAATGAAGAACCGCTTTGTTGGCCAAACAAAAAAAACAAAAAAAAAAAAAAGCAGGCAGTCAATTTGAAATGAACATGAGACAGGGTGTGTGCCAAACCATAAAAATATTGTTGTTGTTGTAGCTGTTGTTGCTGTTTAACATGAAAGCTTGTTCGCAACATAAAAATTGATTTGTAAAAAAATTTACAGTTAAAACACATCCACACGAATTGAATTACATACAGAATTAGTACCCACTTGACCATAGATTTCGAATTAGATTTTCGATCGTATATTTTGTGATCGTTTTTTTTGGGCAGAGTTTGAAGCTTTTTTAATGTTTGCTATTCAATTTTTCATATTTTCTAAAAACTTGTTGGATTTGTTTGTGATCTAATCGGGAGTGTGGCTATAGAAAGTTTTCAATTTGTCATATAGACCACTGTCTTTCTCAAAACTTCGCTTCAAGCTAATGTATAGAAATTTCAAGTGAGCGCACAATATATCAGTGATATGATCAAGAGAGTTGCTGCAGATTTCCTCTTAGTTTAGATTGAGTCTGGAGAACCTTTTTTGTATTTTCGAGATCCAATCGCAAGAGTGGCCATACAATTGCTATTAGATTTTTTATATTTTCCCAAAGCTTGTTGAACAAAACATTTGTGATCCAATTGGGAGAGTAGCTATAGAATGTTTGAACCAGTAGAATTTCGTTATTCAATTTATCATGTTTTCACATGAAGTTCATTTCAGCGAATGTTTGTTAATTTTAGATGTGGTTCCCAATAGACCATATTTTTCAAACATGACATTGCGATCTAATTTTTCGTATTTCACTTTATGACAGCGAATACTTATTTCTAAAAAGATCGCTTCTCCATAACTTTCTAACAAAAATAATAAAACTTCCATGGATCCTCACAAAGCATTCATGGCCTGATCAAGGAAGCGGCTGCTGAAATAATTTGTCGCCTCGTTTACATCAGCCGAACCTTTTTAAAGGTTATCTATTCGATAACCTGCCACTTGAACACATCTTTCAAACATGAGATTGCGATCGAACTTTTTGTATTGCAATTTGTGACAACTTCCTAACTTTCTAGCTAAAATAAAGATATTCCAAGGAAGAGCTCAAAAAAAATCATGATCTGATTGGGAGATATCTTCTATAGCATAGTTTAAATCAGCGTAAGATTTTTTAACGATCGCTATTCGATTTTATATAAAATAACTAGCAAGCTAGCATAAAATACTTAATTTGCTGTTAGGTAGTATTGAAAAATAACACATAAAGCAATGACTTTGTCACAAGGTTTTCATAAAATAGAAATTCTACAATTCTGATTGAGTTCTAAAACATATTGCTGCAACAACGTCATAATTCCAAAAAAGTCGTTTCGAGAAAAACGGCTTTGAATGTTTTATGACATTTTACTATTTCTTAAATAAATTTTCAACAAATCAAGAGATTTCAGCAATAAAACCTGATTTAAATAGTAGATGTTAATATCCGTCCAATCTGTATTTAACCCACATTTTTTTTGTCAAATAAGCGAGAAAACATGAATTTTGCATTTGAGTTAAATAAAGGATATGTATTATACAACTCTTACAAATAAAATAAAAAATAAAAGCGTTTCATTTACTAACAATCAAATCATCAATTTATAATATAGTAAAACTTCTTATAAAAAAAAACGCAAAAATTAAATTAAACTTGAGGCAAATAAAAAGATAATTTTATTCAAATTTCGTTTAATTCTTCTTACTTTTTAATTAAAAATTATCAGTTAATATAAAAAATTCTTAAATTTTCAAAAACTAGACTTTATTACCTATCCACTGATATATAACATGTAATATATAACTATTACATATATGCTAAAATAACACATGTAAATCACACATAGTGAAAAATTTCCTCTATATCTACTTATAATACTAATTATACTTACTATGCACTTCTCATTTTTTCATGTACCATTTGTTGTATGTTGGAGACTGCTTTGTTGTTGTTTTTTGTGAATGCTAGTGCGTTTTGGTTAGTTTGGTCAAATGAATGTATTAACTGAGCTTAAGTAAACTTTTGTTGACGAAAGATTCAACTTTTTTGAAAAACGTTGATCATGTTAATAGATTTGAAAGTCTTGGGTTCATACAAATTTATATAAGTTAATGCTAGCAAAAAAATTTTTTTTACAGTAAAAACAAAATTTAAAAAAAAAAACTGATTTTTCACTAAAAATTTATTTTTTACTAAAAATTTAATTTTTTACCAAAAATTAAATTTTTTACCAAAAATTAAATTTTTTACCAAAAATAATTTTTTTACTACAAATTAAATTTTTTACCAAAAATTTAATTTTCCACTAAAATTTTTTTTTTACCAAAAATTAAATTTTTCACTAAAAAATTAAATTTTTTACTAAAAATTCGATTTTCTACTAAAAACTCAATTTTACTAAAAATCTAATTTTTCACTTAAAATTAA
The DNA here is from genome assembly GCA_942486065.2 of Calliphora vomitoria. Lineage (NCBI taxonomy): Eukaryota > Metazoa > Arthropoda > Insecta > Diptera > Calliphoridae > Calliphora > Calliphora vomitoria. The sequence goes on along the minus strand of OW818031.2, from coordinate 57,355,928 downwards.
AATTTTTTACTAAAAATCAAATTTTTTTACTAAAAAATAAAATCGTTTGTTCACGGTTTTGTAGTGAAAAACGTATTTTTTAGTGAAATAAACTTTGTTTAGTGAACAAACGGTTTATTTTGATAGATATCCAACTCGCATCCCACTAAGCGACCAAATAGGTCTTCATGGAAAATATCTAAACATTATTTTGAGAAAAAAGTGGCGTTTTTGAAAAAAAGGTCAAAAAAGCTTTCGATTTCGGAAAAAAATGTAAAATTTTTTTTTTATTTTTTAAAAATTTTTTTTTTTTTCGAAAGTTTCAAGAATTAGCTATCTAAACCACTTGGGACACATTTTGCTAAGAACAATAGGTAACAAGTTACATGGATGAAAAAAAAAACCACCTGCTTGGCCAAAATGTCAAATTTTGAATACAATACAAACTTCCCTCAGTAATATGTTTGAAATTAAGTTAAAGAACAAACAAATTATTTGACAAATTGTTGATTGAATGAATGATAATGTTTATATGATTTCGAAGTCATGAAAATGTGATTCGTTCAAAACTGATTCAATATTATTTTGTTGAGTTCTTCAAATTGTTTGTGCTAGCTTTTTTGATCAAGTGGGTTGGTTATAGTTTATCATACAACTGGTAAGTGTGGCTAATATGTGCAAGAATTCTTAAACAAGATGCAATAATTCCACTAGGTTTAAATATAGAGTACAAGAAACACAATGTATTGAAAAACATATGCAAAGAATTCACCTATTAAGGTGGCAACGATTTAAATATTTACACTCAAACAAATAATGCAATATCAAATGTAGTACTTACAACTTCAACTTTCTGTTACATTATTTATTTAAAGATAAAATCAGAAAACAATAACTGAAAAAACATTATCTGTCGATCGCAAGCTAATTATCCTTGAAGCTTTAAAGAGACTTAGTTGTAGGGTTAGTTGTGTTACTATTAGTTATTAATGACTGATCAATTCTTACTGAGCTTACCCCAATATAATTTCTATACAAATTAATGCTTTTATTTTCGGAAGAGGTTCTTAGAGCTATGTATGAAAACTTCGGTTCACTTAAAACTTACTAATGTATTTACTAGGGTATTCAATCGATTAACCGTTAATCAGCTCCTGTGGTTGTAATTGATCTCTCATCAAATATAATCATTAGCTTCATTCATAAATAGCCTAAATCTGTTGGGAGAAAAATCTAAGGCGGCACAAAAAATTGCGTAAAGCCTCGTTAATAATAATATTAATAATAACAAGTAAAAGTGCTATATTCTATCTATGCCGAATCTTATATACCCTTCACTTTCAGCTGACGAACAGATTATATTGTAGAAGTTCACCCTCTCACGAAAGTGAAGGGTATAAAAGACACAACGCCAAACGAAACGAAGCACCAACAAAACAAAAACAAAATACGCAAAGCAATGAAACCAACACACATCCAAACATACGTTTGTTGCTTTTTTGTCAAAGCATGCGATAAATTGTCTCTTTTTGATGAAATTTTCAGAGGTTGTCTCGGATTTTTGCTCATATCTCAGTTATTTATGGACGGATTTTGATGATTTTAAATAGCAAACATCTCGAAAGAATGTCTGACAGAATTATTGAAGATTTTGATCCCGATGATATCGGGGGTCTTAAGAATTGATTTCAACAGACAGACAGCCGGACACGGCTAAATCGACTCCGCTATATATAAGTATTCAGAATATATATACTTTATAGGGTCGGAAAATTATATTGTGGAAATTACAAACGGAATGACAAACTTATACATACCCTTCTCACGAAGGGGAAGGGTATAATAGTTTTGAACTTGGAAGGGGTAAACTGACATATTTGAAACAATTTGGTCAGGTCATGGAACTAAGTCAAATGATAAAATTTTATTGATTAAAAGTTTTTTAAACTAAAGGCTAACATAAGAATTCAAATACCAAAAAGCCTTGGAAAATGTATGTCTATTTTTTTTTTTTGCAGTACAAACAATAAGTCTCAGATTAAATACTTATTTAAAAAAAAGCCGACAAAGTTAAATCAATCCCTAAAAGTTCTAAGTAAATATATATGTCTGCTTTTGATACATGTTTCCCTAATTAAAAATTTGTAAAACTAAAAAATCTTAAATTCCTGCATTCTTTTTTTAAAAAAAGAGAAAGTCCATATTTTACTTAAAAAATTCCTAGTCATAGTTTATTATATAATCAAGCTTCTTAATCCCCTCAAATACTCATTTATTTTTATATTATATTTTCGACAAATTTAAGATTGTTAAACATGTCTTAATAAACAATTTTGACCAATTAAGCTTCTTAACGAAACAGGTATTTATTTGAATTTGTTCGTTCATTTGTTTTCTAACTCTGACCAAACCAAATAGATTATTATTGATTTTTAAGGGTTTTAATCATGTGTTTTTTTTTCTCTCTTTGACAAATCCGATTAAGCAACAACTTAGTTTTTTTTCATCATCATCATAAATACTCGTATTTAAACTCAAGATGTTGATGATGATGATGATTATGACAATAAATAAATGAAATGAATAAAAATACATACATCTACATGGCAACGTATTTGTAAGTAGGAAATTATTATTGGATTAACAAAAATATTTTGACATTAAATCGCACTTTTATATTTAACACTTAAAAGACTTGTACTCATACTTGTACCCATAAATGATTGTATGCAAGTTATGTTAAAGGTAATGTTTAGTAGAAATTTGTATAAATATTCATACAAATGATTTATTATTTATTAAAAAATTAACAAAAGATTCCCCCACTCACATCTCATACAAGTCACTTAATAATAACTATTTATTATATATGTATATCTATCTATTTATTTATTTATGCCTGTGTACGAGTACTTTTGTTCGTAAGTGTATAGACTAACATATAAGAAAAGAAGAAAAGAAATCAATCATGATTATGACTACATTGTATAAAATATTTTAAACTTGACAGTGGAACATTGAGCTAGATGTATGTAGCTTTGTATTAAAGAATATACATAGATATGTATAGTGGTATGATTAGCTGTGATCTTAACTTTAACACGGTATTTGTATAGAATTAATATTTATTTCTTTAATACTAAGTAAAGCTTATAATAAATTATAAATGATTTCTTGTAAATGTTTTATATAAAAATCATATTGAATGCATTTGTGAATTGGACAACAGTTTAGGGATCTACTTCCATATGAAATTTATACTTCCAGATATTTAATAAATCAGTTTGAGATTTTGTTTATATAATGATAGCAACTGGAGAGTTGTTGATTATCGCTAGGGGGCGGATTTATATGCAAATGCATGTTTTTGCTCAAACATCCAAATACCATTTAGACTAATTATTTATCTGAATCACACATTTTGCTGTACAATGTCATAGATTTGTTGATGTATATTCTTGCATATTTTATTGATAATGCATATTTTGTTGTATTTTAATTCAAAATGCTTATTTATTCCAATTTTTAACAAGTAAGAGAGCTATATTCGGCTGTGGCGAATCTTATATAAAATTTACAAATTAAGAATTTTTTTTTTTTATTTTTAAAAAAAAAAAATTTTCGTTATTTATTTTTTAAGTTTTTTCCAATTTTTTAAAAAAAAATTTTTAATTTAATAATTTTTTCTTTTAAGTTATTAGTGAATAAATGTATGACAAAAAAATGTTTTTTGTAAAAAAAATTCGGATAAAATATTTTTCCCGATTTTGACCCATTGTAGGTCCATCTTACTATAGCCTTATATACATCATTGCAATGGACTTTGAAATATCTATCATCAGATATCCATATTATTCATATTTATGACTTAGTAATCGAGATATAGATCAAAAATAGGCCAAAAAATAAAGTTTGTCTCGGATTTTTGCTCATATCTCCGTTATTTATGGACGGATTTTGCTGAAAGCATGTCTGACAGAATTATTGAAGATTTGGATCCCGAAGATATCTGGGGTCTTCAGAATATTGATTTCAACAGACAAACAGACATTACCATTTCAACATATTCATAGCCTACAGGGACGTTCGGCAGTAATGACTTTTGATTCTCATCCCAGAAGCTAACTAAGTGGGAAGATGTAGCCAATTTGGTGAGGATAAGAATTTAATAGAGCGAAATGGTCCTATGTGGCCATGGACTGGATTACTTATAATCCGAGACTTAGTGGATCAAAGAAAGATACAATATCTGCAAATGCTATTCTGTGTAAACTTAGAAAGTGTCAAAGACATTCCGGCTACTTAAGATTCTTCTAAATATCTTCAGATATATGTAAACACTCATATTGTCTGGAATACGTAAGCCAAAAGGACTTCGAAGAATCTATTTAACAATCACTTTCTGGGTAGTTTAGATGAGGTAAATTTGTCGTCTGGTCTGAATCAGTACTGGTAATTTTGAAAAAGTTAACCAAACTCTATGCGAATTATATAACATTAGGTCCGCGATATCAGAACTTCAGACATCCTAAATTATCGTGCTAGATAGAGGAAGTCAAGGATTGTCTTCCTTATAAACATGAAGTAGCTTTCAGACTAAGTCGAAGGATTTTAGATCAATAAATCTAAAATGGATTATGACCTAGATATTATATGCGTAAAACTAATGCACCGAATCTAATATCTCAGTACATCTCTAAATATATAATATCCCTTATAACACAAGGGGTAGATAACTGTGATTTGAGGCATGTGAACATTTTAGCAAAGATCTCTCGCCTTTGACGATTCACCATAAAAGCATACTTTTACATTGTGGAGTCATGCAAAAATATCACTCTAGATACTTCTATGGTGCCGTTATTGGTTTGAAATTATGGGGCATGGATCTGAATATAGTCCTGGTGTGTCATAACTGTAAAGTTTCTTTTTATTCCAATAATCCACTAGTGTACCATTTGAATTGGTACGAAGAAGTTACCTGACTCGAGATCCGCAATCTTTAACATCAAAAAATATTAAACGCATCGACAGACCCAAATATTTCTATGTCATCCTAGATAATAAGTTGAGATTCTAAATAAATGCAATGGAAGGGGTGAAGAATTTTACTGTACCTTTGACTTAACTTCATAGATCTTTCAATGGAAACAAAGGGGTGAAGAATGTGACTTTAGCATTTTATTCATGCGAGAGAGCCATTTCACTTGGCTTCAAAGATCGTTAGAGGGTCTATACATCACTTGTTCATGCTGAGGAACGTGAATTGTTCAAAAGAAAAACTAAACTCGTTCGCTTCTCGTAGAAAAATTGCATTCCAGATTAGCGATTCACCATTTTTAACATTAAGAACGATTAAGCTCGTCGATAGAGCAAAATATTTATGTATCATCCTGGATAGTAAGAGTAACTGGATGTACACTGCAATTATGTAGGGATTTAGTAGGCAGGAACTCATCTACATTGTACCACTACCTGTGACCATTGCAATTTTCCGGACAATGAAGGATTATAATAAATTATGTAACAGGCCTCCCAGTAATATTTCAAAATATAATTTATCTGTAAAGCTGACTCGAAATATTATTACTGGGTCTACATTGCGATTGTGTGGGGATGTCTTTTTGGTGATTTGTTGCCATACACCAAATTTCTCAGTATGTTAGCAAGTCGAATACATTTAACTTTACATTGGAATGAAAATGTCTGGGTTCATTGTATGTAGATACTGATTGCTCAGAATGGATGGCGGTGCATACATTCCCTGTTGTGTTGGACAAACGTCTCTATACGATGCTGATTCATCTCGTTTGCTAAACGCAATCACAGTTGCTGTAGAAGAACTGTTAACTTTTAAACAGACGGTTTACTAAAGAATTTTTTAGCAAGATAAGAGCAATTGCAGATGGCGTGTATCGAATTTCACATCTACAATTGACATAAATTTCAGGCATTACTGCTTTGCAATCGTTGTTCCTCAAGCCTATAAATATAGTAATAATTAGGGTCCTGGATATAAGGACTCTTGAAATGAAAGAAATCAAAGCTGGCGAGGATCAAATATCAAACCTATAAAAGCCGTGAATGCCAGCGATTGTAGCTTTGGTATCCTCGTTCTTAAGAATGAAAACATCTCTTGACTAAAATTCGCTCCTGTGGAGTTTAGTATAATAATGATTTGGGTATTGGAGCTTGCACTACGACATAAACAATAATAACAGGAGTGACGTGAGAACTCTACATTATGAATTACAATGCATTGTGATGGTTCTCTAAAAATGGTCTGAGCTTACTGTCAGAGTAATGAAAATGTGATTAAGGAGCGTTGAGAACTTTGTATGCCCATGTATGTGAGGAACGAATAATCTTTATCGGATCAGCTGTCAGCCGCATTATTAGCTTTACAATTTGCTTTTATAGTTGTGACGCGAAGAGTTTCTTTCAATTTTAAAAACTAAATACACGAAAAACCATATTCATACTTTTCGTAGTGTAACATCACATTTACGTACAACAACTTGTCAACAGTTCTTATAAAAAACATTCATTTCAATAAATTTGCCAAACATTTTAATGAATAAAACAAATTCTTCCTCATAAATTTCATAATTTTCTACCTTTTTTTTCTGGTGCTATTTTTCGTTTCTTTTTTTTTTGGCCCAAACATTCTTTAGGCTTTTGAAATATTATGCAATATTTACGTTTGTTAGCCTTTTTTTCTCTGTTAATTTTTTTTGCTCCTTCACAACTGTTTCATTGCCAAATAATACAGAGAAGAAAAAAAAATGTCAGGGGAATTCATCAAATAGTTCATTGACCTTGTTGGCTTAAGACAAACAAACACCAACTATTTTTACAAACTATTGTATTGTTTTAACATGGAATTGAATTTGCAGAACTGCAACAGATGACAGGATTTCATACCAACAAACCTCCAGCAGGAACAAGTATACGAAAAATATTTATGTTTAAGGACATACGGAAATATTTTTGAGTTGACCAACTGTGAGTATTTAGTTATTACTTACTATGTTCAACTATAGGTATGTTGTGTGTGTAAAGGTTATCATTAAGGAAACTAAGGAAAGAAGTCAATGAACTTGAGTTATAAACATTTGTAAGTAAGGAAACCTTGTAAACGTTGTAGTTAAATAGATTTTGAAAACACCTGATGGTAAAGTCGGAATTATGAAATGTAAAAAGGTATATTTTACCAATTTAGCAAGTAGAGAAATTTATAAAAGATTCATCACACTAGTGGTTGAAAGAGGTGTACAAGTGTGGCCCTCATTTTGCTTTTTGTGTTTTAGATGCTCTCTAGGTTAAATGCTGAAAATTTGAACAAAATTGGATAACGGAGTAAATTTTAATCACTCTCTCCCAAATGTTATGGCGAACACAACAACAAAATACACTGATTTACATGTATTTGGTTGTTGCCAGACTTAGGTTTTTGAGAACACTTTTATTCTAACCTCTAGGTTGCACATTTTATGCGAAGTTTCAAGTTTTAGGCCAATATAACAATATCAAATAAAAAAATAAAATTCATTTTTTAAAAAGAAATACAATTTAAAATAATTTTTATTCCCTTCACCTTCGTGCGAAGGGTATATATCTTCGGGATCCAAATCTTCAATAATACTGTCAGAAATACTTTCGAGAAGTTTCCTATTTAAAATCAGCAAATCCGCCCATGTCTAAAAAAGACAATTTATCGCTATCCCATTATAGAAACAATCGTAAAAAATAAGCATTTTGAATCCTCATTTAGTTTTATTTTTGTAATCGTTATCCGATTTGGAAGCATCGAAACTCGAAAATAAATGCAAAATTACCATATTCATATATTTTTTATAAAATTTAATTCCGCACCATAGGTGACCCATTTCAGTTAAGAAATTTTTGTCTTAGACTTGTTGTCATGTCAATAATTAAATGTATGAATGAATAAATATCAAAATGAATGAGCCCACATTTGTGGCTTTGAGATTAACATAAATATTTTTCGCTTTCGGTGTTTTTTTTTTTCACATTTTGTTTTTGCCAATTTCACAAAAGTGCCAAACAATATTATTTTGGCATTAGGAATGTTCATACAAAATAATTATACAATGTACATGTACAACACAGTTTAAGGAATATACAGATAAACGTACAAACATATATACTTAGATAGATAAGCTTTAAAATATACATACATTCATATAAACATTATTAAAAGGTAATGAGCAAATGACAAACTGAAATGTATGTAGAAAAAATGAACAAATAAATACACAAAATAGCAAAATAGCAAAATAAAAAAAATAAAATAGAAACTGCTAACGTCGTCAGAATGTCTACTTAGACTGTAAATGACAACAGAAACAATAGCAAACAAAATACAAGCAAGAAAGTATAGTCGGTCAAGCCTGGCCCTACACTAAGTAAATGAGCAAAAACCTTGTTCATTTACAATTTTAATAATTTTTTTATTGTCAGTGATTTTTGGAAGTTGCTCTTTATGGAAGCTATGACCAACTACGGATCGATCGCCATGAAATTAGCTCGCGTGATTTTTTTCGATATGAAACTTATTTATATTAATTTGATTTTAGATACTAAATTTTTGTTAAAGTCATTTTCGGAAGTGAACCTTGTAAAGGATCTACTGGGTTTCCAACAAGAGGTGTTATTTTGGTATTCAAAGAAAAATGGCATTTTTTTTAGATAAATGATCGGATGTTTATTTCATAATAAAGAGGAAGGTATGCCGTTAATAATTAAAAACAACATCAGCCAAATGGCCACCACGACCGCGCTTACAGCACCATATCCTTTTCATGAAAATTTCCATAACCAAATCGCAAAGTGGCTGCCCTATGTCCGCGGTTGCCTCCCGAACTCTATCTTTGAGGTCTTGAATCGACGCTGGGCTGTTGGCGTAGACGTTATCTTTCACGTGGCCTCAAAGAAGAAGTCGCAAGGTGTTAAATCACAAATTCTCGGCGGCCAATAGTGATCACTTCTTCAAGAGATAACACGGTGCGGAAACTTTTCTCGTAAAAGTGCAATGGTTTCGTTGCTTGTGTGGCACTTAGCGCCGTCTTGTTGAAAGTGAACGTTGTCCAGATCAATATCATCCAAAATACGGTGTAATGACGTTTGTGGAATGCTCAATTCCAAAGAACGACGAGGAATGGACAAACCTGGGTTTTCTTCAACTTTTTAGGCTACAGCAGCAATATTCTCAGTTGTTCTTGAGCGACGTGCACGGTTTTTATTCTTTACATCACTAGCTTGTCCCAACAGCTCGAATTTTTCCACCAGTTTCTATATTGCAGGCCGACAAGATGCTTCACGACGACCTAAAAATGCTTTAGTATTGCGAACTGTGACTGCAAGATTTTCACCATTTTTGTAGTGAATTTTAATAATTTCAATGCGTTGTTGAAGCGTGTATGGTTCCATTTTTAGTAATGGCGTAGTTTCTACTTGTCAAATGTCAAAGAATAAAAGCTTCAAAAGTGGCAGCTACCGAAATACCGGAAGATTAAAAATAACACATCTTGTTGGAAAACCCTTTATGTTCAATTATGTACCGATCGCAATAAAATTAGGTCGCGTGATTTATTTCTTTATGAAACTTATTTCTATTAAATTTTATTTGCATACCAAAATTTTTGCGAGATTTATGTTGGTTAAAGTGCTTTTCATAAGTGGAGCTATGGTCGATCGCCATGAAAATAAGTTTCTTTCTGTATTAGACTTATTTTTGTTGAATTTTTTCTGGATCGCTACATTTTTAAGAGTTTTAAGCACGTTAAAGTAATGAGCTATAACCAATTATGAATCGAACCGCACCAAATTTTTAGGTGTAATTTATTTGTATTGGGTGTATGGCTTAAAGATGCGGGATTTACAATAGAACGCAGTTTTTGTTTTTATTATTTTATATGTCAGTTTGAAGGGTACATATCCGTCACATCTGTCTGTGTATGAAACAAACTATGTTTTGCATCAAAAATTTCGAAATTTGTGCACACCGCTTGCTCACCAAAGCTTGTTGTGAATGCTTTCCATCGGTTTCAACGTGTTAGAGATGGTTTACTCCGATCAGAAGTGGTGATTTTGACACTGAAGTCAAAGAATTTGATGAATTTCGATGAAGATTGTTTTAAAAGTCAACAAGAGCTTGCAAAATTGTTGGGAGCTACTCAGGCAGAAATTTCAAAACGCAGCAGGGAAATTAAGTACCATACGAATTACAATAACCCGAAGCGTAAAGGTTTGTATGTGAAGCTCCAGCCAAATCGTCACCAAAGTCAAATATTCGTGGTGGTATGGTAATGCTCTGTATTTGGAGGAAGCGAAGGGGTCCTATCTGGCCATACCATCAAATGGAACCTCTACTGAAACTGCAATATTCCATCATGACAACGCTCGGCCACATGTCGCAATACCTGTTAAAAAGTATTTAGAATGATGATTTCCCCCACCCGCCTTACACTCCAGACCTAGCCCGTCCGACTACTATTTGTTCCGATCAATTCTGAATGCTCTCTCTGGAATACATTTCACCTTAGAACAGAGTATCCGAAATTGGCTTGATTCGTTCTTGGCCTAAAAAGATGAGCAGTTCTTTTGGCTGTTAGGTTGGTGTTACACTAATACTTTTAAGAATTTCAAACGTCAGCACAAACGCGGTGTAGGGTATAAATATATACTATTGTTTCAGAAATATACATTTGCATGTATATACATCTATATATAAGTATGTACCTCTAATAGAGATAAATAAATACCTACAAGTGTTAAATACTTTAACATGAAATAAAATAAACTTTAAAAGAAATAAACTTAGAAGGATTTATAGCACAAAAAGAAAAACAAATTAACCCATTGTTGATTTAACAGGTTACTTATCGCAACAGACTTTGTGTCAATGAAACTCTGCAACACTTAGATGGCTCCATTCCATGACTGTTAATAATCAAAAGAGTTTTGCCAATTAACGACAAAGTTATTTCATGAAAATGCATTTTTGTTTCTTTATTAAGGAAAAAAGGTTTTTATTCCCAAAAAAATTATTTAAATATCCACTTTAAAAATTCTCCATCAGCAGTCTTGTAAATGTTAATTCAATCTTAATTTATTTATCAATTATAGTGGCCAATTAATGATAAATAAAATATTTGTAATCATATCATGACCTTCTTTTCTCTGCGTGCATGAAAGCTACTGGAATTAAACCATAAAGAAATTCTAAGTAATAGAAGTTTTGAAAGTTAAAAGGATTTAAAAAAATTTTACTATCTGAATAAAGCCGAAAGTGTCCTCTTTAACCCCATATATACTTTGTAGAAAACTTTTTCCATTTGAATGAAATTACTCCCAAAAATGGAGTAATTTCATTTACTCAAATTTTATATTTTACTCAAATATAAATACAACAAGCCTTATAACATAGGGTAACATAGAGACGAGATGTAATTGTCAAAAACCTAAGTCTGTTGTCGAAAACCTAACTCTTGCAACAGCAAAATACATGCTAGACAATGTATTTTGTTGTTGTATCAGACATATGAATTGTTTTATTTTTGTTTGACAAATCGGAGTGTCTCGTCTCGTCTCTATGTATAATTCTCTATGCCTTATAAGTCGTGATAGTTATCTTAAGTATATTATACAGGGTTTCCCAAGAAGAGGGTTTATTTTGAATCACCCGGTATTTCGGTAGCTGTCACTTTTGAAGCTTTTATTTTTTGACATTTGACAAGTAGAAACTATACCATTACTAGAAATGGAAGGATACACGCTACAACAACGCATTGAAATTATTAAAATTCACTACAAAAATGGTGAAAATCTTGCAGTCACAGTTCGCAAAACTAAAGCATTTTTGGGTTGTCGTGAAGCACCTTTTCGGAGAGCAATACAGAAATTGGTGGAAAAATTCGAGCTGTTGGGACAAGTTAGTGATGTGAAGAATAAAACCCTTCCGCGTCGCTCAAGAAAAACTGAGAATATTGCAGCTGTAGCCCAAAGTGTTGAAGAAAACCTAGGTTTATCCATTCCTCGTCCTATGCGCTATCGAGAGATGATTAATGAGTTGGATGATATTGATGTGGACAATGTTTACTTTCAACATGACGGCGCTACGTGCCACACAAGCAACGAAACCATTGCTCTTTTACGGGAAAAGTTTCCGGACCGTGTTATCTCTCAAGGAGGTGATCAGAATTGGCCACCGAGATCTTGAGGCCAGCGTCGATTCAAGAACTCAAAGATAAAATTCGTGAGGCTATCGAGGACATAGGGCAGCCACTTTGCGATTAGGTTATGGAAAATTTCATGAGAAGGATATGGTCCTTTAAGCATGGTCGTGGTGTCCATTTGGCTGATGTTGTTTTTCATTATTAACGGCATACCTTCCTCTTTATTATAAAATAAACATCCGATCATTTATCTAAAAAAATTAAATTTTTCTTTGAATACCAAAATAACACAGCCCTATTTTTAGGCATTTATAGTTTCATAGCAATTTTTTATTGTACTTATTTATGCTACAGCATAAATTAGATTGCGTGCGATTGAAAAAGTTTCAAATCTTTATCCATCATATCATCACATAACTGCTGCTAAAAAGGACTTTTTGCCACCAAACCGATTTCGGCAGAGGTATAACTTCAAGATCCATTACATTTTAACAACAATTTTTTATAAATTTTGTTGTTCTTTCACATATTCAATAACAATTAAAATTTTGTTATCAATAAATAACTAACCAAATGACTCAAGTTTTTGTAAATATACCAAGCAATGAGAATAACTTCACAAATTAATTACAAGCATCTGGCATAAAGATTTTTCATTTCAACACCACTGAGACCTACCAAAAATCATCAGTAGGGTTAAAAAAATGAGCAGAACTAATTTGAAAGATTTTTCTTTGTTTATTATAAATACATATTTCCAATTTAACAAATGACATTTAAATACGAAGGACAGAGAAAAAGGGTTGAATTATCAAAACAATATGCAAATGAGTTTAGAGGGTTCACTTTTCAAAAATTGATAAATACAAATAATTTTTTTTTGTAGAAATTCCATAAAAATTAACAGAAAAAAATAATCATAAATGTGCATATGTCATTTCAAATAAAAATCATTATAATTTTTTATAGGAAAAAAAACGTTAAAATATTTAAAAATCATCCCAAGTGTTTCAAAGATTTATTGAAGTTGACAAACTCATATCAGGGGCAGTGTTATTCAATATGTCTGTTTCACACAAACACACACAAATATTTCATTAAAAAAAAGGAGTCTATTAAAAAAATTATTTCTAAAAACAAAAAACCATTAATGAAAAAAATCCTTATTTCCCTAAAACAAAAAAAAGAAAAAAAAAAAAAGTAAAAAGAGTCAGGCGGTCGTCATTTGAATTGACAGTTGTTGTATTTATTTGAATGTAGTTGGTCTAACTGTTTGGTTGCTGGTTGCATTTCCTGTGCTGCATGCTGCCTGCTACTTTTACTGCTTCTCTTGCATATACGTACTGCTGTTACTCACTCGTACTTTGTCGTTTTAAGTATTTTATATTTTTTCCTATTCAGATGACATTTCCTTCCAGCCTGTTTAACCCTTTATTTAACTCTTCTAAAGCAATTTTAATAATTAATAAAGTGTTGTATGTTTGTGGACATTAAAACAAATGGAAATAACTAAAAAAAAAAAAAACTCTCATACAACGATAATGTAATCCCTTTCTATTTGAACACTCTGTGTGGAAGTCTATTGAGGGTTCAATAATTTGTGTAAAATGCATTTGTCACTGCATTTAATTTGCACATTCATGTCGTGTTTCACAAGGTTCTGTGTGTTTTTGTTTGGTCTCTCTTCTTCTTTTCGAAACAATTCAATTTGATGTTTATTGAAAAGTAAAATAATGGAAAAATTGTATGACCACATAATTGAATGTTTATTACCCACAACACATGGTGAGAAACGATATATAATCGAAGGTTTTTTTTCTACTTCTTCTTCTATAATTACTTAAATGTCCATTCAAACTGAACAGAAGTCATAATTTAGTGGCAAACATTTGTTAAAATATATTTTAGTTTTAGAAAATGTCATTATGTTAAGAGTATTTGCCAACAAAAATCGTTGTTTAAGGAAAAACAGAAATTTTAAAAATGACAATAATTTTGTCAATAAGATCGATCTATCTTATCGGATGTTTATTTCATAATAAAGAGGAAGGTATGCCGTTAATAATGAAAAGCATCATCAACCAAATGGCCACCACAACCACGCTTACAGGACCATATCCTTTTCATGAAATTTTCCATAACCAAATCGCAAAGTGACTGCCCTATGTCCTCGATAGCCTCACGAATTCTATCTTTGAGGTCTTGAATAGACGCTGGGCAGTTGGCGTAGACGTTATCTTTCACGTGGCCCCAAAGGAAGAAGTCGCAAGGTGTTAAATCACAAGATCTCGGTTGCCAATTGTGATCACTTCCTCGAGAGATAACACGGTCCGGAAACTTTTCCCGTAAAACAGTAATGGTTTCGTTGCTTGTGTGGCACGTAGCGTCAACGTTGTCCAGATCAATATCATCCAACTCCGACCATAAGATACGGTGTAATGACGTTTGTGGAATGGCCAATTCCAAAGAACGACGAGGAATGGACAAACCTGAGTTTTCTTCAACATTTTTGGGCTACAGCAGCAATATTCTCAGTTGTTCTTGAGCGACGTGCACGGGTTTTATTCTTCACATCACTAACTGGGACAAGTTAGTGGTGTGAACCTCGAATTGTTTCACTAATTTCTGTATTGCGGTCCGACAAGGTGCTTCACGACGACCCAAAAATGCTTTAGTTTTACGAACTGAGACTGCAAGATTTTCACCATTTTTATAGGGAATTTTAATAATTTCAATGCGTTGTTGAAGCGTGTATCGTTCCATTTTTAGTAATGGCGTAGTTTCTACTTGTCAAATGTCAAAGAATAAAAGCTTCAAAAGTGACAGCTACTGAAATACCGGGTGATTCAAAATAAAACCTCTTGTTGTAAACCCCTATATTAGCAACCAAAAACCAAACATTTAAAATAAGTGTTTTATTTTACATGTAAAACCAGAGTTTCGTGTTCGGTTTTAACCGAAACCGATAACGCGCTTTTAAAAGGCCTAAAGCCGAAACCGACAATTATTTTTCGGTTTTTATTTTTAATCTATTTTCGGTAGAAATATTCAAAATTTTATGAAATGAAAAACAAACTTTTTCATCCAAATTGATGTAGAAATATCTTAAGATTTGTTTTTTAAAGAATATAGCAGGGTATCTTTTGCTGGTTAGAAAAACAATGACACAAACTCATTTAAAAGTAAAAATTGATCATACGAGTATTTCCTGACAATTAAACTTCAAAGACTAATTACAAAAAAAGACTTATATGTAACAAAGACTTAGTTATTTCCAAATATCCGATTAAAGTATGGAGTACTAGCTGACCCGATGCGGTTCACCACCCACATTAGATAAAATATTATAAATAGTACTATTAAATTTCAAAAAATAACATTTGTAGAACGAACAAATACTAATAGTTTTTGTTACCTCAATATCATTAAGCTCTCTATCCTTGATTCTTTCTTTACTTAGAAGCATATAAGCCAACTAATATGTATATAAGTAAAATAATTTAATATAATAAAAAGTACCATTAGAAGAAAAAGTACCAATTTTCCTCATTTCGAAAATGAATAATATCACATTAACTCAAAAAAATAAATTATTCATAAACTTCTCATTAACTCAAAGACTCCTTCATAAGTATTCTCAAAAACACTCATTCATAAGTATTCTCATTAATAAAATTCTCAATCACAAAAATGATCAACTGTTATGCAGAATAAGAAGAAATTTATATAAGGTGAGGAAAAGTGAAGAGGAGACAAATGGTAAAATAGTATTACACGGTTTACATTGCAAATCAAAAAGTTTACATTTGACCGTCACTTACCACCTTCAAGTTTGAAATTTCAAAGTAATTTCCTGATTCTAGGTTCAATATTATACAAAATTCAAAAAGTACTATTTAAAGAACGAAAATGTCAAGTTTGAACTTTAAATTTGATAAATACCGACATTATCAACAGATTTTGTTTATATAACACATAATATTTAATAAACTATCACAAAACCGACCGTGGTTTTGAATTTCTTCAGTTTTTTGGAAACTCTATGAAAGACTTACTAACTTAATTTAATTACTCGATGGAAAAGCTTTTACTCGAAAACTCGATCTGTGATAATATTTCCGACCAAAAACCGATTTTTTATATGAAAATGTTGGGTACGCCTTAAAAATGAGGATTTTTTTTTTTAATTTTTAACTTTTACTTTGAAACATTTGTACAATATAAATTTATTCAAAGTAATGGCCATTGTTAGCTATGCCCTTTACCCATTCTTCTGGCAACATATGGGTTCCGCGCCAAAGGATTTGCTTATATTATGAGACCAAGAACGAATCAAGCTAAATTCGGATACTCTGTCCCAAAGTGAAGCATACCCCGGTGAGAGAACGTTTTGAATCTATCTCAAAAAAAAAAAAAAAATGATAGTCAGATGGGGCACAGTCTGGACTATAAAGCGGGTGAGGCAAAACTTTCCAACCACTTCATTATAAATACTTTTTAACAGGTATTGCATAATGTGGCCGAGCGTTGTCATGATGAAATATTACGGTTTTATGGCTGATATTTTTAGCGTTTTTCGGCCAATGGTCGCTCCAAACGATTCAGTTGTGATGGTCTGGTCAGATTTTATGTTTTGTTTAAAAAAAAAAAAACATTTATGTACATGTGTGTTTTAAAAGTGGAATTTTGTTCAATGTCCAAATTCTATTAGAATTTCAAATGACATTTAATCGGACTTAAGCTGAAGTTTTTATGTTGTCGTCATCACTATATATGTAGCTTTTTAATGTATAAAAATTAGCTGCCAGTTTTTGCCTGAACGATTTTCATTTCATTTCGAGTTTAACATGTCCATTTTTTTTGAGGTATGCGTGGCATTTTGCCCACTTCAAATTTTTTAATGAAAGCTAGCCCTTAATTCCTTCCATACAAACTGAAAGACGGTGTGAAAATTTTAGGAAAATCGGTCCAGGCACAATGAAACAAATTTTCATAAAAAAACACACATTCATACACACAAATATATATTTTTTTCTTTTTTTATTTATATTGATAAAATCTGTAAGCGTACCAAGTTTTATGTTGGTACGGCTTTTCAAAAGCGAGTTATGCCTTTTTTCAGCTAGATTGAGCATTTGGACCACTGCACAGTGTGGTAGATCGCAAATCTAACTGGACAAAATTAAAAAATCGCGTTGGGTTCACTTCTCACTTATGAATTAAATAAAAAACGAGTTCAAATATATAAAGGATTATAAAAAGTCTATTTTTTTTTTTTTTTTTTTAAATGTATTTTAGGAGTTTTTACACATTCTTCAAAAATTTTCTTTCGGTAAAAAGAGGAGGTCATACTGGAAAAGAGAAAAAAAAAAATGTATGGCGATCGTAAAAATGCGCAAAATGTTTTTGATTTACCTTAAAGTGAACACTTAAAAAAATTAACCCAAATATGGTTTTACACCAGAACTATCTGGAATAAATAACTTTAACTCTACTTGAAAATAGGAAATATTTCAATTTTAGCACTTTCTTTTTGGAGGTCATACTGGAAAAGTGAAAAAAATATATGGCGGTCGCAAAAATGCGCAAGATGTTTTTGATTTACGTTAAAGTGAACACTTGAAAGATTAACCCGAATATAGTTTGACAGCGGAACTATTCGGAATAATCAGCTTTAACATTACTTGAAAAGAGGAAATATTTTTTTTTTTACTTTCTGAACTTCTCACAAAAAACATATTCTTTTAATACTTACAATGGAAATAATTAAGTGAAAATTGTAATATATTTCCTTGAGATAAAGCTTAATAATAATAAAAAATATTATGACAGTAAAATCACCATACCCTTTATAATCATATATAAAAGTCACACAAAAAAATACACTTCTCTTTGAAATCTAAATGTACTTACTTTTTCCTAATCAGAGATAAAAACAAAAAAAAAAACAAAACACGAATTACTGCTGACTACTGTATTGAGAAGGTCATTAATCGATCAGAAGGAATGGATATTTGGCTTTGGTTCGGTTTGGCTGGTTGGCCAGGTTTCACATACGATATCTTATGCCTAGCGTTATCGTATTGGATCCATTTTTATTGGATCCATAATGATTCGTTGCAAAAATAATTTTCTTTTATAGCGTGCAAGAATCATTTCAAATCAAATTTTTGTTGTTTACAGTAAAGTATGCGGAATGAAATTGCAACAAAACAGAAAACGCTATATTTGTTTCCAACGTTAAAACAAATAATATATAAAACCTTTATAAAATAGACCATTGTATTGATTTAATGTAAGCAAAAAATGTATTATATTCATGTACTTTTGTGGCACTTATGAAGAAATGTATATACACTTGTTAAAAATACCGATGTTTGCACTTTTCTGAGCTCCTATTTGAGTTTCATGGCATTATTTTTCCTGATTTTTATTTTAAATAATCTACAAAAACTCTTCTATTTAAAAAGGTCCAAAAACTCTCAAATTATTTTTAATTTAAAAAAATTGGGACATTTTTTCACATAAGAAAGTCTGGAATTTGAAGGGTGCTGGAAAACACCATAATCATCAGGGCGTGATAGTTGCATGATGGAACAGTAAGAAGAACTTTCTTTTTAAAAAAATAATCTCTGATGTATCTTTTTATGAAATGATTAATTTTGTGTACACATTTCATAATATTAGATTAATAATTAATTAGAATTGATGGTTAAATCATATTCAAAAAAAGTCAAAATTTTCAATTTATATCTGATTGATTAAGATCCATATAAATTTTTTCAGAAAAAAGATTATGTTCTACTTTGCACATCTTATCAATAATAGGTTTACTAACTTCCAGAAAAAAGTCCACTTCTCTGCCTTTCTCTGCCACTTGATGTAAAATATAATAAATTGCTCCCGATGAAAATATATAAAATATGGAAAAAATTACAAATGTTTTTTCAATGTAGTTCTTTTTTTGTTAACATTTTGAATAATTTTCAAATGGGGTTTTAAAGTATTAAGGCAAAACATAACGTGATTCAAAATAAGTCCTAAAACACTAATAGCTCATGTACTTTTTCTTTGGCCAGTGTTAAATTTTTGTTGCATCTTCATTCCGCATACGTTATAATGATCAATAACTAAGTGAGAATAAACAAGTAAGAGAGATATATTCGGCTGGGCCGAATCTTATATACCCTTCACCAAACTATACTTCAAAATAAAAATTTTTAGGTAATTTTAGGTAAACAAATTTTTTTTCCAGTTGTTTTTTTTCATTTTTTGAAAAAAAAAAAATATTTTTCGAATTTTTTTTTAAAGTTTTTATGTAAAATTTTTTTAAAATTTTTTTTTTTTAAATTTAAATTTATTTTTTTTTTAATATTTAGCGAAAAAAACTTTTGGTGAAAAAAAAATCTGGTTCAAAATTTTTCCCGATTTTGACCCATTGTAGGTCCAACTTACTATGGTCTTATATACGTCGTTGCAAAGGTCTTTGAAATATCTATAATTTGATATCCATATTGTCTATATTAATGACTTAGTAATCCAGATATAGGTAAAAAAATAGGTAAAAAATCGAGGTTGTCCTGGTTTTTTCCTTATATCTCAGCCATTTGTGGACCGATTTTGCTGATTTTAAATAGCAAACTTCTCGAAAGCATGTCTGACAGAATTATTGAAGATTTGGATCCCGAAGATATCTGGGGTCTTCAGAAAATTGATTTCAACAGACAGACAGACGGACAGACAGACAGACAGACAGACGGACATGGCTTAATCGACTCCGCTATCTATAAGGATCCAGAATATATATACTTTATAGGGTCGGAAAATTATATTGTGGAAATTACAAACGGAATGACAAATTTATATATACCCTTCTCACGAAGGTGAAGGGTATAATGACAGATATGTACCCTTCAAAATGACATATAAGTAATTAAAAACCGCGTATCTGTTGTATATTCAGCATTTTTAAGTCATACACCCAAGAAATTGGGATTAAGAAGTTAGTTCTCTTGAAAGGAAATTAGAAACCCGGGATTTACTCCCTTTATATAGAAGATATAGCAGAAGTTTGGTAATCATGCTAGAAAGTGCGAGCAACCTTGTTAATTTTCTAATGAAAGTTCAACAAACTGAAATCATCCACTATTGCAGCGACGAACTGTGGAAATATGAATTATTCTTCCTGTCGTCATTTTCATTTTGATAAAAATAATATTATAACATTTTATTTAGAAATTTCTGTTTTGCCATCCTCAAAATTCAAATGATAAAAATGTACTCTTATGTGCAAAATATGAACTAACAAATCGATGGAAAAATTTTTAAAAAGTTCTGAAACGGATAAAAAACTTATACACGCCTCTATGGGATATGCAGGAAAAAACATGCATTAACATGATACCGGTTCCACTGCACTCAGAAAAAAAACAACTTAAAATCAATAAAAATCATATTGAATCAATAAGAAACATTAACGAAAGTCTAATAATATTGAAATTTTTTATTTCAACATGGAAAAATATTAACTTAAAATTGAAAATTATTGATTTATCGTATTTCAGTATGGTTTTTATATGGTTTTTCTATTAAATTGATCATTATTAAATTAATATTACACGTTCTTGTTTTTAAGTTGCAGTTTTTTATTTAGTTTGATAATCACTTATTTAGAAACGGTTGTGATAAGTACATGCCTTCAATGACAATTAAAATAATGATTTAAAATGCTATTGCGTTAGAAGTTAAGTGCCAGAATTTAGCATTTTCTGGATATATATTATTTTACAGGGAATATATTCTTCACCAATATAAAACAAACAAATATATAGTATAAGAAACTAATCAACTTTTAGTATCAAATTACAAAAGTGTACAAAACAAAAAAAAAAGAACAGAAAAACAATTATAATTATTTGTTAAAGGCATTTACTTGAAAGTGATTACAATATTCTCTAATGGTCATAAAATACAATTAAAGTTTTTATTTATTGTTAAATTGTCTTTAAAAATAATTTTCAAATTTATTTACAATAAATTGGGAGAAAAAAAAAATAAAACCAACAAATATGCTAGTAATTACTTAATAATTTATAAATAAAAATAAATATTTCAAACAAATATTATAAATATATTTAGTTTTAAAAAGTTGTTTTTAATTTCTAGCTAAAGTTGTTGTAGTTGTACTTATGTGTGTTTGAATTTCGATATGACATTTGTTATAATTGTATTTGTATATATTTATGTATTTATGTATTTATGTATGTTTGTGTACATATTTTCATAATTTATGTTAACATATGTTTTTGTATTATATTTGTTTGTAGGTTTGTCTTTTTTTGGGGATATTTTGTTGACAGGTCTCATAATTCAAAAAAAAAAAAAAAAAAAAAAACATTTTTTTTGCTTCTCTTTAACTTGAAATATTTCCTAACAATACATAAATATTAGATATATCTAACTATAAGATATATTTTATGTATAAACTATATGAATGTGTCTTTAACAGAATGAAATATACTTCAAACATTCATGCATACATAAATATGTATGTATTTATTTGTACTTTGTACACGAGTAGACGTATGTGTATCATAGAGAAAATATACATAGAGCGGAAACTCTCCTGTCAAACACCTAACTCACTTGTCAAAAATCTAAGTGGTGAGAATGTATGAGGTAAAAAAAACTATGTGAAATGAAAAACAACTCTGTATGTGTGATTATTATAAGTAAAATTTTTGTTTGTTTTTTCCTAGTTTCCGTTCTTGTTGTTTCTCTATGGTATGTATAAATAAATATATTTGTACTCAATTTTTTAACAATTTTTTAAATGTTAGAACAAGTAGGAAGTTCATAAATTATTTATGGATAACACAAAAATATCTGCAGCAATGAATGTGTGAAGATACACATATTTATTGCAGTATAGTTGTGCAAATCAAAAAATTCTATCAAATTTCTTTAAATGTCTTAATATGTTTTAACTGGTACAGATTTTTGTTTATCCAAAATAAATACACATAATATTAAATTAAATAAAAAAATTACTTGACCTTAATATCATAATAATAATATTAATAATTATTAAACAAAGTTGTATATAATTCATTCCACCGTACATAACATACAAATTGATATGGAGTTTTACGATTTGGATCATGTTCGGTAAAAACATACTCTTTAGAGTCATTTGCACATGTCCAGGTTTATTTCGCTAAATTTCGAAAAACTCTTGATGTTAAATTTTGGGAAAAAATAAAGAAAATTCAAGTATTTCATATCTTATGAAGCTGATGTTGGATTTTATTGATTTAAGATGCATTTGAAAGATATTAAAGATACAGAAGTGAACGAAACAAATATGCAGAAGTTTTCATGTTGCAATTCTGTTTTGTTGGAACAGAGTATGGAAATACTTATAGTTTTTCTCGATCACTTCGTTTTAGTGAAATAACGGTATTCTTAAAGTCACAACATCAAAATGTCATAAATACTCGTATGTTATTTTGAAACTAATTTTATGAATTTTAATTTTTAAACACAAAAAATATTTAAAAAAAATAACTAAGTTTAAAGTCAGGATAATCCCCACCTTAAGGTATATTTTGCGCAAGTTTCATTACAATCGGCCCAAAAAAATATAATTAGTCAATTCACAAGGTCTCTAATCATGTCATATTGTCATAATATCGTAATACTTCACAATTGTTTTTATTGCTTTTCAAGCAAAAATGTCCTAAAATAATACTACTTTCTATGCTATGTTTATTATGTTATCGTAACGAACCAGCAGAGACCAACGCCGAATGCATAAGAGTCGGTTAAGCCGAGCCGCCGAATCGTGATATATTAGAACATTTTGACAATATGACTGATAAGAACCCTTGTGAATTGACCAAATATTTCTATATCTTTCATTTAGAAATTCCAAATATTGCAAAATTTTACCTATGAGCTTCACGATTTAAGGGTAAAACTTTCAGAGTATATTTAGAATTATCTGTTCTATAAGATTCTGTATTCAAGGATTTACTTAAAATTCAAAACAGTAAGGAAATTGGTATTATTCGCCAAAATATTGCTACGTTTTAGCCTTTTTAAAACATTGGTTTATTTCCTTTAAATAAACCGGATACTTTCGATTGCGAATAAAAAGGCGTTTAGTATTTTAAAATTGTAACAAATCTTTATTTATTTAAAATGTACAACAACAATAGTTCAAATAGTCAATCAGTGTCTGTATATACGTTTATCAATTCGCAGAAATGCACACACACATTATAATGTACAAGCTTAAATGTACAAGACAGTTGATGTTAACTCTAACAGCGCCTATGATAAACTCAACTCACGACTGCAAACTCTGCCACTATTAATACACACGCCATCTTTAGGGAATCTTTTATAATGCTCTTAACGGACAAACTAGTATGTTCGAATTCTACAGCTTTCTATGTCAATGTTAGCAGCTTAAACATTTATTGTTGCCATACTTATAAAAAATGCCAATACCGCATGCTACCAACATTGTTGATAAGTAGAAGCTTCTACTGATGGACGTGTTTATAAACATGATGAATGCTGCGGGCAGTTTAATTCAAATCGCTATTGCATATACGAAAAAAAATCGCAGGTACGGAAAAACTGTAGGAGGTATTGACATAATCTTTTCACATTCTTATTCCCTATAAATCAGCATGTGATTATCAACAAATTCTGAATTTGTTTAACAAAATTTTAACAAAAAACTCCAAAAAATTGGAGTTTTGAAATTGGCCAAACCTGAGAATAGGTTAGGACAAAAACTCATATACAAGTAAATATGGTTATATTTCAAGTAAAAATATGCATTTATTTTAATATTTCTCAAAATATGTTAATTTTATTACTACATTTCATGTTCTAGTGGCCTGAGACACGTTAATGGCATGGCGAATTTTTTTTGAAAACTTTAACTATTATGTTTAATGTCAATTTTGTTAATATGTTGTTAATCTGATTAAAATGAGTGACCAGAATAAAGTGCGTACTAAAATTATTAAATATTTTCAACAAAATCCAACTTGGTCCTACAAAAAGTTGGCCAAACAATCAAAGGTCAGCTATCGAACTTTTTCCAATTAGTTATTAAACAGTACCGGGAGAACTTGTCCGTTGATCTAAAACCTGGTTTAGGAATGGTCCTCATGATGTTTCTAAAGCCAAAAAAATTTAAAGCATTTTCAAAACAGTTTGCAACACATCCGGTAGAAAAGCAGCCCGGTTAGGTCAGTACTCGAAATATTTGGTACGAAAAGTTAAAGCCAATGCAGGCTTAAAAGTATACAGGGCTCAAAAAGTTCCTGACACGAACTCTGCTAAACATTTAGAAAACAAAGCACAGAAATTGAAATCAAATTTCATAAAAAATATTCCTGCTGCATAATGGATGACGAAACGTATGTTCTGGCAGATTTTTCGCAGCTTCTGGGTCAATTTTATTATGTTGCAGATGCTCGAGGGAATGTTGAAGAAAAGTTTAGGAACCATAAGCAGTCAAGATTTCCCAAAAAGTTCTTGGTATGGCAAGCAATATGCAGTTGCGGCAAAAAAGCCAAACATTTGTTACAAAGGGCTCTATAAGGAATGTTTGCAAAAAGGATGTTTCCATTCATAAGACTTATTAATGTGTCTACTTATTTTTGGCCTGATTTGGCATCTCTCACTATGGTAAGAAAGGTCTTGAGTGGTACAAGAACGATAATGTGGTATATGTACCAAGAGAGGCAATTCCTCCAAACTGCCTGGAGCTGAGTCCAGTTGATTGATATTGAACTCTTGTTAAAAGAGAATTAAAGAGCTTATCATTTTCCAAAGCCCATTAATTGTATGCAAATGTTTATTGATGTTAAACAATCGTCTACTTTAATTTTGTTTCCTTCATGATCACTATCGTATAAATCCTCCGATTTCATATCTCATAATTCCATTTACTCTTCATTACTATCCACATGCAATTCTTCTTGAATTCAGTTGTTTATGTCAGTATTCGTGAAAATATGTTCCGTATCAATTTGAGCTACAAGTGTCCAAGTTTTATTCCTGAATTATATTTTGTAAAAAATCTAAGCGCATGTTATCCTCTTCACTCCATTCAGTACCGAATATAAGCAAGGCGTTTAAGGATTTTCGGATATTGGACATTGATATTTTATCCCAGGATGTAGCTAGAAACTGAACTGCATTTTTGAGATTGAAGTGTTTAATTTGAGCTCCAAATTTGTTGCCTTCTGGTCAAGCAAGTGGGTGAGCAGTTGTTTTTTATAATTTAATATGACCAAGTTGATAACGTTTTGATGTAATTGTTGAATAAGGGCAGTGCAATTGCTATAATTAAACCGTCATCACTTTTTAGTTCCTCAGCTGGGTGACACGTCGCGTTATCTAAAAGCGAAACTGCTTTTTGCCGCAGACCTTTTGAAGCCAAAAATTCTCAGAACTAAAAAATGTTTACTTATGAACAACTTACTTTTACTAATTGGTGAAAATTAACTTACGTGGGTAACAAATTCGTGATGGAACCAGTCCTAGAATATAAATGATGTCATATAGGCGTTATTACCGGAGTTGGTTATTATTATTGAAAAAGCCTTTAAAGGCGCGTGGGTTTTTCGATTTCCCAACAACCAACAATTTCAGTTTGTCTGTGCTATTCGCATTTTAACAGGGCAAAAAAGTTATTCGTCCTTTACATATTTTTTTTCCGGGCGCTGTTTTCTCATTACATGTGACAAGAGTTTGATTTGAAAGCATCCTATAATATAAACCAGATTCGTCGTCATTGTAGATTTGGTGAAGAGTCAACCCATGCTCATCAACATAATCCTAGAAATCTTTCACAAATGGATCACTAAGTTGAGGTTTCGAAACCAATTTCTCGCCCGTGATTTTTAAAAATCTAATACCACATCGATGCTTAAATTTCTTCAACCATCCTTCACTGACATTAAAATCTGAATTGATTTTATAAATTTTTGAAAACAAATCACTGGCTTTTGTTCGTAAAATCGCTGCTGATACTGGAACATGTTTTTCTCTTTGTTTTAGAAACCATTTATAAAGCATTTTTTCCATTCTTGGTTATCCAGCTTTCTTTAAGGTGCAACGTTTGCCAGGGCCACTTTCTGTTGTACGTATGAACTTTTTTATTGAATTTTTTTTGCTTTATAATGCGGTAAACCGAAGACTTATGTAACTTGTAATTCACGTTAATTGAATTTAGGGAATCTCCACTTTAAATTTTTTTTTAAATCTCTAATATTTGAAAAATCGTTGGTTTTACAATATGTTGAACTTTTCCAATATTAAAATATATATTTACACAACAAGTGATACGAATAAACCGACAAAATTGAAGATCAAAATCAACCAAAAAGGTTAGTATACAAAAAGACGGGGATTTCCCTTTTTTGATTATAGACATTGTAATCAAATTTAAAACAGATAAAAGTCGCGAAAATAGAACCTGTTTTTCGTAAACTGTCGCAATTATAGAACCGGCAATGTTAAAAAATAAGCTATCGCGATACCCGGGTCGTCGCAATAATGGATAGTCGCGAATAGCGAGCTGAAAAAAAAACTGAAAAAATTGCATTTTTTCCCTTGTAAATGCACCTCAAAACTTCAGCGTCGTTGCACTAGTTAACGTTATTATATCATACTAATATTTTACACAACGTGTTTCCACAATACATAGAACATTTGTACTAGGAGGGACGGGCTGTCCCTAGAACATTTTTTCCATCCATACAATCTTGGAGCACTCTAGTATGTATATTTAACACATAAAATATGAGTTCAATTAGAATAAATGACTTAAAAATCATAAACCCAATACATACATTATTTTGAAAGATCCTCTTAGCCTGAGTGATATAATACAAACTTTGCAACATAATATTGGTTTCTACTAACCTTTCTATTCCAACCAAGAATAGGCCTTTAACAATCTAACTCATTCACGTCTCTGCCATGATATTTATTTTCCAATATCATCAACATTCATTTCTAATACAAATAATACTCGCTGCCAATAATGTTGGCATTAAGCATTAGAAACACTGCTCACTTAAAACAAATCTTTGAATGCAACAAACACCCTGCCATACTTACATACATATTTATGTATGTGGTACAATCAAAACAAACGTTGCAACCTCAAAAGCAACATTGAAACATTATAGACATAAACATATCTTTATCTAAGTAAATCCATCTATCTAACGCAAAAATCTATTTATTTTCGAAGTGAGAGGAAACTTTTATTAACACCAAAAAAAAAACAAAAAAATCTTCATATGAGCAGAGTTTTGTAAACATTATAATAGCAACAACAACAACAATAAAATTAAGACAAACAAAAACAACTACAACAGCATATAAACCAACACATGAAGACAAAAAATAAAACTATTACAACCATTACTTTTCAACACTTTCAACATTACTATCGAACATTTACAATAATAACAACAACAAAAAAAGTGCAAAAATCTAAGTACGTGTTTGTTGTGCTACGTACAACCAATATTGTATGGAACGAGTACCAGCGAATTGAGGCGGATGAGAAACGTTCGAACTATTAAAATGTCGACGCAATGAGTTACAAACTTTTTTATTACTTGTACCAACAAAATAAAAATCACTAGAAAAAAAAAAACAACTAAAACTAAAAACATTAACAAAAAGTAAAAAAAAAAGAATGTAAAATCGGAGGTGAACTTAAAGTGGTACTTTGTCAATATTGAGATGATAAACATACAAATTATATCTTTAAGGTGTTTATTATTTATATATGTACATATATACATTATATAAATCTGTAGAGGCCGACCTGTTCAAAACTAATCGAGGACCAAAATAACAATATTCGGTATAATTCGACAGAAACAGAAAATTTTCTAATGTAACTAGTACTTACAATTTCCAAAATAATGTTACGAATTTGCAATAGCGATTTGAATTTAACGGTCTGTAATAACTGCCTGCAACATTCAACATGTTTATAAACACGTTCATCAGTAGAAGCTTCTGCTTATCAACAATGTTGATAGCATGCGGTATTGGCATTGTTTATAAGTACGGAAACACTAAATGTTTAAGCTGCTAACATTGACATCGAAAGCTCTAGAATTCGAACATTTTAGTTTGTCCGTTAAGAGCATTGTAGAAGATTCACGAAAGATGACATGTGTATAAATAGTAGCAGAGGTTGCAATCGTTAGTGAGTTGATCATAGGCGCTGTTGGAGTCAACATAAACTGTCTTGTATATTTAAGTTTGTACATTATAAAGTGTGTGTGCATTTATGCGAATTGATAAACGTGTATAAAGGCTCTGAGTGACTATTTAAACTGTTGTTGTTGTGCATTTTAAATAAATAAAGAGTTGTTACAAATTTTAAACTACTAAAACAGCTTTTATTTGCAATCAAAAGTAGCCGGTTTATTTTAAGACAATTATAATATAAGACAATTATAATTGTTCAAGACATTTTTTGAGGGACTGTATTCCGGATGGACATTTGCATGAGGGTTTGGTGAAATCATTTACTGATATTGCCCATTTTCAATACCAAACCTTATCAACAGAGAGTATTTGTAGAAAATTTCAGACAGATTCGATTGGATCCTTTCGTATTTTCAACAGACAGGCAGATGGACAGAATGTCATATGCGATGAATATTTTAATGTGTTACAAAAGGAATGACAAAATCAATATACCCCCCATCTTTTTTGATGGTGAATATAAAAAGATCGGACTCACACTGCCATACCGGAATTCGACGGGATTCATGGATTTTAAATTTAAGTGAATGCCGAATACCGTCTTCGTTGAATTGAGGTTTCTATACCATAAGTAATTTTAATTCGTTGTCTATATAACTCTGTGCTCATGGTAAGGAGTGAGATTAAAAAAATCTTAACATACATAAATTTTAATAAAAAAGAAACCACTAAACCCACATTATTATAACCAATATTATGTTTATAGTTCTAATCAATAGTGATGAATTTATGAACCTTTTCCGGAAAGCCTTCCATTAAGGATTTTATAGTGTTTTCTGTCGCTTTGCTCGAACAGGTAGTCCATCTCCGTTTAAAATCTACCACACTTTTAGACACCTTTTTTGTGCTCTTCAATTCTCTGTTAACAAGATCCCAATATCTCTCCACTGGCCTTAGCTACAGGCAGTTTGGAGGATTTGCCTCTCTTGGTACAAATGCCACATTATTGTTCTTGTACCACACAAGACCTTGCTTACCATAGTGACAGGATGCCAAATCAGGCCCAAAATAAGTGGATACATTAAGAAGTCTTATGAATGGAAGCATGCTCTTTTGTAAACATTCCCTGAGGTAAATTTCGGTATTTATATAGCCCTTTGTAACAAATGTTTGGCTTCTTTTGCCCCAACAGCATATTGTTTGCCATACTAAGAAGTTTTTGGTAAAATTTTATGCTTTTGAGTCCTAAACTTTTCTACAACATTCCCTCGACCATCAGCAACATGAAAATATTGACCCGGAAGCTGCGTAAAACTTCCAGAACATACGTTTCGTCATTCATTTTGCAGCATGTATATTTTTGTATAATCCTTGACTTCAATTTCCGTGCTCTGTCTTTGACCTCTAAACTTTTAGCAGCGTTCCTGTCAGGAACTTTTTGAGGCCTGTATGTTTTTAAACCTGCATTGGTTTTAGCTTTTCGTACCGAATTGTCCGAGTACTAAGCTTACCGGACTGCTTTCCTATCGGATATGTTGGGTGCTCTTTTGAAAATGCTTTCTATTTTTTTGGCTTTAGAAACATCATGTGAACCATTCCTTCTACCTGAACCAGGTTTTATATCAACGGACAAGTTCTCCCGGTACTGTTTAATAACTTTGGAAACGGTTTGATAGCAGACCTTTGAATGTTTGGCCAACTTTTTGTAGGGCCAAGTTGGGTTTTGTTGAAAATATTTAATAATTTTAGTACGCACTATTTTCTGGTCACTCATTTTAATCAGATTAAACACAAGTGAGTATAATTGACATACTGTACAAAGGTAACTTGATAAAAAAAAAAAAATAAAAAAAAAACTTGGTTTAAAAAATTTTCATAGCTTTCATGGTCTCCATTATATTGGACTATTTTCAATCATATTCTTAGGAATGCAGCCAATGTTAAACATAAAGTCGGATAACAGTTATTCGTAATATTTGATAACAAAGGCATGAGATGGCTTAATTTGCAATATGAGCTATTGCTATAAAAAAACACAATAATCTGAAAATAATATTCTTGCATCTTCTAAACTACTCGTTCAATTAAAATACATAGCATGCAGATAATATTGAACGGTCTGCAGCCCCCTTAATTGTCTATTCCAAGACAACTTTGAAATCCTTTTATTATTTCTACATATTCTGGATCGTTATAGATATCGTAGTCGATATAGCCATGTCCGTCTGTCCGTCTGTATGTTGAAATCAGCTTTCCGTAGCCCCCATATAACTTACGTACATAATTTATACATTAATATATCGAGAATTCTTCCGGCTAAGTTGCTATTTAAAATCGAGAAAATCGGCCCACAAATGGCTGAGATATAAGGAAAAAACCGGGACAACCTCTATTTTTGCCTATTTTTGATGTATATCTCGATTACTAAGTCATAAATATAGACAATATGGATATCTAATGATAGATATTTCAAAGTCCATTGCAACGATGTATATAAGGCTATAGTAAGTTGGACCTACAATGTCAAAGGTCAAAATCGGGAAAAATATTTTTTAACCCGAATTTTTTTTTTCACAAAAAAAATTTTTTGTCATAAATATGTTTCACTAATAAATTAAGAAAAAAAATTTAAAAAAAAAAAAGAAATGGAAAAAAAAAACTATTTCGAAAAAAAATTTTAAAACATTTTTAGAGAATTTTATTTTAAAATATAATTTGGTGAAGGGTATATAAGATTCGCTACAGCCGAATATAGCTCTCTTACTTGTTTCAATATTAATTAGCTATTCCGAATTTGAATTTGTATTTTCAATTTAATATTGAGAAAATATAAATTTTAATTCAGAAAAACAACGTAATAATGAAAAAAGCTAACTGAAATTAAGAAATCTTAATTAATATTGAGAAAATACAAATACAAATTTGAATTCAGAAATTTCTAATTTTCCTTATATGTAGTTAGTTTCCCCACCTCTGCTTTCAACTTTTTTCTTTAATATATTCAATATTGTACCATTTTAACACTTTCAAATGCTCACATTGAAAGGTGTAAAACACATAAAATATGACGGAAACTTAAGAAAAAATAACTTTAAAAGAAATTAATTCTTAAAGGAAATACGAATGTACGATTATTTCTAAACATTTCTGCGAAAGCATACACATGTATGTTTATGCAACAATTTAGTTAAAAATTTCAAATACACGGAAACATACTATAAAGATGAATGAGTGAGTGAGTGAACGATTGAATGAATGAGCAAATGTTCAAATATATAAATCTTAATTATGTTTCACTTACACAGATTTAACAGGTTGAAAATTATTTCCATCTACAAGTGTAGAATCATAAACAAGAGAAAGTTTCACCTAGGAACATCAATCTTTCAGCAGTCTATTAAAATCAGCAGAGACAGACAGGCACACTCACAAAAATGTATGATCTTTGTTGAGCAATGGAGAAAAATGGAATTTAAATAGAACTATTGGTAATTTGTATGTATTTAAATATGAGATGAGAATTCAGTAGAATTTCATATGGCTAAAAACTTGTCTAGTAGACTGAATTATTTAATTTAAAACAAAGTATATGTGTAATAGCAGATCATGAGTGTAGATCATTACACACATTTGACCTGTTGTTTAGAACATTGTGACAAAGATTCAGTTTAATCATTTTATCTCATGTTAATGTTTAATACGTGTTTCACTGACCTGAAAGAAATAACATAAACGTAACATCTTGTAAAACAAAATATTTACGAATAGTAATATATACTAGCACATTTTAAAGCTCATGTACTCCTGTGTTAAGAACTGATCAAATACATTGTTTCACGTAAATATCGCTTTCAATTCCATTCATCATTATATTGTAGAAACGGCAAATAAAAGAAGCAACAAAAGCACACATAAAAAAATGCAATTAGTTCAAATTACATTTAACTTTAAATACATTCACTGTTTATACTAAAACATTGGAAATTTAAGGTCTATCTAGTCTAAACCATGCATAAGTAGCTTACTCAGAAGTTTGTATCTACATATGTGCTGTATGTGTTTGGATGTTCTTACCCAGCAGTTTAGCAAGTAGTCTATGTATTCCTTATAGAAAGTAAATGTCACTAATGTCTGATCACTTGGCTATCTCCAATAGATATATTTTGGGTTATTTGACATGTATGTGCTGTTTGTAGTGCAGAGAGAAGTCAATTGGTTACTTTATACGTCCCAGGTAATCTAGCGTGAAGTCAATAGTCACTTAAGTGTCTCTAGGTATGTGTAGTCACTTTAAATGTTGTGTAAGTTATTCGTACAAACTGGTTTTATACAAATTATGTTGTTATAATTCTCATACAATTTGTTTTATTTTTGCTTAAGTATACTGACGTGAAGTCAATTTTTAATTTAGTGTAAAAATACTAATTATGTAGCTGATCAATTAACCAGTTAGGTAACTGAATCTATGTAACCGGTTTGTGTACCCAATGCATTGACTACTTTGGACCGTCTATCAGACAGTCTCATTGTAATCCAAAAGTGTAAATTACCCCCTGCTTAGGACATGCACGTGCAGATACGTATCTAGTTATGTAAGTAGTTGTCACCCAAAATTATAGGTAAAATAACTAGTTCAGGACAGTCTCCTAGAACTGCTGGGTACATACATAGCCACTCACACACAAACACACGCACACACATATTAGAAATGTATACAAGAAATGCAAAAACAAATAAATAAATAAAATATAAAACAAATAAAGTACTTAAACTGATGAAGCCTTTCATATTAATTAGAACAAAAACAATACGGACACTAACAACAACAAAAACAAAAACATCATCAACAGCAGCAATATGTATGAAGTAGCAGCAGCAGCAGCAGCATTAGAAGCAGCAGTTGGTAATAAAAAACTACAACTAAAAATGTAAATATTTGTACTTTGATGACCAAAGCTTAAATGAAATTTAAACAATAAATAACAAACCCTCTCGGTATACAAAATGCAGCAACAACACCATACAGCACAGATAGCAACACACATACATACATACATATATAAATTTAAATATTAGGGGTGCATCCAAAAAAATAAAACAATTCAATGATTTCAAATGTTTCCTTTCATACAAAGAGCACTAAAGTGTGAGGTTTCAGTGAAACAGAAATGAAACCAAATTCCAGAAAGGATTGAAAAAGGATTTCTTAATCCGTCTCATAAATAGCTAACGCTACAACATACATTTCATATAATGGTACTCGTAGCTTAAAAAGGGATTAGCAAATTGTTGTCTACAAATGGGGCCGCCCTATTGTAAATGCATTTTCGTGGAATAGGGTTTCTTCTAAAATATTTGTACTTTTCTAAACATAACATTTGGAATATTTTTGCTCCAGCACTTACAATTACACTGTCCAACAAATGGAGAATTTTTGATTGGGACAGAATAGCGACCCTATAATTTTGAAAGGGCATGTTGAGTATATAGAATAAACTTATAGTCCAGTTTTAATTTTTTGATCGAAGGAAAAAATGTTGTAAGTTAATGTCTGAGAGAATTCTTATTATCAGAGTTATATTGCGGAATTTTATGGGGATAATTTTTGTGGAAGATCTTAACCCTCTATCTCCTGTCAATTTGATCATTATTTCGAGAAAATCAAAAAAGTCCTTTAAGGATTAAAATATTCTATGAAAATTTTTGCTTGAAAATTCCAGTGGGGGTCACAAAAGATACAAAAGTTGTAAATAAAGTTCATTACGCTTAACCAGGACAATTAAACGCCACCTCGGGAGTCACATTTTTTTTTTAAAAAAAATCTCCAAAAATCCAAGTATGATGCGATTAAGGTGAGATTTAAAATATAAGTAGTCCTTAAGCAGATCTACAAAAAAGGTATACACATATGTAAGTTTAGTTGAAGAGATATTTAGGTTAATTTATTTCCTTTAATTCTGCTATCATTAAATATCCGTTTTTTTGCTCCCTATAAAATTCTGACAATAAGAATTCTCTCAGACATTAACGTACAACATTTTTTTCAGTTAGTAAAATGCTTCTTCGATCATAAAATTAAAATATTGACCCATTTGATATTCTGTTCCAAAAATGCTGTTGGACAGTGTTATTAATTAAGAAGATATTTTTCAAAATTTGAATACCGAAAACCGAAAGCAGCGTCTAATGACCCAGATGCATCATTCAACTTTGACAGCTCCCAAAATTAGTGTATTTATCATAGAAGATCACAGCTTTTTTTTATAAAACTTACGCATTTCTAAACGAACAATTCGTCAACAAACGAATGTGTGACAAATTTTGTTTTTCGAAGAACTTCGTTTGTAAAATATGTATGTATAAAATTTAGTTTTAGATTTAGTTTTTATGTGCTAAATTCCCAATTTAATAATTGATAAATTTAATGAAATTTATTGTTGGGGTATAAGCTAGTTCCTATACGCATTTGCTAAGGTCAGATAATCAGAAAACCTTTTCCCAAAAGCCTTTAGAAAAGCTAAAGATTTTATACAAATAAAGACGAATTGACTTGATTGAGATAAAGGTTTTGACTTGATTGAGCTAAACGTTTTATAAAAACATGGGGTCAATATTTTTAACACTGGACGGTTACTGTTCGTCGAATCGACGAAGATCATTTAATCTTTATCATATAGCTTTTGTATGTGTGTTCAAATTACGCTCTTTTTGTCAACAACGTTAATTGATGACGCTAGCTTGCAGTGAGCGGACCTACGCAGGATACCCATTTGTTTAATGTTGAAGTTCACAGTTATGTACTCGTCACAACTACGAAGAGTAACTTTATGGTCTCTAATCCAACAGCAACTTTTCTGGGAGAACATTATGTAAAAGAGCTGAATAAAACTCTTCATGGAACGAATCGCAATGTTACAATTGATAATTAGTTCACATCAGTTCCCCTTGCCAAATCACTGCTACTGGAACCCTTTACTGGCATTCTACGATCAATCAAGAGAGAAAGTGCGAAGGAAATGGGCAATGTTAAAAACAGGAAAGCTGAAACATCTATGTTTTGTTACAACAATGAAAGTCAGTTTAAAACCAAATAAACCTGTATATCTTTTATCAAGCTGCGATGAATATGGAATCATAAATCCGAAAACGGGAAACTCCACATGGTTGAATTTTACAATCATACAAAAGGACACCTTGGATCAAATGTGCAGCATTGTCTCATGTTCTCGATACTACTTTTGCCAACAGTTCCTTAAAAATACTAAAAATGGAAATGTCAAAGGATTCTAAAAGGATATGTTCACTGAATATTCAATATTAAAAACTTGTTTTTTTATTATGTACTCTTTGGTGGCATTTACGTTACTCGTATTTAAATTACACGGCGCTACCTACAGTGAAAAAAAAAACTTGGAAAACGACCTAGCATGGGTTTAAGATCTTGCTGAGTACACTACAAATTGTATCAAAGAAATTTCAGAAACACGCTCAAATTGAAAAGTTATTCTTAAAAAAAAAAATAGTTTTCACTGATGTTCGTCAACTTATCTACCTGTAACTCAGCCAGTTTTTTCGCGACATTAAATTTTTAACAGGTTTAGAAAGAAAACTGATTTCGCTTTAAAATTACGTTAAGTTTTTGAAGAATATCTATAAAATATATACCAACTTTTTCGAATTTAGTTTATTGCTTATTTTGATATAAACGCTTATAAAAATGTATATCAATGCATAAAGAAAATGTAGGTCTTAATAAATCATGGCTTTAATATTTCAAATCCGAAAAAAATTGTAAAAGGTATTCAGCTTTTCATTAACACCTTTACTAGTATTTTCTTCCCCAGCGCATATGAATAAAAAACAAGTAAGAGAACAATATTTGGTAGTGACGAATTGTATATACCTTCACCAAATTTACTTTAAAATAAAAATTTTAAATGTTTTGAGGTAAACAATTTTAAAAATAAATTTATGGGAAACATTTGTTTTAATTATGAAAAAAAAAAATTAAAAATTTATTTGTGAAAAAAATTATAACAAACAAATTTTTTTTGGTAAAAAAAAAAATTTGAGGTAAAAAATATTTTTTTCCGATTTTGACCCATTGTAGGTCCGGCTATATAAACGCCGTTGCAAAGGTCTTTGAAATATCTATTATTGAATGTCCATATTGTCTCTATTAATGACTTAGTAATCCAGAAATAAATCAAAAATAGGTAAAACATTGAGGTTGACCTGGTTTTTCGTTATATCTCAGCCGATTGTTTTGATTTCAAATAGCAACCGAGCCGGAAGAATTCCCGATATACTGATGTATAAATCATGTATGTAAGTTATTTAGGGGCTACGGAAAGTTGTGTTGAACATACAGACGGACATAGCTATATCGACTTTGCTATCTATAACGATCCAGAATATATATAATTCATGGGGTCGCAAATTATATATCGTTACCTTAATACAGAGCTAGGCATTTCCTATGCACGCGTGCTTTTCGGCCATTATTAAATTTTACAACAACGTACTCGCACGTATTAAAAACTCATTCAGTCTCGTTTGAGCGTTCATTGAAGAATGTTGTGTTGTCGCATGTTTCTTGCTTTTGTACATGAATATTACTAATGCAGGCATGGAAAACTTAATATTTTTTAACATCAACGTATGGTGCACGTTTTTAGAATTATAAACTTCCAAAAAGAAACGAATTTTAATATAAAATGCTTTCTTAAATCGATATAAGTAAAGAAGTCTAACAGAACATTACAAATTTTAAAATATTATTTTTAATTAAAATACCACCATTTCAAAATTAAAATTTCCATTCCTGTGTTGTAGTGAGTATGAGAGTAATAATTTTTCTCTTTTCTTATTTTTCGCTCTTACAACAACTGACCAATCGCATGTGTTGCCGGGCTCTGCCTTAATACATAAAGCCCCTAACTCGTGTTTTTTTTTTAAGTCGAGATTTTTTGGCAAAATATTATCTATGAGCGGACCATTTATCGAAATAAACGAAAATCTGGGCTTAGAAAAATCACGAGTTAGGGCATTTCTATATTAAGGTAACGAAATACCCTTAACACCCATGGTGTAGACTATAAAAAGGCAAATTTAAAAAGCCTATCGAAAAACCTGTTATGAATGGTTTTTTTCAAATCCCAAATTTTTATTCCCAAATTTTTTTTAAAACGAAATTTAAAAAAATTGTTTTTGATTTATAATAAACTATAAATGAGGTTTCAGAAATTGTAGAGACCGATTTGAATCTGGCGGATTTCGAGAAAATATAGTTTTATGTCAGAAATATGTTAAAATTATTTCTTAAAAATATTTCTAACCCATTTTCTAATATTTATTTTTGTATTGCTTTTTAAACACAAAAACTTTTTTAAATTAAAAATAGTTTTTCAACATAATTTTTATGAAAATATTGGTACCTTGTCCAAAAACTCTAACTCTAAAAATAAGTTGTAATGTTTTCTGATTTTACTAAAATGTTCTTCATTTTGATCTCCCAAAATTGCAAAAGTAATAATAATTATTCTACTAAGATGAAAAACAAACAGTATTTGTAGACATATTTTAATTTTGTTGCTACTTTTTTGTTTTGTAGGATGGAATCTGGCGTTTTTATTTTGTGAACAATCGGCTAACATATCTGCAATTTTAGTACATGCAGAGTCTTATTATGCGTTGCTATACATTACCGCTATCTTTATATACTTACTTATTAAACTGTCTTTTCAGTTTTTGTTGGTAAAGTCGGTTTAAGGAAATCGCCCCAATGCCGATTGTTGGAAAGGCCTTTCAAATCACTTTCACTTTATATACATTTTATCTATGTACAAAGCTTAGTATCTGAGATATAGCCAAATATATTAAAGTCGTGCCCACAAATCGATGCAGACGTGATTTTTTTATATCTTAGCCATTAATATGCCAATTAAGCTGATTTTCAATATCGATTCTTACAACAACATCAGATATAATTAGTGGATTCACAAGCTACCCTCTCATGTTATAATATTCTAATATTTCACAATGGTTTAGTAATGTTGTTATTCCCTTTCAAATAAAAAAATGTCCTAAAATAATACTACTACATGTATGCTATGTTTGTTATGCTCAGAGCCTAAGCCGAGAACATTATGACG
The DNA here is from genome assembly GCA_942486065.2 of Calliphora vomitoria. Classification (NCBI taxonomy): domain Eukaryota; kingdom Metazoa; phylum Arthropoda; class Insecta; order Diptera; family Calliphoridae; genus Calliphora; species Calliphora vomitoria. The sequence continues at coordinate 57,317,326 of OW818031.2, read as the reverse complement.
ATATGACATGATGGGATACTAGAATGAAACTAGAAATATATTTTTTTAAAATTCGTTTTTATTGTGTCTTACGTTGTTTTCAATTGTTATATAAATTTATATAACAAAATTGAAACTTAAATTAAAAAACAAATATGTTTAAATAAAAGCTGTTACAGTGCACTCGCGATAATATGAACACTTTTTACTTCCATTGGCTACTCTAAAATATGAACTTAGTGCAAAAGCTTTAAAATATGAACAGCTAATTTTTGTTTTTTAACGTATTTTATCTATCTACACAGAGTTGAAATCTAAATCAACAGGGTAGTGGCTAAATTCTGAATTCAAATGTAGCTGTAGATGGGAATTAGATGCCATTCGCAAATATGAACAATCTTGCTAAAGTGAACTAGCCTGGTTTTAATTAGTGTTCACGGTTTTTTTATGTATATGCTGTATGTATATGCTGATGATGACTAATATGTTATAAAATACAAGCCGTAATTTATAGGAATTTAATTAAATTTACATTCTAAATATTTATAGAATAAAACAAACACGACATATTGGTATTACGAGTACAAATACATACCTCTCTATAGTAGTCAAACAGTTTTAATGGGCGACAATCATGTGGTCGAAAATTTAATTTTAATGGACTGCAAAAAGCTCAAGAGGGATTAACTTTTAATGAGTACACTGATTAGAATCTTTTAACGCGCAACAGAGCTCTAAACAAGACGGATTATTAAGCATGGATTGTCATTAAAAGCTGTAAAGTTGTTTGAAACCAAAACTACATTACTAAAAACATTAATTTCAATATACATATGTATAGAACACAACATAAGTTCAATTAATAATGTTCAAATGTACATCTGTTCATATAAATTTATTAATAAAATGTAAACACTAGATTAATTAATAATTTTAATCTAACAATGTAGTTATTACTCAAATAGCGTTTTATACATGCATGCATATATTTGAACATTATTCAAATTCCATTTTAATTTATTATACATACATGTTGTTGTTCACAAAAAAAAAAAAAAAAAAAAAAAACATCTCACCCCCAGTGTGCTACTTACACGACCACCACTGTGCCTTAATAAATGATGTAATTGTTATCATAACAAATATTGTTTTCTTTTTTTTTTATTTTCTCATTTTTTAATATTTATTATTTATGTACTATTAATTAAAACACGAAAATATATGAAAAATACAAAAGCAACAGACAGCCATACAAACATACACCAAAATATCAGCAACAACAACAACAACACCACACAACAACTACTACAATTCGTACTAGAAAAAAAATTTGAAAAATAAACTTTCAAAAAAATTAAAACCGAAAAAAAAAAAAAAATTAAAATGCAACAACATGAATGGCATGGATTGCGTTTCACAAAGGAAAAAAACGTCAATCATTGCCAACAATTGTAACAAAAAAAATATATAAAAAAAAAAAAAAAATTTGCAACGAAAACAACAACAGAGCAATAGCGGCGGCAACGGCAGCAACATAAAATAATAGTAAAACCACAATACTCTGACACACACTCGTAGTGCACTCTTAAAAAAACCAACAACAACAATAGCACCAACAACTACAACAATAATAAAAATATGAATGCAACATATATTTATATACTTATTGTACATTATATTCATTCCATTCCATTTGTTGCTATTGCAATTTACTTTTTTTTATCTTTCGATATCAACAGCAACATAGATACATGCGAGGGTTGTGGGATAACTTCTTGGTGAATAAAAAAAAATTAATTATTTTGGAATCATAGGCTCTTTACTCACTCACTGACTCATCAACGCCCAGCCCAAATTGCTAAAGCTAGAAGCTAGAAATTCGGGTAATAGTTACCTTTTACATCATATAGATCTACTGACAATGTAATTTTGGAACGCCAAGAGAGATAAAACGGGTAAAACCTGTAACTCTATATCTCCAAAATTAATAAACCTAAAATTTAATCTTAATCCAAAAATTAGCCGACAGGTGTCTGGTACTTTTTTCAAATTCCATATTCTAGGTGGCCAAAACGGGTAAAAATAGTACCAGTAGAACCCTCTGTTAACCTTTATAAATACAATTTTTAATTCATATGACCCAGAATAAAAATACGTAGAAATCTTTTTGGTACTTTTTTGAAATTATAATTTTTAAGGGGAAACATTTTTTTCTATTTCTGGTACTTTTTTTAATGTTCCTTTAATCCAAAAATTTCCCGACAGGTGTCTGGTACTTTTTGGAAATTCGATATTCTAGGTGGCCAAAACGGGTAAAAATAGTACCAGTAGAACCCTCTGATAAACTTTATAAATGCAATTTTTAATTCATATGACCCAGAATAAAAATAAGTAGAAATCTTTTTGGTACCATTTTGAAATTATAATTTTTAAGGGGAACATTTTTTTTCTATTTCTGGTACTTTTTTAATGTTTATTATACACTTCACCATGAGTGACGAGGGTATAAATAGTTTGTCATTCCGTTTGTAGTTTCTACATTTTTCATTTGCGATCCCACAAAGTACAGTGCACTCGCGGTAACGTGAACTAATTAAAACTAAGGGAGTTCATGTTAGTGAAATTGTTCACGTTAGCGATTGCTGAATTTCATGGAAAAAATATAAAATTTTATAATATAAGCCTGTGTTTTAGAAGCTTGAACGTGAAATTATTTTATTATTATTTTCATTATAAAAATATAGAACAAAAATTATTGATTAAAATGCATTACAAAACAAAACGAGATCATTGAAATAAAATTACTCATTCGTTACCATACAAAAATATGAATTTAGAGGATACAAACACATTTTTAATATAAGGAGATTCCCTAAACTTTCAAAATCGAATTTAATGTATGTATTTCAGTGTTGTGTACATGCTTAGAAAACAAATGCAGTGAAAAAAATTGTTCACGTTATAGAGCTGTCTGAGTTTGTTCACGCTACAGAGTAGTCAATGTAAACAAAAGCTTGTTCACGTTAGGCGGTGTTCACGTTAGTCGGTGTTCACGTTACCGCGAGTGCACTGTATATATATTCTGGATCGTTATAGATAGCGGAGTCGATATACCCATGTCTGTCTTTCCATATGTATATTGAAATCAAATTTCCGTAGCCACCAAATAACTTACAGACACGATTGATACGTCAATATATGATTCGTCAATATATCGAGAACTCTCCCGGCTCGATTGCTATTTAAAATCGATAAAATCAGCCCCCAAATTGCCAAATATAAGGAAAAGACCGGATTTTTGGCTTATTTTTGATTTATGTATATCGGGATTACTAAGTCATTAATATATACAATAAGGACATCTAATTATATATATTTCACAGTCCATTGCAACGTATAGTATATGTATAGTACAATGGGTCAAAATTGGGAAAAATATTTTTTAACCTGAATTTTTTTTCTCTCCAAAAAAATTTGTTTTTAAAAGGATAAAAAAAAAAATTGGAAAAATATTTTATATTTTAGTAGTGAGCATTGACCGAAAAACACTCGGCCGCATGTTGCAATACCTGTTAAAAAGTATTTAGAACGAAGTGGTTGGAAAGTTTACCCTCACCCGCTTTAAAATCCAGAACATGCTACCCGTGGTGCGATAGTTGATAAAGTGTTTTTGTTTCCCACATCTGTATATATAAAAATGAAATGGTCCATGTATGTAATGTCATCACGTGAGAACCGCTGGAGCGAATTGGCTGTTTTTATACCCTTCACCTTCGTGAGAAGGGTATATATAAATTTGTCATTCCGTTTGTAATTTCCACAATATAATTTTCCGACCCTATAAAGTATATATATTCTGGATCCTTATAGATAGCGGAGTCGATTAAGCCATGTCCGTCTGTCTGTCTGTCTGTCCGTCTGTCTGTCTGTCTGTCTGTCCGTCTGTCTGTTGAAATCAATTTTCTGAAGACCACAGATATCTTCGGGATCCAAGTCTTCAATAATTCTGTCAGACATGTTTTCGAGAAGTTTGCTATTTAAAATCAGCAAAATACGTCCACAAATGACTGAGATATAAGGAAAAAACCAGGACAACCTCGATTTTTTACCTATTTTTTGACCTATATCTGGATTACTAAGTCATTAATATAGACAATATGGATATCCAATGATAGATATTTCAAAGACCTTTGCAACGACGTATATAAGACCATAGTAAGTTGGACCTACAATGGGTCAAAATCGGGAAAAATTTTTAACCAGATTTTTTTTTTCACCAAAAGTTTTTTTCGCTTAATATTAAAAAAAAAATTTTTAAATTTAAAACAAATTTTACTAAAAACTTTAAAAAAAAAAATTCGAAAAATATTTTTTTCCAAAAAATGAAAAAAAAACAACTGGAAAAAAAATAAATTTTATTTACCTAAAATTACCTAAAAATTTTTATTTTGAAGTATAGTTTGGTTAAGGGTATATAAGATTCGGCACAGCCGAATATATCTCTCTTACTTGTTTTTTATTCAATTCGATACTATCAGGAGACGATTCGTAAAGAAAAAAAATCAAAAAATCGGAAATTTAAATTTTTAATATATTGCCTCCTTTTCACTTCTCAATTTATCTACTAAGAGAATTTTTTTTTGGAGAAACTTGAAGAACTAACATTAGTAAATAGCTACCGAGCGAAGCCGGGGTATTTAATAAAAAATAATTTTGAAAACATTAAGTGTACTGATTTAAACGCTTAAGTTTCCCATTTGTGTAAATGTGCAAATTTGCGCGACGTGTTTCATGAACCCACCTTTTCAATTTTGTGCAAGTTTACACAGAAAATTTATATTTGTTAAAAATGTCAAATAAAAATAAATTCAAGAAAGTTTTTCAAATTGTATAAATTTAAATTCTTGAAATGTTGAATGAAAGTTAAATTTTTGGAACAAACGATGATACACATAGTTTGGAAGATTTTGCTTATATTCTAGCTGTTAGTTTATATTTCCATACACAATGCCATTCAATCCAATCATTCGGTTCCAAAGTAACACAATTTTCACATGCACAATAAATTTAAGTTTGCGAGTCTAAATTGTCGCGCAAACTTATCGGAGTTGTGCAAACGAATTCCCATACATTTTTTGACAGTGCATTTGCGAGAGTGTAAGCGTTTACATGAGGACCCTTATTAATTTTAGTATAATTTTTATGCAATTCAATAAACTCTGCTACTAAAAATTTTACTATTTTATCAAAATCTGCTCCATTGTACACGTTTTTAAGCTTACTGGTAATAATTATATACCAGATCTATTCCAATAAATATATTCATATGTATATTCTATAGTTTGTGAAGAAATTTGAAAACCTCGATGTGAATTTTTTAATTTAATGATACACTTACAATTTTAGTTGAAAACAAATCATCATATTTGACAATTGCCTGACGTTTATAACAATTTAAAAATTTACTATATGTAAGTTATTTTTGAAGCCAGATCTTATTTATATTAAAATTTTTTTTAAAATCTTGAAGTAAAATTAAAAAAAAAAAAAGTTTAATTTTTGTCAAAATGTATGAAATCTTCATAATCATTTTATAATTCTGAATTTGATAATTTTTTACGACTAGGCGCAGAGAAATTTTTGAAGAAAAGTTTTTCATATTAGTTTAGAGTTTATTCGATACATATATAGATTAAAGAACTTACAATTTTTGCAAAAAATTAAAAAATTTTAAATATTTTTGGGCTTACAAAAGTGTCTTTCAAAGATCTTTCAAAGAGATTTCAAATGTTTTCTGTCTTTTCTAAGACACAGTTTCTTAGAATGTATTAAAATTTTACTTTAGATGTGTTACCACCCACCTTGGAGATCCACCCACAACCTCCCAGTTGTACAAAAATTCAAACTGCTCAGGTCACCTCCAAAACACCTCAACTCTAAAAATGCGAAATTTCATTAGGATACCTCAAACGATTCGCAAGTTACAGAACTTACAAAAATAAAAAGTTCTATAACCACTATGCAATATTTAATAGATTTTACTGCTAACGTAATAAACTTGAAGATATTTTCGTTCACAAAAATTCCCATGCTCTTCGGTTTAAAGTTTTAGTATAAATAGCTGATGCACAAGCGTAAAATTTCTACAAACAGATACACACACTTGCGTTCCTTTTAAATAATAGAATTTTAGTCATTACTGCGCATGCCCGAGCAAAAATGAATTTTAATCAACAACAACAACTGTCTTGTATGTTTTGTTGAAAATTTTGTTTACAGGTTTAGTATAAATACAAGCTGTATGCATACAGCGATATTTATATTGGCTTAGTGCACCAAACTGTCAACAATACAAATGTAATTTGCAAATTTAAAAAAAAATAAAAAAATTTTTTTTTTTTAAAAAGAAGTTTATTTAATTACGAAATTGATTATATCAATTAAAAATTTATTTGAATTGGTTTTAATCATCCAAATGATATTATCAATTAATTTAAATCTAATACATTTTATTGAAATAATTTTCAATTAAAATTTTTTTTAAACAAGGAATTGTAAGTTTCAACAAATTCAATTTCAAACATAATTTTAATCAAATGAATCACTTTTATGATTGAAATCTATCTACAGTTTTCATACAAAAATTATAATTATAACTATTAGTTAACACCTAACCAGACCGTGTTAATGGGGTTTATTTATTTTGTTTAAATAGATTTCACTTGGAAATTTCTTATTCATCCACATAATATGCAAGAGTAAACAAAATTGAACTTTTATATTACAATGTGGCAGCTTATTAAATATATTTTATTTACAATATACGAAAATAATTTCCAGATAAATTTCAACACTAAAAATTTTGCTATAGAAAGAAATCGTGCCACTAAATTATATGATGATCGGTCCATAATTACACATTGTATTCATGCATTCCACCCCCGAGTAAAAAATTTTAATGCGCATAAATATCATAAAAGTATTGATATCCAAATGAAACTTAACACAAATATGTTTCATTTTTAAAAACTATCTGCAACCAAACTTTATGCCGATCGGTCTCTAATCGCTTATAAGTTTTATTTAGGGCCCAATTCTAAAAAAACAATTAAGGCGAATACATATCTTAATTTTCCGTAACACATATTTAAAGTTACGACTAAAAATCTCATTCTAAGCAAACTTTTGTACCAACCAAATTTCTAATAGGGCATAATAATACAATTTTACAGTATTTTACTTTTAATTAACTTTTCGACGATAACTCAATGAAATTGGATTTTTAATGCTACGATTTTTTTACCCTACACCGGAAAAAGTTTCTGGACCGTGTTATCTCTCGAAGAGGTGATCACAATTGGCTACTTTGCGACTTCTTCCTTTGGGGTCATGTGAAAGATAAGGTCTACGCCAACAGCCCAGCGTCAATTCAAGACCTCAAAGACAGAATTCGTGAGGCTATCGAGGACATAGGGCAGCCACTTTGAGATTTGGTTATGGAAAATTTCATGAAAAGAATATGGTCCTGTAAGCGTGGTCGTGGTGGCAATTTGGCTGATGTTGTTTTTCGTTATTAACTGCATAACTTCCTCTTTATTATTAAATAAACATCCGATCAGTTATCTCAATAAATTCCATTTTTCTTTGAATACCAAAATAACACCTCATATTTTTTTCCGAAAGATAACATTACGGGAAATATTATAAATGCAAAATAATATAAAAATTCTTATTACTGTGTGGTCCAGAGCTTTCCGAAGTAGACCAATTTTTCATGTAAATTTCAACTTTAGACAACATTTTCTCAAATCGCATAGCTGTTTTTAAAAAATGAAAACCTCTTTTCTATGCCCCAAAATGTTCTTAATTGTCCTGCAAGGGAATTTATAGCCCGCACCTTGGTACCGTCAACAGAGTCAAACAACTAAAAAATACAATTTTTGGATTTTTTAAAAGTTTTTTGGGAATTATGGGATTGTCATTAACAATTCACAAATTTCTATTTCATTTTTGGATTTTGATTAAAAATGTCTATATAAGTGTAAAATTTCATTTAAAACGTTTCATAAAGAAAACTTTTATTGCATTTTAAAAATTAAAATTTATGAAAAAAAATCAGCTATAATTTTTTATTCCCATATTTTTGAAGAAAGTCTTCTATCAATGTTTCAATTCTTAAAAACTTTATAAATTTTTGAAAAGAGGACACAATATCCTACAGGCTGATATATAACACGTATATACTTTCTTTTCCACTAGTCAAATTGTGTGGACTCAAAATCAATAACAAACAGAAAATTATAAAATCTTGCGGTTTTGTAATATATTTTTTTGCACTGTCTTGCCGAATGCTTCATTACCTAATATCGGAGAACACTACCAGATGAAGCTAATAGTTATTAGTGAATACATATGGACCAATGATTTCACCGGCCCATAAAGCCATCAAACAGTGAGGTTTTCTAGAGGAATTTTGTTTCAACAATGGCTGAGGATTATCATCGCTGCAAATGCCGCAATTGTGTTTATTGACACAAAAACCAAAAGTGTGCTTCATCAATGAACAAACTTTTCAAATGAAGAGCGTGTGAAAATTAAATATCTAGGTTACGGTACTAATGCCATAAAATTTTCTAATTAATAAAGCCAATTGAATGGATATTGAAAAGTTTTTCTCTATTTTATTTATATTTAAAGTTCTCCGCCTCTATTAAAAGCACCCTTTGTAGCAAACTTACTTGCTCTAGTTTAATTTAAATCTTAGCCAGACAAAATTTAACATATTGTTACGTTTTAACCTTTTTAAAACGTTGGTTTATTATTTAAATAAACCGGAAACTTTTGATTGCAAATAAAAGCAGTTTTAGTAGTTTAAAATTGTAACAACTCTTTATTTATTTAAAATGTATAACAACAACAGTTCAAAAAGTCACTCAGTATCTATATATACGTTTCGAAGAAATGCACACACTCTTTGTTAACTACCACTATTTATACACACGCCATCTTTGGTGAATCTTCTACAATGCTCTTAACAGACAAACTAGTATGTTCGAATTCTAGAACCTTCGATGTCAATGTTAGCAGCTCAAACATTTAGTGTTGCCATACTTATAAACAATGCTAATGACCGCATGCTATCACCATTGTTGATAAATAGAAGCTTCTACTGATGGACCTGTTTATAAACATGATGAATGCTGCAGGCAGTCGTTACAGACTGTTAAATTCAAATCGCTATGGAAAATTCGTAACAATATTTTCAATTCACTCACTTTAGCTTCAATTGACAAGCCTCGTATACACATTCATAAATGCATATTATAGTTTATTATTATAATTTTTTTTGTTGCATTCTTTTGCTGAAACAAAACAAAATAAAAATAATACAAAAATAATAAAAAAAACTTTAAACCCACTTTTGTTTTATGCAACTTGGTAATATAATTTTTTCTGGTTTGCGATGGTGGTAAAAAATAGTAAACAATTTATTTTAAATATTCACACACATATAATTCGCATACAAAATTCTTAATTTACAACTTTAGTTATAACAAAGAGGGAATGTGGTTTTATTTTATTTTTTTGTTATAGGGATTGAAAATAATTCTTCAATGCTGTCGAAATATTACAAAATTATACTCGCAGTACTAGTTCTTACGTTAGATCACTAACGAATGAACTAGTTCATATAGCAGTCTGTTGGGATTCTACTGCATTTCAAACAGCCAACTCAATTCACTTTAACTTTTGGTTCATTTACACATAACGACATCTAAATAATATTGTATTTTATTGAAAAAATTTAAGTGTTTTTTTTAATTTTCCAACTTTAAACCAATCAAAACATTCACACCATTAAGTTATTCATCATAATCTTTAAAATACATATTCATTTACAAATTCATATTTATTAATTTTCCAACATTTGACATCATTTCTCCAAATCATAAACAACCCGATTTTCCGATGTCGTTCCATTTTTCTACAGTCTTCATCTGGCCAGCAATGTTGCATAGATTTTTAGACGGCAACCACAAACGATGTTAAGGAAAGAAAAAACATCTTAAAGGTTGGTTGTTTGTGCAACATAACAAAAGTGTTAAAAAGCAAAAACAAATAAATGAATAGATACATAGATACATGTGTTTGTATGTATACATAAATAAATGTGTATAAATTTATATGTATTTCTTGTTTTTTTTTTTTCAATTTTATTACCACATATTTACCACTTTTTCTCTTAAAATGTTTTATTTTTCTTATATCTTTTCTATAAACACACTTTGTTTAAGATGTTGCTTTCCACATTTTCCTTCATGTTTAAACATTTTTCTTTAGCTGTGGCTAAAAACAAAAAGAAAAATATTGAAGAAAAAAAAAAAAACTTTAATTTAATTTCATCTCATAAATCAAAACTATGCCGCTTTAATGTTTATTTAGTCTTTAGATGTTGCAGAGATAATGTGCGCTTTTCATGCCCCTACAGGCAAGTGTAAGAGTATGTGGCAACAGGCGATATGATTGCAACACTATCAATTTTGAAAGTCAATTATTTTCTATATATCTTGCAAGCCAAGAACGTTGACTTCTAAAACCAATGTTTGTTAGAGTATTCTTAAATTCTGAACAGATTATGAGTAATACAATAAAAAATCAGTTACTTATTTAAGAAATGAATCGCCTTCGTGGTTCAGTGTATAAATGAAATTTTTCATTATTATAATAAATAATTGAATTTATGAAATGAAATTTCACATTCTCTTTTTTTTTTTGGAAGTTTTATTCGTTATTGCTTGCATGAAAATCCTTTGTTTGCACAGTGGGTTCAATGGTACCTACAATAGCGATTAGTTAAAGGAAGCTGAAATACGTATTTTTACAAAAATTTATTGGAAAACCTTTTTTCTTGGTTCACAAATTCGGAGTATACTCTATTTAAAATAAAAATAAATTGGTCAATTCACAAGGTCTCTTATCATGTCATATTGTCATAATATTTCACAATGTTTATTATTGCTTTTCAAGCAGAAATTGTCCTAAAATAATAATAATACTTTCTATGCTCTGTTTATTGTGTTATCGTAACGAACCAGCAGAGACCAACGCCGAATGGCTAACAGTCGGTTAAGCCGAGCCGCCAAGTCGTGATATATTAGGACATTATGACAATATGACTGATAAGAGACTACTGAATTGACCAAATATGATTAAATAAATAAAATTAATAATTTTGATTTTGGCAAATGGATTTTAATGCATTTATTACTGGAAAATATGCGCCTAAAATATGCTTTCAAAAAATCAAAATATGATGTAAAAATTTAAAAAATATGCCCTTATATTTTGGAGCAGAAACATAAAATAATAAATAATGGATCGCGCAATGTGCAAAAATACACAACAGTGTTCCCAGCAGGCAGGGCTTTTATTTAATTAAACCGGGAGTTAAATAGTTTTAGTTTAGTTTAAATATTTTAAAATTATAACTGTTCTTCTAAGAAAACGATGGATGTATTAATTATAATGTCTTGATATGAATACTTGTTTAAAGCCATAATCTAATGAGCATCTTTCTTGTGACTTTCGTTTAAAAATCGTCACTATTTTGATCGTGCTGTAAATTGTATTCCTTATAGGCAGTAAATGTCACTAATGTCTTATCACTTGCCTGAATCCATTTGACGCGTATGTGCTATTAGTAGTGCAGAGAGAAGTCAATTGGTTACTTTATGCATCGCATGTAATCTAGAGCAAAGACAATTGTCTTTACGCTGAAGTGTCTCTAAGTAACTTATAGTGTAGTCACTTTAAAGGTTAATTGTGTAGTGCATGTGTATGCGAAGTTACAAAATCTTTCGAAATCTGTAATAAATCGAAATTGAAATGAAAACAAATCCCAGCAGTTAAGCATGTAGTCAATGTAATCCTTATAGACAGTAATCGTCACAACTGTCTTATCACTTGGCCGACACCAATTTATATATTTTGGTAATTTGACAATTATGTGCTCTTTGTAGTGCAGAGAGAAGACAATTGGTTACTTTATACATCCCAGCTAATCTAGCGTGAAGACAATTGTCACTTAAGTGTCTCTAAGTAATCTGCAGTGTAAATACTTTAAACGTTTTGTGAGTAATTCGTTCAAACTGGTTTTATACAAATTATGTTGATATAATTCTCATACAGTTAATTTTTATTTTTGCTTAAGAATACTGATATCTCATGTAACATAGCATGAAGTCAATAGTTACTTTAGTAACTAAACGTTTTGTGAGTAATTCGTTCAAACTGGTTTTATACAAATTATGTTGATATAATTCTCATACAGTTAATTTTTATTTTTGCTTAAGAATACTGATATCTCATGTAACATAGCATGAAGTCAATAGTTACTTTAGTGTCTCTTAGTAATGTATAGTGAAGACACTTTAAGCGTTTATATTGTACTGCACTTTAGAAAGTAGTTATTTTACTCACCAGAAGCAATCCATTGTAGAGTTGTCGAAGGAATTTAGTTTGGAAGCTATCGTTTATTGGACTGCCAATGATATGTCTTTAAGCTGACTATTTGTGGTCAATTAGCACCCGTACATGTTAAAATAACTAGTTATGTAACTGATCAAGTTACCAGTTAGGTAGCTAGTAAGGTAACTGACGCTATTTAACCAGTATGTGAATCCAATATGTTGACTACTTTGGACCAGACAGTCTCATTGTAGTCAAAAGGGTAACTTAATTATTGAAGTAGTTCCCACCCTAAATGATGGGTAAAATCACTAGTTCGTGGACTGTCTCCTAGAACTGCTGGGATATGAGGGTTTTCATTTATTGAATTGTTGATACATAAAAAAACTCTAAACTTTTTTGAAGCAAAATATTTTGAAATGATAATTTTCAATTACTGATAGAGAAATGAAGAAGACTTAATGCCAGTTTATCGATGTCAGAAAAACATTAGTCGATAACATTTAATGCTATTTCTATAACAAATTCGAAAAAAACATTAAAAACTTGGATAATATGCCTTTTGAAGTTAAATATAACAAAATATGCTTTATCAATAAAATATCCAAAAATATTCCCTAACAAATCGATGCCAGTTTACAGCAACATGTGCGATTCGGATAGATAATTAGTCTACTTTGTAATTGGACGTTCGAGAAAAAACATTCATTTCCATATAAATCCGGCCCAAAATTAAAACTAATTAATATAGCGTTCAATAACACTTGCGAATAATAAAATTGTTTTATCAAAATGTGTGTTCTGGTTTTATGGTTCGGCTCTTTTCTGGATGAATGGGTATGTCAACAAACAAAATTCGATTTTGGGATGATACAAATCCACATTAAATCCAACAATGCATACCGAAAATTTTACTATTTGGTGTGGAAATTGGGCTGGCGGCGTCATCGGTCCATATTTTCTTTGAGAACAACGTTGGCCGGACCATCACCGTCAACGGCGAGCGCTATATCTCGATGATTACCAACTTATTTTGGCCTGAATTGGATGATATATGGACACCTAAGACATGTGGTTTCAACAGGACGGCGGTACGAGCCACACAGTTCATGACACATTAGACATTACTCACGAGCAATTTGATAGCATGATCATCTCACGAACTGTCCACCGATATCATGCGATTTGATCCCGTTAGACTTTTTCTTGTGGGGATTTCTTAAGTCGCAGGTCTATACGAATAAGTTACAAACCACAGCGGCCCTCAAAGCCAACATAACCAATGCCATCGTTCAAATTTAGCCTGATTTATACGCCAGAGTCATCGAAAATTGGACATTTCGGTGGCGCGCCAACCAGTGAATATTTCATACATAACATTTTGCTTTATTAAATTTGATGATATGAAGCGATTATGAAATACCCTTTATAAATGAATAATATTTCTATTTTTTTTTTACAAAATTCCATAAATGAAAAAAATAGATTTTCATAAAAGGCATTTGCTTTGAAGAAACGATAGGTCCATTTTGATATTTGCAAAAAATATAATAAAGTTATAGCCCTAAAACATATATTCCGGGTTCTCATACGATTTTTGAAAACGCGATAGAACCCAAACGAAAGCAGCTGGCTGAAATTTTTCACAAATACTCTCTGTTGATAATGTTTGTTCGGTATTGAAAGTTAGCAATATTGGACGATGATTTTATCTAGCCCACATACAAATGTCCCTCTGTCATACTGTTTGATCAGCCATAAATATGTTGATTATGCGGCAATCTTGATAAAATTTTGCACAAATTAGTTCTTAGTACTCTCAAATTATACTGTATGCTATGACGAAAATAGGGGAACATACAAGGTTCCCCTCAGAAAATAACTTGAACATTCATAATTGTCTTATAACAATTAATATCGTGATAAAATTGGTCATCAATAAGTTTTACATGAACCTAAATCTTTTTTCCAACTTTTGTGAGGAACTGACCCTACCCTCAAAACACCTATATCAGCAAAATATTTTATTGTCAATAAATAATTTATATACATATTAACATAAATTTCGACATAAGTCATTTAAAGCTTTAAGAACTTAATCAAGAAACTCTGTACAGTTCGGACAAAAACTGATTTAAGTACCATACAATGCCAAAACTAAATATTGATGTTGGGTATACAAGATTCGCCACCGCCGATTATAACAGTCTTACTTGTTTTTTGTTTAAATATTTTTTGGAAAAAGAACATCAGAATAGGAAGAAAACATTTCATAAGTATTTGTATTATAAAAGTTAAATTTTGTTGCAAAAAAGCTGTTATTCTATAATTTCTCAAGAATTAAAGAGTGGACAACAAAAAGGACGCATAACTAGTTTTAACGTAATGTATTCATAGTTTATGTTTCTATGATTTTTTTTAAATATTTTTGGCTAAAACAGAATAAAAACAAATAAGGATCAGCAATGAAGTCCAATATACAAAAGACAATATCCTGAATGCACTTAACCTTAAGCTAAATTCGTTTATTTAAACTATTTTAAAAATATATCAACTTCTTCTATTCATACCCTGCAGGAAATGAAGCGATAATTGTCTAAATGCCACTAGTACTAATACTAGTTTAGGAGGCACTAGTGCCAATAGGGCAAGACTTTCTATGGAATAGTACTAGTGCTGATGAGTACTAGTATTAGAAGTAGTTCGAATGTACCACTTGTAGATTAATAAAATTTTGCGAATATTTTTGTTTTAATACATATATACAATTTTACCATTTGATTCTCTTTTTCCATACAAAAGAACTAGTAAGATACTGGTTCTAAAGCATCTAATCGGTTCAAAAAGTACTAGTATACTTCTAGAACTAATGGTACTAGTAATTTTCTAAACACACTCAATGTTAATTTGAGCATTAAGATGGTATAGGAAAGTTTACAGTTGGGAACTAGTACTGGTGATTTTGGTACTAGTAAAATACTAGTTTGGTACTAGTTCCATTTCCTGCAGGGTATTCAATAAAATTATTTCGCTATTACACAGAAAAAAGTTTCAACATAAATAGTATGTTTTCATTTCATTGATTTCAATTCATAACATTAAATAAAATCTAGGAGGCTTGCAAAAAAAATATTTCAATTTTCACTTACATATATTTTTATGTTGTTTGAAAATGCTTGAACATTTTCTTGGAAAATGTTTATGTTTTTTATGATTTTCCAGCTACAAAATGAGGAAATGCTTTAATATTAATGGAAGCTAAATTATGTTTAATCATATTTTTATACGTTTCAGACTTTTTTGATTCATCTTGAATAATTGGTAACATAGGGCTATTTTACAAATATATTTGAACTGAGCCATTAAGTAATGTAATTGTAATGCAATTTATTATAAAATATCATGAAATTTATGCAAAAAAAGCAAAAATTCCTTTATGTACAATTGTATAATATTTATGGACATGTTCTTATTCTGAATGAAAAAAGTTTGGAAAAAATTCATGTTCGATTAATAATTTGTATTACAAAATTCATTCCAATTATGAATATCTTTTTTCTGTGTGGTGTAAAACATATTTTGCACTTTTTCGATGCTCTAAAAAATTTTTTAAAAATGCTACCCTGAGCTACCTAAATATCACATACTAGCTTGTCCCGGTGCGCTTCGCTACCCCTGTCGTAGTAAAAAAAAATATGTAAGAATTTTATAAAAAAATTCCAGTTTATCCCTTTCTGGTCCAAGTATAGAAAAAAGTTATAGCCTATTGACGCTTTCAAGTAAGCATCTATCTACGTTCCAAATTTCAATAAAATCGGTTCAAACAAACTTACAAAGACATTTATGTATTTATATAGATAACACCAAGAGCTATTTTGATCGATCTTATTCGAGTGTTGTTATGAGAATCACGAAATTCAATTGTCTGGATCATTCCACCAATATCAAAGGTACTCTGTTTGAATAAGAACTTCTAAAATTCGATGATTCGCAAAAAAACAAGGACGAAAGCACATTTTTCTTTTAAAATTTTAATAATTTACTTTCGTGACATGACTTCCGTATATATAAAACTTATTTGGAGCGAAATTTGTGTAGATACATATATAAATTAAATATTAATGACCGAATTAGTCCTATTTCGGGAAGAGGGCTTGGTGAAATAATGGACCGATTTCTGCCAGTTTCGAAAGGCTACGTCCGTGTGCCGGAAAAAGTGTATGTGCCATATTTGATCCATATATTAAATTACGACGTGTACTTTGAGTACAAGGTTTACATCAGACAGTGATTATGAGTCGGTCTGTATACTTTAAGGTGGACTCATATAACCTCCCTATTATGGTGGTGTAGGGTATGAATACTGCGGCTTCCCTTGGAAATTTTTTTACTTTTAACAAGGACAGTAGTATATTGTGAAAATTATAAACGGAATGACAATTGTATATATGTATTATGAATTTCACCAAAAAACACAGACTGGTGGAGAAAATTTCCAAAAGTGCAGCTGAAAATTGCATTTGCATCATATTTTAGAATAAATATTTAACATAATTATCTTTCAAATCCATCTAAAGTCAATAAAGTCTAACATCAGCTTCATTATATATTTAAAATAACACAATACCTAAATTTTTCCTGAAATTAATAACTCGAATGAAATCTAGAGTTTTTCGAAATTAAAAGAAATAGAAATATCCAAATGACTCTAAAGAGTTTGTGTTTACAAAACATGATCATAATCTGAAGACTTGAGGTAAATTTGTTTGTGAACTCTTATAGAATTTATAAGCTTCTCTCGGTAGCTATTTACTAAATGACAGATATGTACTAGGGTATTCAATTAATCGAGTTTCTTGTTTAATCGATTAATCGAGCAAATAATTAATCGGTGTTTAGATTTAATTGGTTAATTTTAAATTATTCGATTAAATGAATAATTTCTATTTTAATTTTAAGTTGAAAATAAAACCACGGAATTTGGGTACTTGTTTAAGCATTTTATTAATAAAAAGAACAAAATCATAAAAAACAATGAAAACATAACAATTCAAGAAAAAAATAAGTAATAGCAAAAAAAAAACTATGCTATCAGAGATCCTTTTTTATACACATGTGAATTTTTCTCTTAAAAAAGAATGCAATTGAAATGTTTTCCTTTTAAAGGATTTTTTCATTAGTTTTAATAAAACTTGACTTGGAAAGGCGTAATAAAGAATATCCTATTTATCATATAAAATCCTCAATTATACTATTGCAGTCCTTTTTGGAGTTTTTTAGATTGTGAATACTTTTAATAGTTTTAGTTATGTATTTAGTTTCATCTATTATCATATCGACCTCCGACTCATTAGCTTTTACCTAATCATAGTACATTCTAGAAAAAAGTTAATTTCCAAATTGCTTCGGTTTAATTTTTGTCCTATACTTCTAAAAAACTATTGCTAGAAGTTAATATTCATGAGTTAAGAAATAAAATGTGTGTGCTTAAAGTTATATTTCTATATAAAGTGCAAAAAAAATAAATTTCGTTTAATCGGTTAATCGACACAAATTAGTCGGGTTATTTGTTATTTGAAAATCGGCAATTTTAAATTATTAGAACAGTTAATCGACAAAAAATAATCAATTAACCGATTAATGGTTAATCGATTGAATACCCTAATATATACCCTTCAAAATGACATATACGTTATTAAAAACAAAAACCGCGTTCAAAAGATACAACATATTTTGTAAATCCCGCATTTTTAAGTCATACACCCAATATTAAAGCAGTAACATTTTGTCGTCGATCCAAATTGTATATAAATATCAAAAACCTTAAGCGTTTCCTATTTTTAAATTTAAATAAAACAAAGGCCTAACGATTTCATTATAAATGGAATATAACATCGTGCAAATGTTCAAGTTTCTCCAAAAAATGTCTCTTATTAAAAAAAATGAGAAGTGAAAAGGAGGCAATATATTAAAAATTTAAATTTCCGAATTTTTTTTACAAACCATCTCCTGAAAATTTCGAATCGAATAAAAAAATCAGACAAATTGGTTCATCCGTTCTCACGTGATGCCAAATGCATATAGATAATGCATTTGGCCAAAAATGTATTGTTATTGCCACAAATACATTTTATCGTACTAAGAAAACGTTGTCACCCTATGCTTATACCTGATAACTTTTTTTCATGATAAACGTCAAAATGGTTATCAAGATATTACAGTGTACTCTCTCATAGGCGGACACCTAAGGGACTGACAAATTTGTCCGCTTATAAGAGGTGTCCGCTAATGAAAGTATTAAATAATCCCAAAGAATGTTTTTGGGACTGAAAATGGGACGTGTCTGCTTTAGAGAGGTGTCCGCAAAGAGAGACTACACTGTACTTTTTTTATGTATTTCACGCTGTCTTTTGTATTTAAATGTCTGAAAATTAACTAAATTTTTTAAATATAAGTATTAATATGGTCCAAAATGTTAGACATCTTCCAAAAAAGTTGATGTTAAGCTCTGTAGAAAATGTTAAGAATAGGCCATGATTTCTTCCAGCCCTCATAAAAATTGTTCCCCGGAATATGGCTATATTGTACATATATTTCCATACAAAATTCTGCAAAAATCACAAAACGAATCTTTGTTGGGATCGGATCATATTTGATCATAGCCAATGTACATATTTAAAATCACTTACATACGCATAAATCTCTTATCAATATTGATATCATGTTGAAATTCGACAAAAATTATTCGAATATATATAAAATTCAACGTTCCGAATTTTATGAATAAATAATTGGTCATAGCTCCTATATAAGTCCGCTTCTGAATAACACCTAAATACATATGTAATTATGGATCCATTATTATAGCTCCTAACTATATAAGGTTTACGTTTGGAAAATACATTATCCTCTAGCAATATTAAATTTTCCACAGATATTATCTAAATATCTAAAATATGAAACTAACCAAATCGGGTAACTAGATAAATGTTTTAATTCATAACATACAACAATAGGTGTCTTTATTATATTGGTGGTGGGTATATAAGATTCGGCATGAATGAATATAACACTCTTTCTTGTTTTTATTATTTTTGGAGAATTGTGATATTTTTTTTTTTTTTTTTTGTTAAAACTAAAGACAAAGGATATATTTTTAGATAAGCTGTTACCATGCTATTGACTGACATTGTTTGGTGCTTTTTATTTTTCTCCAGAAATTTTAGTTTATTATTAATTCCACCAAAGGACACAGAAAAAATACAAGATTCTGATCTTGTGGCTTCCGATTTTGACACATATTCTTTAGAGTCCTTTGAACATTTTCATTTTTATTATTTTAAATTTCGAAAAACTCGCAATTTTATTCCCTATTTTTTTTTTTTTAAATCTGGGGTCGAATTTTATTGATTTAGACTCTAAAGAGTATGTGCTTACTGAATATAATACAAATTGGAAGACCCAAGGTTAATTTTTTATAGCGAAAATATATACCAAATTTAGTGCGGTTAGTGAAAATCGCAACAGCTCCTTACAAAGTCTTCTCTCAAAAATTTCTTACATTTTATCTCGAGTTGTAGTTCATTAGTGAATTGTGATTTTCCTCACAAAGTATATAACTAATTATATTACTAATTTGTAGAACAAATATGTATGTGGGTTTACATATTTCAGAAATTTATATTTATTAAAAACTAGTTGACTGTTAGTTCTTCAAGTTACTCCAAAAAATTGCTCTTATTAAGAAACATGAGATGTGAAAAGAAAGCAATATATTCAAAATTTAAATTTACGAATTATTGATTTTTTTTCTTTACATACCATCTCCTGAAAAATTCGAATCGAATCGAATAAAAACAAATTAGCCAAATCGCTCCAGCCGTTCTCACGTGATGTCATTACATACATGGACCATTTCATATATATTTGTATATATATATATATATATATAGAAGATAATTCCTTTCAATGTTTGTTAACCGAAAAACCGGCCCAATTTTCGGTTAACCGACAAATGGGTTTTTTAAAAACACAAAAAGTATCATACCCCTGATTTTTTCGTTCAATTTTGTAATACTGTGTTATTAGACTAATAAACCTAAATCACAATTTTTTTTAAGGAAACGTTGCTCCATTGCCTGTTGAGAGCAACTTTAACGACAATAGGGACTTTAAATCAAATAATAGAGCTAAATCGATAAAAATAACTTGAAAATAAATTTATTAATATTTTTATTCTAAATCTAAAAAAAAAATATTTGTACTCGATTATTTCAATAATTTTTATTCGAATGACTCACAACATAATTTCATCGGCCAAAAGTCCAATTTCTTATTAACACCGTTTTCTAAAAGTAAACATACTGAAAGCCATCCAATAGTAAACATATTGAAACTAAGGTGGCCAAAAAATTATGCTGTTAAAGACAAATATGTTATTTTATAAAAAAAAATTTATTTTTTTAAATTTGATCAGAAGTAAATTATCACTACTGGCAAACTATTATCGATAATTGGCTGAATTTTTTTGTTATGTTGGTAGAAAAATAGTCTTTAAGAAATGTTATGCCGTTTATACCTGTTTTGTTATTAAATGTTTCCTGAGGTGGTGGAATAGAAGTTTTTAGGGTCAAAAGGGGTTAAACTATCAGAAGAAAGGCGAAATTGTCCTTTTTAACCCCATATATACTTTTGTACTTGTCTGGACCTGAACACTTTTTCCATTTGAATGAAATTACTCCCAACATTTTTTCTATTTTTATTTGAACAAATTTCGCTTCAAATAAGTTTTATATATATACGGAATTGAAGTGACGATTGGTCTATAATTAGTCATAGCTCCCATATAAGACTCGCTTTCGAAAATCACTTTAAATATGTTGGTATAAACATAAACTTTCATATAGACACAAATCACACGACCTAATTTCATGGCGATTCCGAAAATCATTTACGAAAATAAATTATAGTGTAGGACTTGACCGACCAGACTGTCATACTTATAGTAAAGCAGATTCAAAAAAAAATCATTCTAAGGGCCAATATTACAACTTGAGTTTATGTTCGTAATAGTAAAAGTTAACTTAACTTTAAAGGCAAGTCGTAATAATGGTCCTAAAAGCTATAAACAAATTAAGTGTTCAACTTTACCATTAAATTTCCCAACAGCTTCTGAACCGATTTTTATGACGTTGAAACTGGTTAAAAATTCAAGAAAATATCTCTCCATCAAATATTTCTATCGGTTCAAAAGTTACAGAGTTTTGGCCGATGAAAAAAGATTCTGAGCCACTGTGCGTCGTCGTCTTATTATACCCTTCACCTTCTTGAGAAGGGTATATATAAATTTGTCATTCCGTTTGTAATTTCCACAATATAATTTTGCGACCCTATAAAGTATATATATTCTGGATCCTTATAGATAGCGGAGTCGATTTAGCCATGTCCGTCTGTCTGTCTGTCTGTCCGTCTGTCTGTCTGTTGAAATCAATTTTCTGAAGACCCCAGATATCTTCGGGATCCAAATCTTGAATAATTCTGTCAGACATGCTTTCGAGAAGTTTGCTATTTAAAATCAGCAAAATCGGTCCACAAATGGCTGAGATATAAGGAAAAACCAGGACAACCTCGATTTTTTACCTATTTTTTCACCTATATCTGGATTACTAAGTCATTAATATAGACAATATGGATATCTAATGATAGATATTTCAAAGACCTTTGCAACGACGTATAAAAGACCATAGTAAGTTGGACCTACAATGGGTCAAAATCGGGAAAAAATTTTGAACCCGAATTTTTTTTCACCAAAAGTTTTTTTGGCTAAATATTAAAAAAAAAATTTAAAAAAAAAAGTTTTTTAAATTTAAAAAAAATAAAAAAAATTAAAAAAAAAAAAATCGAAAAAAAAATTTTTCGCGAAAAATTAAAAAAAACAACTGGAAAAAAAATTAATTTTGTTTACCTAAAAATATTTAAAATTTTTATTTTGAAGTATAGTTTGGTGAAGGGTATATAAGATTCGGGCCAGCCGAATATATCTCTCTTACTTGTTTTTTTTTTTCTAGGGATGTACGATTAATCGATTAATCTAACAGCCTGATTAAAAAAAATTTCTGATTAATCAAATATTTGATTAATGAAACATTTTTATCATTCATATTCATCATTAATTGAATGGATATGAATGATCGATTATTTACAAATTTTAATAATTTCAAATAAATTATTTGAATTTTGTGTAAAATATTCATATTTCAATAATCAAAATTGTGATTAATTGATTAATCATAGTTTTGGTGAATCAGAAATGTTTATTAATCGATTAATTGATTAATTCTTATATTGATTAATCAGAATATTTGCTATGTCCGTCGGTATGCACGAAGGAAAAGTTTTGTTTTGACCCCAAAAGGGAGCATTTACATTATCTAAATTCCCTAAAATTGTCAGTATAAAAGTTTGAGACGTAATGGTACAATATTTCAGCACGCCTCTTCATTTGAAAAGCCTGTTTCATGAAATTGTTGCGTAACTAATAGAACTAAACTAGAAACAATGTATTCCAGTGCCAAGAAACTGGTATCTAGAAGACTCTAATATATTCTTTATAATTCAAATAGTATTTTCAACTATAGTAATTCAGAAACAAGGCTGAAATAAAAAGGTTCTGATTACACTCGTTCTAGAATTAGTTATTTTGGAACAAGTTCAGGAATTAAAAAAAATACTATTATATAAAGAGTGATTTTCTAAGCCCGATAGAACTTACGAAAGGGTTAACTCTGGCAAATCATCATGAATAGATTGACGCTTGAACAACGCTACCAAATTATCAACATTTTCTTTGAAAATCTGTCATCGATTCGCCCAATTTATAGACAACTGTTTTGTTCTCACAAATTATGTTCAGCGATGTGGCTAGTTTTTGGCCAGTCCACAACAGACCCTACAGACTCCATTACATCCAGAAAAATGCACTATTTAGTGCAGTTTACTCGCTGGTGGCATCATCGAACCTTTTTTCTTCAGAAATGAAGCCGGAGCTCGCGTTACGGTTAATGGAGATTGTTAGCGCTCCATGATCGCAAATTTTCATTAATAGAAATCACAATTTGGCGATAACCTGATTTAGTGAAATTTCGAGCCTCCAACGTCTATTTGACACTTCTCCATTATTTCCAAATGGCTCAAAATTGGACGTTCAGAATGCGCTTCGTCAAGAACAGCCGGTGGCCATATACCCGAAATCATTTTCAAATGTTAATGTCATGTATTGATCTAAAGATTCCGTACACTCTTTTATGTATTTTAGCTGATCTTTTAATATTCAAGTCATAAGTAGGTATTTGCATTCAGTTAGTGTAAAAAACAAGAATTAATATCTAAATTTCATATTGGTTTTAATTTAAATTCTAATATAAGTGTAAATGCAACAAACTGTTTCGTATACAAACTGTTGGTATCTAATAAATACAATTTATTTAATACCATTAAACAATTTCCGTCGGTAATGATGTTGAAAAATTCTTGAGAATTTGATGTGAAACGTATCATTAAATTTAATCTGATTTTTTTGTAATTTTTTTTTTTTTTATTAAAATATAAAATTAAAAACAATTTTTGCTTACTACATTTTAACAATGTATTTATTATTAAATAAAAAAACACACACACTTATACTTAGACATTTATTAAATTTATTTAATACAATTTAATATACAATGTATTTGTGGGATTTTTTCTATAAAAAAAAATTATTTAACTTTTTAAAACTAAATAATTTTATATGTTTTAATACGAGTTTTGTATGGATTAATGATGGAATTGGTGTCGTATTTCTTATTATTATTATATAGATATTGTATATATATATTTTATTTAGAAAGTTGTTTAATGGCTCTCCAAGAGCACGGTATGAAGTTCCTACTGATTTCAAATATTAACGTAGGAACTCTATACCTCGCTTATGGCAGCAACCAGTTAAAGAATCGTTGTTTCACTTTTTATTTCATTATTTTTTTTTGCTCTTTTATTATTTATTTTTTAAATATTTATTCTGCTGCTTCTAAAGATTATTTGTTGTATTTAATTATAGAGCAAGAACAAACAGTTTATAATTTGTTAATAATATAATAATAAATAAAACACACACACACTTATGGCATTAATAGCAGATAAAACATAAGATTATAAATGAATTTAATTTAATTTTAACATACAAATAACCAACAACTTACCGTTAAGCAATTTGTGAAGCTTGTCTTTTTATTTTTTTTTTTTATCAGCAATTAATTAACAAATTGTTTGTGAGCGTATTAAAGATGTTGGAGTAGAAATATAATAAAATACAAGGTTTAATTTTATATAAGATTTAAATGATATGTTATGGTTTGAAAATTATATGAACAGCTTATATATTAGCTTCTTAGTAAGCGAAAGTGTAAGCACTTTTCTCTTTTATCTTAATTGAAACATTTTGTAGTGAAAATATAATAAAATACAAGTTTTCATTTGAATTAAGATTCAAATGATATGTTATGGTATTAAAATGTAGGAACAGCTTATATATTAGCTTCTTAGTCCGCCAAAGTGTAAGCACTTTTCCATTTTATCTTAATTGAAACATTTTGTAGTGAAAATATAATAAAATACAAGGTTTCATTTGAAATAAGATTCAAATGATATGCTATAGTTTCAAATGATATGAATAGCTTATATATTAGCTTCTTAGTCAGCCAAAGTGTAAGCTCTTTCTTGTTTTATCTTATTTGAATCATTTTGTAGTCAAAATGATTATAAAATACAAGGTTTCATTTTAAATAAGATTTAAATAAAATACTATGGTTTGAAAATGTATGAACTGCTTATAGTTTAGCTTCCTAGTAAGCCAAAGTGTAAGCACTTTTCTATTTTAACTTATTTGAAACCTATTAGTTGAAACAAATACAAAGCATTTAAAATTAAGTTTACAAAGAGTTTTTAAACATGAGTATCTGCTCACATCTAAGCAAAGCTATAAAATATGACATATTTACGAACTGGAACTAAAATTGCAAAAAATTTAAGTTTTTCCGGGGACTATTTCCAGAGCTCCATCCAATTCAAACTAAGTACCAAATGTTACTTATTGTCAAGCCAAATGACAGCCAACTGAGAATAGAATATAACCAAATATCTCAAATTTGCTTAAAATCTAACAACAGTGGAGCAAAAGCAAACAAATTTCAAACTTGTTGAAAAAATTATTTTAAATTTTCTAACAAATAATCTCATAATTTAATAAGGCGAAGCACATTACTACAAGTCCTCTTTCATAACTTAAATAAAGGCAAATACTTTTATAAATTACCCAACATTTTTCTCTGAGTGTTGTTTTCATGTCTGCGTTTTTTTCTACAGATAATTCAAAATAATAATCGGTAAATATTGACGATGACAAAGAAAGAGATAAAATTGTTGTTGTCGTTTTTTTTAACCATTTTTTTATGTAAAAAAAAACTTATCTTAAAAAAATATTTTTTTTATAAAAATACTTTATGCATTTTTTTATTCATAGTAAGTAGAAATTTGTTGATTTTTTTATTTAAGTATGAAACACACCCATTTTTTGTATGATTTTTGTTTACAATGTTTTTTGGTAAATATTTAATCACACACATTGCCAGACAGACAGACAGACAGACAGACGGACAGACACACAAATACACATACGCACGCATTGTTGTTGTATTAAATATTTGCATTTTGTTGTATATGGAAGTAAAAATTTTGCTGTTATTGTTTTTATACAGAAAAACAATCTAAAACGACACATTCAACTAAGTGGAACGAACGAAAAAAGCACAATTTTTAAAAAATAAAAATGTCTAATTAAATTGTTTTATTTTATTTAGAAATAAACTCAGGCTCTCAAAAAATTCTCACTTTTTATTGCTGCAACAATGCATGACCACATTCACTGATTGCCAAAGTTAAACTGAGCTTAAACGACATCAAAAACAGCAAAATATCAAAAAGAATAAAAACATGTTGAAAAAATCCATCGTTGCTTAAAAGTCAGCAACATTCTACATACCACCACCACCACCATCACTCACTCACTCATTCACTCACTCACACTCTACAACTGACAGACGGCGCGCGGACTGACGAAGTTGATGATGATGATGACGATGAGGTTGTTGTTGATTTTGATGTTGCTGCTTTTCGTTGATGACTGTGACGACGAGACTACAATCATGATAAAAATCTCATAAATATTTTTGTGTATTTTTTTTTATTTTTTCGTTTGTTTTTATTTTATTATTTAAGCGAGGCGTTATTTTCAAAAAAAAAAAAAAAAAAAGTTTTAACACAAATAACTACATACAACTAAAGCTAATATCTTAATGATCTAAAAGTGATCTTTATAGTTCAACTTCTTGAAAAATCCCATTTAAATTTGATCCTACATATAAACAACTGTAATATAATTTTGAGTTTATGACAAAATCTAAAAAAAAAATCATAAAATTTCTCATTAATTTACTGTTATGGTTTTAAATCTTATTATTTATTAGGGGGTAATTAATTAAAGACATTTCCATAAGCTTTTTAAATCATTAATTAGTTAATAACTGTTTTGGCCGCATGTTTCAAACACATTAAATAAAATTTAAATATATTTAATCCAGATTTACTAAATTCATATAGACTGCTAATTTTGTTTAGTACATAACTTTGAAATAAGTACTAATAACACAGTTAGTATTTTGAAAAAAGAAAAATAGGTTTTTATTTTTTTGAATTTGGAAGCTCATAAAAAGATAACCCTTGAAAGTATCGTATTAATTTTTGGGCTGTAAAAAGCTAGTTATGTTTTAAATGAATTCTACAAAAAATAACATTGAAAAACTAAATTTTAGTATAATTTTTGTGCAATTGAATCAAATGCCAATGAAAATTTGACTCACTATTTTCGGCCATTGCCTGAAGTAGGGTGCTCGTTGATATTGCTTTAAAAATTTACTATTATTTATTATTAAAGCCAGTTTTTATTAATATTGCAAATTTGTTTAGAAATCTTTAAGAGAAAAAAAATAAGTCATATTTTTAATTTGATTATTTTTCATGACTTTGCGGATTGCGAAATTGGAAGAAAGTTTTTTCCTATTCATTTGGAGTTTATAATCTATGTTTTTAGAAACAATTTTGTACAACTTTTACAAAAAATATTTGCGAAAAACAAAATAAACTCAAGGTAAAAATCGTAAATTTCCAAATTAAAATTTAAATATCTGTTAAAGTCTTTTTGATAACTTATGGGTCGATTATGGATGGCAACCAAACTTCAGATTGAAACCACAAATTTCTGGTTACCAATTTGGCAACAGAGAATGATAGCTGACAGTTGCCTTCAACATTCAACTTTAGTTCGTTTGCCATCCATAATAGATCTATTAGTGAAATAAACAGGATTTTGTTTTAATTATTCTATTTGCTTTATAACGAAATTTTATTTAATATCTATCCATATTTGTACAAATTACGAGCAAACTAAATGTGGTCAATTTTGACCATCTCACCTTGTATTGAAATTTAAAACTCAATTTTCTGAAAACTTATGTCCTCCTGTACGATTTATTTGTACCAGTAGTTTAGGAGGATCAGATTTGTGCCGCATTTGAACGGACTTATCAACATTTTTGGGACCAGCTGGGAGTCTATCGTTGGATTGTTATAAGAGAAACAATTTCTTTCTTAATAAATATTTTAAATTTTGACGACCTGAATTTTTTTTAATATTTTTTTTGCGAAGTCAGGTCTAAACTAAGAAACCCATATATGTTTAACATTATGAACAAAAACCTTTTAAACTAGATCAGTAAGACAAAATCTGACTTGGTCTTTGATGTGACTCTTTATGTTAATCTGTATTCATTGCCTGAGCTAGATAATTTATTTAGGAATGAACAGTCTTAATATTTTTAAGGCCTCTAGATCATTGGTAGGCAAATAGAGTCATTTAATTTGTGTGCACGTATGGGTAAAAAATAAAATATCCGCAACAACATCAAGCAACTGAATGAAATACTTGTAATTTTACGCTCTATTGTTTACATTCAGGTTGTGTACGTGTAAATTTACGAAAATCTTCGTAACCCGAACAATATGAACGTTTACCAATGCTCTAGATTCTTACTGAAACTCATTATAAATAAATTTTGATGTTCTATATAGGAAAATAATGATACATTTTTTTAAATAACAAACTTGAAAAGGATATTTATGGCTATCCAAAATAACAGCAGGCTCTACCTATCGACGATTCTCTTCGGTCCTTCGAAAAGGTTTTTGTTTGCAAGATAATATGGTTATACCAAACTCCAAATCCAACGCAACTCATTTATTCCAACATTTTGTATTGTAAATTTATATTAGATCACAGAAAACGCTCACAGAGAAAACAGTTCAGTTGTGCCAATCGGTAGGATAATAGAAATCTGATTATTTAAAAAAAAATCTATATTTTTTGGGAACAAATTAAGTTGACAGAACGAATCAGTTTGCTGTGTGATATACATAATATAATCCCTATGTAGGGGAACTGACACGGGATTAGTAATAACACTTTATGTGAGAGGGACCTTTACTTTACATGTCGTTGACATACGAGGCAGTAAATTGACAGTTCACATCTTTGTTTTGCATATTACATTAATTTGTTTCCAAATTCATTAAAAATTCATGGATAAATTGCCATCATTTTACCACAACATCACGTGACTCCAAAAAAGAATTTCCACAAATTTCCCGCCAAGATATTTCCAACAACAACCATTGAATAGATCAGTAATTTCACGTTAACGTCAAAGCACCAAAGCTCATGCTATATTTACACGATCTCATCTGAGCTGAACAACAGTAGAGGCAATAAGCTGATTCAAAAAAGTTCTCAGAAGTAGAAAAATTGAAATTTGATCAAACTTGGAAAGAAAGAACTTTCTAAGGCAAACATCAGCAACAAAGTAATTGATCGATAGAAGATAAAAAAGAGAACGATATCTTTGCAAATAATACGACTGAAATTGGCAGTCGTTAGAGAAAACTTTAATAGACAAAATACACTCCTAATTTAATTTTTTTCTGTATTTTTATTTTCCCAAAATATTTAAGAAAGCAGTAGTTATAAAAGACACTATTCTAGTTAATATCTCAACATCTCATATCTCAACATCGATGTTCTGTTGTCAAGAATACACTCAAAATATTATGTAGGTAAATTCAACAGGATATTCATTAATCAATTCCGCAATCAGTTACTGTAAAAAATGTTTGAGTGTACGATTAATTTTTTTAAATAGAAATTTTTAAAACATTTTGACTCATGCATCAATTGGTTCTAAATCATGTAGCACACGGCTAGAATATTTCCGGGAAGGATATGACATTGCAAAGTAAAATATATATTCCGAATTTCTGTATATTCCAGATAGTCAAAAACCTAGGATTGTTTAATCAGTTGTGGAATCATTTTATATTCATGTTATACATATGTTTAATAGAAAATAATATATTATAAAGCAGATTCAGTAGCAGTTATTTTTAAGAACGAAAGCTTTTAGTATGATGTACATATAAACTTTTTCGTATGTTACCATACAGCTTTTTTGGTTGGATGATTAGGATCATCTGAGTTCTATTGTAATAATAACATTTCCCTAATGTTATAATATCCAAACCAAACGATGTTTTCGTTGTATGTCTAGTCTTTTAATTCGGGTCCTGTTAGCAGTTTTTTGCGGAGTCATTCAATGTACTTAGAATATTATTAACAGAAATTTGCCACTTTATCATAGGAATAATGTATACAAAATTTCATGGTTTCAGCTGTATTATGTTTGAGGAAAATAGAAAAACATTTTTAAATTGTTTGGATGTTGTCTCACATTTTGATTCATAACTCTGGTTCTACTTGATTGAACAACACAGAAATTTGGGAAATTAGTTTTCCCCCACGTTCCTCCTTTTGGGCCCTAACGTGCCATCAACATGGCCAGATCGTCTTTTTGGTTCTATGACCAATATTTCGATATGTTATAAACGGAATGACTAACTCAATATACCCCCCATGTTGTTGGTTGTGGGTATGAAAAAGGCCAAACACATTAACGAAAAGTGAAAAAAATTTAAATTGGAGAAGAACTTTATCAATATTAATTTCATTCCCCTAAGTTCTTCCCTCAAGTACCAACAATAGACGGATGGTCATACCTACACTGTCTTAGAATTTGGCAAGGTTCCAGAATATATATACTTTTTGGTTCTACACGCAGAAAAAAAAATATAGTTGTGCATGTTTACTGTAACCATTTCCAAATTTTAAACAATATTATAGTCACAGAAACTATTTATATGATTGTGGTAATTTTATCATATTATGTTGTTCTCAGATTATGATATGGTTACAGTAAAGATGCACAAATTTTGAAATGGTTACAGTAAACATGCACAACTATATTTTTTTCTGCGTGTTACAAGCGGAATGACAAACTGAATATACCTTAATATTTTCATAAATGTAATTAAAATGAGATATTTTCAACAGTAGAATATCTATCGTCAGATCACATTGATCACATTGACTAACTTTCAATGATCTTCAATATTCATAAACCCTAATTGTAAGCAATATACAAATATATCTGCAAGTGTTCAAAACTAAAAATGAAGCACATATAGTAAACTAAACTGGTGTAATAGTTAGCAATATAATAGTTAAGTATTAAAACGAAGTCCTACTAGACTACTACTTGAGCGTTTCTTGCAATAAGCTTTCAAGTGAATTGTAGTAAATAGAGTATTCAATTCCTTCATAAGCCTGTAGTTTCGTTCAATACTTTATAACATTTCACATTTTCTTGTTACACTAATTAATAATTAGTAACGGTATTTTAATGTTGAACTAAATATTTTTTTTTTTTATTTTAACTTATTTTACGTGATTTAACTAAGTTGTATGCAAAAATGTTGCTCGCTCCGTTGAAAAATAAACACCTTGTAACAAAATATCTTTGAGAAACAAAATTTTCTATAAAAAGTTTAAACATTAAACTATAAAATTTTATAGTTCTTATAGTGTTTATACACTTTATGTAGCGTAACATATAGTACACAATCAGCTGATTAAATTATTCACTGAGTAGAGTTGCACAGTTACGTGGCGTAACGAATTTGTTTGCAATAATAAAGATTTCTAAAATAATTGAAATTCTTTAGAAGCTGTTTAAATGCAAATAGTTGGCATATAAACGATCTTAATCTTATTAGATTTTAATGTAAATCTATTATTCTAATAAGATATTAAATTCCTATTAAACGCTTGTCAGGTAAAACTACCCCTACTGCTGCTGCAAATGCGCTACAGCACCCCTGTGAATGGGCGGAGCTAATAGTGTGTGAATGATTAAAATGTTAGTGACAATGCTAGGAAAAATCTATAATCGAAAATAACATATGGGTGGAAAATTCATTGGCATATTTAGTAATGGCGGATAAAGGAACAATTTTCTTTTGTTTTGAAAATGCTTTGTTTCAAGGGGTGGGATTTGTTATAGGAAAATGTCGGAAGAGTTTTATAGATTTTTTGCGTTTTCAAGTTGTTTGTCAGGGGATTTTTAATACTTCTCTATCTCAATAGTTTGTCTTTAGCTTATATAAAGGAACTCATGGGTCAGGAAAGTGAATGACAGTTCATTTGGTGAAGAATTTTGTAATGCAGAAGATTTCTCCCTGAAATATTTAGGTAGATCGGTCCAACACGAGCGTTAGAGGGAATAATGAAGGAAAGAAAGATAGTTTTTTAAGTTTTCAAGAAGTCAGAGGTTTTTGAATACTTCTCCATATCAATAGCTTGTCTTTAGCGTATATAATGAATCTAATGGGTATAATGAATGTGAATGAAAGTTCATTTTTAGGAGAGTTTTGTAATGATAAAGATTTATCCCTGAAATATGTAAGTAGATCTGTCCGACACGAGCATTAAAGAGGGAAGAATGAAGTGTTTTTTAAATTTTCCAGGAGTTTGAATACTTCACTATATTAATAGTTTGTCTTTAGCATATATAAAGAAACTAATGGTTATAATGAATGCCAGGAAAGTGAATGACAGTTAATTTTTAGGAGAACTGAGTAATCCTTAAGATTTCTCCCTAAAACATGTAGGCAGATCGGTCAGACACGATCGTTAAAGAATGAATAATGAAGGAAAGAAAGTTAGTTTTTTTTCAAGGACATTGTCAGGGATTTCTGAATACATCTCTATATCAATAGTTTGCTTATAGTGTATATAAGAAACTAATGGGTGTAATGAATGTGATTGACAGTTAATTTTTAAGAGAATTTTCTAATTATGAAGATTTCTCCTTCAAATATGTTGGTAGATCGGTCTGACACGAGCGATAAATAGAGAAAAATGAAGGAAAGACTGATAGTTTTTTTTGGGGTTTCAAGGAGTATATCAGGTGTTTTTAAATACTTCTGTATATCAACAGTTTGTCTTTATAATGAATGTGAATGACAGAGTTTTCAATTATGAAGATTTCTCCTTCAAATATGTATGTAGATCGGTCCGACACGATCGCTAAAGAAGGAAGAATGAAAGAAAGAAAAATAGTTTTTTTGGGGGGTTTTCAAAGACATTGTCAGGTGTTTTTGAATACTTCTCTATATCAATAGTCTGCCTATAGCGTATATAAGAAATTCATTTGTAATGATGAATATTTCTCCCTGAAATATGTATGTAGATCGGTCAGATACGAACGTTGAAGAGGATATAACAAAGAGAGATGTCATATCTCTAAACAAGAGAATTCTGATTAATGGTAGTTTGAGCACATATTCAAATTAAGGTTCAAACAAACTGTATAAATCTCTTAATCTTTTAATTACAGTAGGTGCATAGTGTTAATAATTCACTTCCTTATCTTTTTACCAAATCTCCCACTTTTATAAACCACAACCTCCAGAATATGTTTCAAATACAACAGCTATAAAAAAAAAAAAAAACTTAAATTCTTCTAACAGCAACATCTCTTCACACCCACTCACCACAAATCCACTGTATCGTACCGCACACTTCACAAACAAACAAATAAAAACTATTATACATATTTTTCTAACAAAAAAAAATAAAAAATAATTTAAAACATTTTCATTTCAATTTTATTTTTCTATATGCAAAAGTAATTAATACATTTCAATTTTTCCATAAAACATGCACCAGTAGCAGATGGAGCAAAAAACATTTTTTTTTTTTTTTTCATTTTCTAGTTCGCAGAACTTGTTGCCATGTCGATATTTTCATTTTAGATTTATATTTGAACAGTGCGAATATTAAAAAAGCAAAAACACAAAAAAAAAAACAACTAATAATAATAATAACAATAAAAAAATAAAACACTTTAATCGTTGATAAGTGCAATAAAAAAACATATATATTGTTTTATTCTATTTTAAATTTGATATCAAAATACAAGTAGAAAAAACAAATGCAATTGTTGATTGGAATGAGGCGTGATAAAAAAAAAAACTAAATAAATATGAAAAGAAATTTGTAAAAATAATAAAAAATAATTTATTTAATTGTGCCATTATACATTTGTACATACACCATGTACAAGAAATAGCTACAATTGTGGAAAAATGTTTAACTAAACTGCAATTAAGAGAATTAATAAGAAATTAAGCGGATTTTTAACAAGAGCCTATTATAAATATAATTTTAATAATTTACTGCTAAACAAGTATTAAGAAAAACCTGGATAAACAGTAAGAAACTTTCTTTAACTAAAATCTATTGAAATTTTGAATAAGGTATGTTGCTATGAATGTGGCTTGTGTTTCACTAGAGATTAACTACACTGTAATTTTGCCGTAGTTTCCTATAATTTTTTTTTACTTGTTAATGGTTAAAACTTTTGACCAGGAAAATATCATTGTCTAAGCTGTAGATATTAGGCGATCAAATGCTGCAAAGACTCAACATTCGGCAAGGTAATGAAATTTACTGATTGCGATCATCCTTGAACATATAATGCACCCACGAAATTGGTAATATGGACCATTATAAGTTTGTCAAAACAAACTTTGTGAAGTTTTGATATTGAGCATGTTTGAGATATGCCAGAAAGAATGTCCGATAATACACGAACTTGTACGAATATTGAAAATACTTACAATTAAACACTTCTTAAATCATTTATTGTATGTATGACTTTAAAATGCGGGATTTACAATAGATGGTGTATCTATTGAACGCTGTTTATGTTTTTAATAACTTATATGTCATTTTGAAGGGTAGATATCGGTTATTTATTCTCACTTGCTTACTGAACATTATAGTGTAAACAACAAAGTTTTTTCTTGTTTCGAAAATGTCGAATTTTGTACTAACATAGCGTCATATGGGGGAAGTTTTGCTTTACTTCTTTAATTTTATAAAAAGGTGCCTCTGAACCAGACCGATAGCTCACAAAAGCTTATGGAGACTCTGTTTCATTGATTTCAAAGTGCGAGAGATGGTTTGTGCGAAACAGAAGTGTTGATTTTGACACAGAACACAAAGATCGCCCAGGCTAGCCAAAAAAGTTTGATGGCCTAGAATTGGAGGTATTAGTTACTCCATGAAGATTGTTGTAAAACTCAACAAGAGCAGGATTCATCCACAAACAGGAAAATTAGGTATCATACAAGTTGAAGCCTAGAGACCTTGATAGACGATTTTGTATGTCCGAAATGATGCTTGAAGGCTATAAAAGAATAAAATTTTGCATCGAATCATTACTTGCGATGAAAAATGGATCCATTACAATAACCCGAAGAATATGAGATCGTATGTGAAGCCTGGTCAACCATACGAATCGACACCAAAGCCAAATATGCATGGCGCTAAGGTAATTCTCTGTCTTTGGTGGGAGCAAAAGTTTCCTATCTATTATGAGCTGCTGAAATCTGATCAGACGGTCACTGGAAACGACAAACTGATTCATTTGAAGCAAGAATTGAGTGAAAAACGCCCAGAATATGCGGCCAGACATAAAACCTTAATATTCCACCATGACAACACTCGTCCACATTATGCAGTACCTGTTAAAAAGTATTTAGAATGAAGTGGTTGGAAAGTATTGCCTCATCTGATTTATAGTGAAGACCGTGCCCCCGGCCGACTACTATTTGTTTCGGTCGATGAAGAACTTTGGAACAGAGTATCCTATATTGGCTTAATTCGCTATTGATCAGTTCTTATGGTTCGGAATTCAAATGTTGCCAGAAAGATGGGAAATGGTCATAGCTAACAATGGCCAATACTTTGAATACATTTATGTTGTGCAAATGTTTTAAAATAAAAGCTCACGTTCGGTTATCACTAGATCCAACCAACATTTTTTGGGAAACATCATAAAACAAACCAAAGTCTAACTTGATGAGGAAAACTCTTTCACTTTCCTGTCTCGATATCTTTATTTTAAATGGAAATTATTTAGACGATTTATCAGCTTGAAAACTCTAAGAGCGTTTTCTAGAATGTATCAAAAATTGTATGTTAAAGTTCTTTTAATATTCACATTAATAAAAATACAGTTATTGCTTTAGGAAAATAAACTCTACTATTTCTATTCTAACTTAACAACATGACTGCGGAAAAATACATTTCAATATATTTATTGAAATTCTCCAAAAAAGATTCAAGACTTTCCTGCGTTATAATCACATAAATAATGTAATTGAAAGTACAATATATAGATGATATTTTTCAGGCTTTTGTATCTTATAAATATATACGCCACATATTTAGTTTCTATTTAAGTTTCCTCTAAATTAAATCAACATATTTAGTTGTCCAAAATAGGAATAATTCAATACGAAATAGTCTAAGCATACATGTTTTAATAAGGTTATA
Source organism: Calliphora vomitoria (assembly GCA_942486065.2). Classification (NCBI taxonomy): domain Eukaryota; kingdom Metazoa; phylum Arthropoda; class Insecta; order Diptera; family Calliphoridae; genus Calliphora; species Calliphora vomitoria. The sequence goes on along the minus strand of OW818031.2, from coordinate 57,280,938 downwards.
ATAATAGTAACATTTTTGAGCAACACAAACAAAAAAGACAATCTCTCTTCTGCACACTTATAACACTAATCGTGCTTCAAATCCTAACAGATCTAGATGTGTTTTAATTCCTTCAGGGCGCAGAGGTTCTTCATGTTATGGATAGATCTATACATTGGTCAGTTACAAAATCTATCTGTTCTGTATTTTATGCACTATACTAATAATGAATTTAACACAAAAACTATTATTAATATGGACATTTTTTTATAAAACTTAAGGATTAAAAAACTGCCGACAAGAGCATTGAGGAGAACACGAAACTTATTATTCTCTTTGATATGGGAATATTTGAACGAATGGGAATTTTAGAAAGTATTGTAGTACAATCAATAATGTATTGTATTTCATATATGCGATCAATAATATATTGTATGTATATGTAAGAAATCCTCTTATAGAAAAATAAAATAAGCCACATGCTTGCAAAAATTTATATTCCATATTAATTAAATCAGTGATTGTGCGATTCTGATAAATGTCTTATAAATCGCTTTCATAGAGCAAAATCTGTTTATTTAGTATTATGTATCTCTCTATACATTACCCTATGTCTATACCTGAAAAATGGTGGTCAAGATAAAATATTATCAGATATATTCTCCATTTATTAGTATTATTGCTTCGTTATGACAAAATTGTTAGTGCTTTTTGCTCACACAACTTTGTCTTGACGACAACAAATGTCATTTATTTTTATGATAAATATTTGTAAAGTATAGACAAATATTCTATTTCAGAGGTTAATCCCTGAAACATAGGGTAACATAGAGACGAGACGTAATTGTCAAAAACCTAACTCTTGCAACAACAAAATACATGCTATTCAATACATATTGTTGTTGTATCAGACATATGATTTGTTGTATATTTGTTTGACATATCGGAGTGTCGCGTTTCTATGTAGAATTCTCTATGCCCTGAAATAGTATTAAAGGGCTTGCGACAATAATCAAAATATTATAAAAATCAAATTCAATGTTTTCAAATATTGAAAAAATATAAGAACTTTTTAAAAGTATGTTATAGATTAATTAATTTTTAGTTTTCCATATCTGATGTTATACATTTTGAATTTTATTTGCCTGATTTAGAAATACGACCGCAAAACAATTAAAAAAGTATTGTATGAAACTCACTCAGTTTTTAAATAATTTTTGAGAGTTTTTTACACAAAAATGTTTAAGATTGTTTTCCGAACTTGCTTCTGAATTAGGCCCAAAAAAACTACTCAAAATAATCACATGTACGAGTGTTGTTTTTGTTTTCAAATAGTGTTTTTTACTATTAAATTCTCACCACTTAGGTTTTTGACAACTGAGTTAGGTCTGAGTAAAGGCGCGTATCTGATCTATGTGTATTTATCTATGCCTTAGCCTATGATAAAATGTTTCAAAATAAAACATAATTAAGAATTAAGCCCTTATTGTGAAACACAGACAAAAATTTGTTTTAATTTGTATATAAATAATTCAGTTTTTAAATTTTTATTTTTTTTTTTATTATTTTAGGAATAATTTAACATCGAATGGGAGTTTGATTTATAGTACTGGTATCTGTTAAACATTAAATTTTTACCTTAAAAAACTTTCATTGGACCTAGAGGTGCTATATCGCATGTCTAAGCTGTTTGTTATACTCGGAATATTCGTAGATATTTTCGAATTTTTATTAAACTTAATTGGAACCAGTAACTGAGGTATGTATTAAGATTAATATATATTCTGTTTTAAAAATTTAGGAATAAATATTACTACTATAAACATCATAAAGACGAAGAACATAATAGTAATTTTCCAATAATTTTTGAATACAGTCCTAGACTTAGCACTTGAAAACATGAACATTCGGCATATATTTTGTTTCAATTCTCTTGATTTGTATCAGACTATCGGCTTTAATTGGTGGTAATAGGTGATAATGTTGTCTTTCAATTTCATAAAGAAGGAATAAAATTTTTCATTTAGAAACTCATTTATATTCCAAACTATTTTTAAAGGGATTTTTTATAAAACATTTTCATATCTTATAAATTTTCAAATAAGTGTAAAAAATAACAGGTGTTTTGATGTAAATTAATGTTCTTGAACTGTAAACCAGACTTAGCCCCATTTCCTCAATCTCTGGTTATTTTTTATCGTGACAATATACAAAAATTATATTAATTGGAAGTATATCGTTACGAAAAACGATAACCAGAGATTGAGAATATAAGTCTTAGGGCCATTATTACAACTTGCCTTTATGTTCCCAATAGTAAAAGTTAACTTTAAAGCAACCTTTTACTATTACTGAAAGTTACCTTTTACTATAACGAACTTAAAGGCAAGTTGTAATAATGACCCTTACACCCATTTAACTAATATTTATACTTATTATTATTTTTGTATGAAAACTGTCAGTTTAACTATTAGTTAAACATAATCAGACTTCGAGTTACTGGGGGTTAGTCTATTAATATATTTTTTTAATTTGTTGGAGTATTCATGCGTTATCTTTTCTGTCAAAAATGTTGCCCGTTTGCTGCCTTTGGCGCTTTTTGGAGTAATTTTACGATAAAAGGTAAAATAAATGATATATGTTTTATATACCTGGCTGAATTAATTTATTATTTGTAAAATGGGAAAAATATAAAGGAACAATTTTCGGTATTTTGTAACTATAAATCTATAATTGCTGAAAATATTACAAATATTGAAAAGTATTGAAAGCCGCCTACTAAAATTGCCCCACAGAAAAAGGGCATGGTTTTTAAGATGTGAAAAGAAAAAGTCATGTGTGTACAATTAACTTTTGCTTCGTTTTTGAAAAGAACCAAATATCACTTCTATTTCTATCATAATCTGTTAAGACCTGTTGCTTTGATAATAATCAAATTTAAAATTTGTAAATAGAAAGACATTTTTTTTATTTTATAACAAAAATATTTAAAAACTTATATATAATTGACTTATTACCCCAAATATGATGTTCAATAATTCTAAAATGTTTGAATAATCTTTTAAATTTCTAAATTAATATGGAAAAAAATTAAAAATACTCATATGTATATGTATGTCTAGAAATATGATTTAAATCAAATTTAAAAATATATGTATTGTTTGAGAGTTCTTTTTTTTAATATTCTATGCAGCACGTGTTGGCGCAAGACACATATACCATACATACATATATGTATTTTATATATAAATACATACGTACATATGTATTTATGTATAAGCTAAAGTTCACATTTCAAATGGGCATTAGGATTTTATTTCTAATAAATATGGCATCTTTATTTTGCAGAATGTCATAACTGAAAATTTATGTTTTTGGGTACTGCAAAATATTGTGGCAACTTAATTCTTTTAGATATGTAATGTCAATCTTTTTATCAAAAACATTGCTAAACTTTAAAAAGAAATCTCATTTTTATCTTTGCCCTTTTTTTGAGTAGAATTTTTACAACTAAAAATTAACTTTTTTGAATACAACACATTTTATTAAATTTTTCTTATATCTTTCATATAATGCAAATAGTGTTATTTCAAGTAATAACCCTGCAAAAAAACATTTAAGTGTTTCTTAGTGAATCACATTTTCATCACTTCCACAGCGAGGCAATACAAGTACATACAAACTGATTCATAGCAAACGATTGTAAATGTAGTAGATGCGAATTACATTGTCATCACTTCCAAAGTGATGATAAGCAAGTGCTTATTTTGGTGTTCTTTGATAGTCATTATTAACAATTTGTGAAACAAAACGCCAATAAGTTTTTTTTAATTTAAAACCAGAGCTGATTTTTAGCAAACGATTGTAAATGTAGCAATTTGATAGTTTTAAAAATATGTAAAACAATCGGTCAATTCACAAGGTCTGTTATCAGTCATATTGTCATAATGTCCTAATATATCACAACTCGGCAGCTCGGCTTAACCGACTCTTAGGCATTCGGCGTTGCTCTCTGCTGGTTCGTTACGATAACACAATAAACATACCATAGAAAGTAGTATTATTTTAGGAAATTTTTTGCTTGAAAATCAATATGACATGATAAGAGACCTTGTGAATTGACCAAATATTTGTAATAAATAATACCATTAATAGCTTTGTTCGTTTACTTGCTAGTTTTTACTAGTTTGTAATACAAAAATTAAACACAAATCTATTGCTAAAATGTAAGTAATTTCAGAAATCATTATTTCCTAACATTAAGAAAGAAGCTTCCTGTGCTTGGCAATAAAGACATACTTTTCGTCTTTATTGCCAAGCACTGAAGCTTCATTCTTAATGTTAGAAAAGAAAGATTTCTGAAATTTTTCCCATTTTAAAACTGTGTTAAATTCTTGGCTTCACATGCTCATGTTGCAAATAGTTAACTCTACTTCTTTTACACTTCTTTGGAAGTTAATTTTTTGCTAAGCATTTAAACACATTTTCAGCACTTGCAAATAGTTAACTCTACTTCTTTTTCACTTCTTTGGAAGTTAATTTTTTGCTAAGCATTAAAACTAATTAAAGCTTTTTCACTTTAATATTGTTCTAATAGTTAGCAAAGAAAATTGATAACAACACAGAGAAAACAGATTCGTGGTAGCAAACGAATTTGATCGCTTCAACCGAAATTCTTCTTTCTGTTGATAGAACCGACAAATTCTATGTGAGCAAACGAATCATTTGATTGGCAACAAATTCGGTTGCTACTACAAATCTGTTTTCTCTGTGCAGACATTGAGAAAATAGGTTAAGGCATTTTAGATAATTAATTTTAAATTTTATTTATCAAATTTTATTTAATAAACTTTTGATAATTACACAATGATTCTAAAATATGGAGGGGATCTCAGGTAGCAATTCTGTTTTGTTGGATTACATAGATTATGGAAATACTTATACAGCCGAATTATGAATACAAAATTTGTTCCCGGTGATTTTTTTCCCATTGAATTTGAATAGGAAAAATGGGAAAATGGAGAAAACTCCCGCGGAATTATTATTCATAATTGGGTTGATAGGTTGTCTCGATCACTTCGTTTTAGTGAAATAATGATATTCTTCAAGTTACAACTTTAAGAAATCATAACTATATTGTTTTGAAATTAATTTTAAATATACATATACCTTATATAAAAAGGCCTTAACTCGTGTTTTTTTTAAGTCGAGAATTTTTGGCTAAAAATAATCTGGGCTTAAGGTAGTTTAGAAGATATATGAAGAGAATTTTTTCAAACAGAAAAGGCTTTTTGAACATCGTTTGAATAATAGCTGAGTTAGGGTAGCTTATGTGTCAAGAAACGCACTTTTTTTCAAATTTTAATGAAAAATTAGCTTTCCAAAGCACGTAAGTAAATTTGTATTGAGTTACACTAATTTTTGTGAAAACATGCTTGGAGAGCATCCCGAATTTAAACTATCGTAACTCTGCTATTTTCGAACCGATTTTCAGAAGTATTATTCTGTTTAAAAGGTAAAACTAATATCTTTCAAAGAAAAGAAATTGGATTCAATAGAACATATTTATGATGTTTTGAAGTTGAAACTTTAATAATACCATTATTTCACTAACTTCGTTTTAGAACGAGAATAACTCTAAGTCTTTCCGTGATCTATGGACTCCAACAGAACTGCTATATGAGAAAAACTGCATATTTTTTTCGTTCACTTTCGTATAACTAATTTATGAACATGGGAGAAAATATTCAAATAACATTTAAAATTTGAATTGAAAACTTCTCTATTGCAAACAAATAATAGAAATAATTTATATGAAAGTTGTAACTGAATTTTTAAAATTCTAAAACTTATTTAGGTTAAGACTAATTTCAAAGATCACAAAGAATCAGGGTTCTGCATGCTTTATTTGTGGCTCTTTCAAACATTTTAATGGCAAAATCAACAAATCATTTGGGATAAACTAAATTTGACTAAAACTAACAAAATTTTCTTTCTTTTTACAAAATTTGCCAAAATATATTCAATTTGATTTATTAACAATAACATTTAAACAAATATGACTACCAGAATAGAAATGGCCGGTTGTTAATAAGTTTGGTTAACAAAATTAAAGAGTTTTATTTTAATATAAAAAACTTATGCACCTGTTTTAACAAAATCTATAACTGAAAAATTCAAATTTACAAATTTTGAAATTTTGTAAAGTGAAAAATTATGTTTTAAATTTTGAATTTATAGAAAAAAAAAACATGTTATATACCTTTTAATTTTCAAATTACATTTGTAGTTTTCACGTGAGTTTTTTGGTAATAGATAATAAGTTTTTGCACATGATTACTTTACTTTTTGTTTTTTTTGGAAATTGCATACCAATCTTATTAAAACAATTACAAAATTTTACTTTATGAAAATTATTAAAAAAAATTCTCATATTTTTTTCAAAATTTCTGGGAAGTTTCTTATACATTTTGTTATTTCTTTTTTTTAAAAAAGGATAATTTGATAAGTTTTAATTGTTATTTTTTTTATAATGTTGGCCAACGTTTTTTTTTTTTTCTGTTTATACATATTTTGTAATAACACCACAGTTTAGTTTTTTTATAAAAATTCTTGGTTGAAAAAAGCACTTATAATTTTTTTCAGTTTTTGAGACGCGTTTATATATTTTTTTTTTTTTTGAAATTTTTGGAAAAAAAAGTAACAATGACGACATTTGGAATAAATAATAATTGCATATGTTGCAGCGGCAAAGGCAAAAAGTCAACTGACTTAAGTTAACAGAAGAAACGAAAAGACAAGCTGCCATTATAACCAGCAACAGAAGTTACAGACAATAGCAGCAGCAATTTGTAGCAGCGTTAGCAGCAACAGCAATAGAAGTAGCAGCAGCAGCAGTAACAGAAAAACAGCCACACATAACGGCTACTCTAGAAAACACACACACACACAGATACTACATACATACATTAACATAAATATATGTATTTTGTATATGTATAACAAATTTTACACACTCTCTCACTGTTTAACCAACACTTTGATATGTTTTTAAAGCTCTTTTACTCACACAGACTCACTAGCTTAACACTCACGCAAAACACAATAACAGTTTTTTTTTTCACCCGTTGTGTTGGTGTTGGTGTGTGTTAAACCAGTAATACAAGTGCATTAAATACAACAACTAAAACTGCACAAGAGATTAGAAAATATCAGCAAAATGTTAAAACGTAACAAACAAATAAACTAAAAAGAAATAACGGCCTTTTTAACGTTTAAAGCTTTTTTTTAACGCAGGATAATAAAGTTTTTTGTTTTTTTTTCTTTTGTTTAAATAAATTTCACGCCAGTAAATTTTCCATATTTTGTAGTTAGTTTAGCAAAAAGTTTCTAACGTTTTATTTTAACAATGTTATTTTCTTATAAGTTTCCTTGCTGAACTTAAACGCTTTTATTTTAAATTAAAGTTTTCTTGCTGTTTTTTATGGTATTTTTTTCTATAAACACGTTTTCCATTTCAAGTGAAAAACAAGCAAAATATTTTCTAACGTTTTTCTTTCTTTTTTTTTGTTACCGTTAAATTAATATGTAGTATACGCGACAACGGCTGTCGCAAGACTAAAATTTCTTATAAACATTTAGCTAACATTAAGGCCTTACTAAAACAGCACATAGTTTACAGCAATGAGCAAGCAAGCGAGTGAGTATATGAGTGAGTGAAAGAGTGAGTGAGTAAGGGAGTATTAATATTTTAGTATAAAAATGGTGGTAGTTTAATATTAACACAAACACACAGATACCCACCTATACACATTTAAAAAAAAAACTCACACTCAAATTTAGCAGAGACTACTTTACTTGCATTAATGCAATGTGCTGTAGTAGTAGTACATATTATTGAATGCATTAAAGAGACACTTAGAAATCTGTTGAGTGAAAATTTCCACAAAATAAAAAAAAATTTTGAAAAAAAAAACGAGTGAAAAGCTGCACAATACAACAATAAAATCCCTAGAAAATAATACTCCTCTTTTAGTTACACGTTAAACTGTTAGAAATATCTGAGAGTGAGTGTGTTCGTATGTATGTATGTAGTAAAGCTTGTTTATGTTTTTAAGTAAACAGAGTATAATTTTTTTTTTTATTAACACTCATTTATAGGGTAACAAAAAAAATAAATAATAATAATTGATTAAGAGAGCACTACTACGTATACTTACTATATAGTAGCTGAGTCGACGAGGAGAGTAGAAAACTACAAATACCGATAGTTTTTTTTTAGTTATAATTTCTGTAAAAGCTAAAATGCAGGCTGTATTAAAGCAAAAACAACTACAACAATCTTCTTTAATCTTAGTGGTTGTTGTTATACCCTCCACCACCACCAAAAGTTCTGAATGAGGAGGGTATATATTAGTTTGTCATACCATGTGTAACATTGATAACCAAAAAAACAATATACAATATGTATATTCTTGATCCTTATGAACTTCCAAGTCGATTGAGCTCGATGTTCGACTCTTACCTCCAAAATAAACAACCAAAAGCAACAAAATTGACAGAAAAAAACGATTACACTAGTTTACAAGGTTTTAGTCAGTGGTGTTAGGTGTGGAGATTTTACCACATTTTGATGCTTTTTTTAGTAAATTTTGTGATTTGACTCTTTAAAATAAATATGTAAAAAGAGTGCAAGTTTTTCTTTGAATTTAAGTAAAAGACAAGATATCTAGATGTACAAATAATATTGAAAAATTACACAGAGAAAACGGATTTGTGATAGCAACCGAATTTGTTGCCAATCGAATGATTCTACCTTATTGACCGAATTTTACAGTTGTGGCTACAAAACTTTAGAAGGAGTAACAAAAGTTTAGTTGCTTCAGCCGAAATTCTTCTTTATCAACTGACTTTCTGTTGTTAGAACCGAAGAATTCTATGTGTGCAACCGAATCATTCGAACGGCAACGAATTCGGCTGCTATTAAGAATCAGTTTTCTGTGTTTAGAGTTTACGGATTTTACGGATTGCTCATTTTTCTTCACAACAGATAAATATAAACAAGTTGGTTCTTTTTGTTCAGTTATTTATTTTTACTCCGAGGTGTTTGACTGGACTAAGTACTGAAACTATTGCTCTGTGAAAAATAGTGAACAAAATGATTAGGTTACTACTGTTTTTGAAAATAAATTTTTCCAGTTGTTATTATGATGTATAATAATGATGAAACAAAAAGGTATTTTAACAAATTTCAAACTCTAATGGCATTTAAAAGCGTTTCCAAAATCTATGTTTCAAACATCTTCTACTATGTCAAACGAAAAACATTAATGAACAAGAAGACTGATCATCTTCACACTGTTTCATTGACTGAATTGTTCCATTGAACTGGTTCGATCACGAACAACCAAACTTTAATGAAAATTACATATTTTTCTTCTGTTTTACAAAAATGTTCATAATAAGTTTTGAATCAGCAGTAAAGTAATTCTCAATATTACTTATATTATTATTATTATTACTAGCTTGACCCGGTGCGCTTCGCTACCCCTGTCGTAGTCTATGTTGGAAATTTCAATAAAATCGTTTCGGCCGTTTAGTATTTATTGTTTAAGAACTAAAGGTACCAATTTTACCGGGTTTCCCCCCTGTTTACCCCTTTCTGGTCCAAGTATTCAAAAAAGTTATAGCCTATTGACGCTTCCAAGTAAGGATCTATCTACGTTCCAAATTTCAATAAAATCAATTCAGCCGTTTAGGCGTGATGCTCAAACAAACAAACAAATAAACAAACAAACTTACAAAGACATTTATATATTTATATAGATTTACATATTTGTATTCACGATTACTGAATACAAATATATGGGGGATTTCATGTCAACTTTTGAAATCGATGTCTTCCGATTGGGGTAAAATTTGCACTAAGGTTAGTCCTATTGGATAGTAATTCGGACACAATTTTCCAAGAAGAACTCTTAGAGTTGTAGGGGTTCAAAATATGACATTTAGTCCAAACAGGTGTTTTTTTCTTAGCCATGCGTTCTTAGCAAAATGTGTCCCAAATAAGTTAGATAACTATTTCTTCAATATTTCGAAAATAAAAAAAAATAAAAAAAAAATGGCCCATTTTGAAAAAAATTTCAAAAAAGTTTTAGATTTTGCAAAAAAAGAAAAAGTTGAAAATTGAGTTACAAAACTTTTTTTTGATAGATATCCCATTCGCATCCCACTCAGCGACAAAAATCTCTTAAAGAAAAGACCTAAGCTTTCTTTTGAGCAAAAAAAATAAATAAAAAAAGGGTCCATTTTGTAAAAAAAAGTGAAAAATTTTATCTTTTGAGTTACAGAACAAGCGACCAAAACGCTCTTCAATATAAAAACCTAAGCTTTCTTTTGAGAAAAACTGGGTCCATTTAGAAAAAAAAAGTCAAAAAAGTTTTTGGTTTTGGAAAAAAATTTTCGTAAAATTTAAATTTTTTTTTAGAAATATTGAAGAAATATCTGTCTATCTAAACTTTTTGCGACACATTTTGCTAAGAACAATAGGTAATAAGTTACATGCATGAGAAAAAACACCTGTCTGGACAAAATTTAAAATTTTTACCCCCTCTAGAGTTCATAGAGGGGGTAAAAATAGAGTTCTTAACCGAACTTGTTGAAAAATTGTATCTGAATTACTAGCTAACAGGACTAACCTCATTCCGATCGGAAGTCATCGATTTCAAAAGTTGGTTCACATGACATGAAATCCCCGTATACATTAAATATTTTTGGGAGAAATGTGATTTTGAAAATGACTTAATATTTTTACCAAATTCATCAGCTAACATTAAACAAATTTTACCGAAATAAATATAAATAAAACTAAGACAAGAATTTTTTTTGATACAAAAAACCTTGAAGAAATGTTATTTTCTAAATAATTTGTCAGATTGCTCTAATGTGAATATTATTAAATACTAGTTGACCTCCTCGGCTTCGCTAGGTAGCTATTTACTAAAGTTAGTTTTTCAAGTTTCTCCAAAAAAATTATCTTATTAAGTAAAATGAGAAGTGAAAAGGAGGCAATATATCAGAAATTTAAATTTTCGAATTTTTTTATTTTTTGTTTTTTACAAACCACCTCCTGAAAAAATCAGACAAATCGCTCCAGCCGTTCTCACGTAATGCCATTACATACATGGACCATTTAATTTATATTTATATAGATTTAATACGAGTTTTTTTCATGCAAAGAATTTAATTTTTTTTCCTCTAATAACTTTTATCTTTATCTTAAAGTAAACTTTGTTGAAAGCTATATAAGGCTATGTTTTTCATATCTCAACTAACTTAAACACTTTGTTCCAATTCATATAATCAAACCTAAGCCCGAATAACAAATATTAAATTTTTATCAGTGTAGTTTCTGTAATTCGCTTTATATCTAGGTGGAGGGTATTTGAGCTTCGGCACAGCCGAATTCAGCACTCTAACTTGTTTTCGAATACAAATTGTGTGTTGTAGCTTTGTCGCTGAGGCTTTTACTTTTTTGGATTTGTGTTTGCTGTGTGCTTTTGCTTTTGCTTTTAGAGAGGTGTGTATGTGTAGGCTTTTCATAATTTTTGTATTTTTTTTTTTTGTATTTTCTTGCTGCTTTTTCGTTAATGTATAGTTGTTGTTGTTGTTGCTGTTGTTTTTCTGTGTGTTTTCATTTTATAGAGCGGAGGTGAAAGCTATATGGAAAAAAAAAAATCGCCTATTTGTTGGCGTAGAACCATCATAATGTTTTAAAATTTGTGTGTTTTTTATTTTTTTTGTATTTTCTTCTCTGTAATTTCGTTTTCTTAATGTTTTTTTTTTTTTAGCATCCAACAGCAGCAACAACAGACAAAACATAAAGAAAAAACAACATTTGCTACGACATTACGCATGATTAAGCGTTTTTTATTTCAAATAGATGTAAAATAATCTACGAGGGTTATCTTTACAGTTTGCTTAAAGCTATCAGCATAAATGTTTAAGATTATTTGGTAGAAACACCAAGATTAAGTATCCGTTGTGTGGGAAGTTTTGAAAATTTCATATGATAACATGAAAACATAAATAACTACGAATAACCATAGTGCAATATTTCAATAAGTTAAAGGATTCGTTTGGATATAAATTCTAAAGAATTCATTCAAAACGCTCGAAATATGGGTTGGAAAATAAAATTTGTGTTAGGTATCAAAATATGTAATATGTATTCCCATTCCAATACATGCACAGTACATTTTTAAATTTTAATACTTTGACGGTAAAGAGTACTAAGGTTCTGATTCAGAAACACGACCGTCAGTTTCCGAATTTTTGGCTGCAAAAAGTATTTTCTGTAAAAAACATTTTCTATAGAAAATACTGTTATATACAAATTTGTTTATAGGAAATACTGTTATATAGAAAATTGTCTATAGATAAGACTATTATACAACAAATCGTTTTAAGTCTATAAGGATGTGTAATTTTTCATATTGTGGACACCTGCCTTGACGGCCCAACCTCAAGATGTTCTTAACACCGGATAGACACAATACGTCTATCACCGCCATTGAGTGACTTGCAGGGAACACTCAATTGGTAAATTCTTGACTGCAAAGCACAAATCCCTTGCCCGAGAGCTCGGGCAATCTAATTCCTGCCATCCGTAGCTTACTAGTCAACTAACAAGCCCCGGACAATTATAAAAGATGCAACATCCGGTCTGGTAATCCATTCCGATGTATGGTCTCTGACTTCAAAAGTTCCCAGCCGATAAAAGTCAAAGTGAGCGTACTTTAACACACACTTTTGACCTCGACCGAGAACCAAGTCAAACCACAACTTAATTCCTGAGCACAAACATCAGTTGCTATCTGCTGCTTTCAGTGGCTCTGTTGAGTCAGCAACAGCACTTAGTAAGATTCATTTGGTGGCCCGAAATTTGTCACTAGTCCAAATATCAGTCCTTTAACCAACGATCTTCTACCCGCTTTGGGTTTTAAACCACAGCCACTACATTCTCACTGAAGTGACCTCACCAATGATCCTACACGACCGAAGTCCTGGGGCCAAAGGTTACCCGTGGCACTAGATAAGACTCTAGTCTAGGTCCGTGCACCTCGGAGCCCCGGTTTTGCCCCATATTTCCCCTTGAGGCATAACATCAAGGTGTGGAGCTTCACTAAGATGCTTATCCATGCCCCAATGGGGGGACATACCCATGAACAATGGTATCAACAAGATCAACTTCATTGAAGGAACTTAAAAAAAAAGGAGCCACAAACACTTTTATCAAATTCCGGGGATAAATGGTTCATAAAATATTGGCGCGACCTTTCGAGATGTGGATTTACACTCCAAATGTATGTATGATACTGTGTAAAAACTACAGCTCTAACTCATCAACATCATCGCAAACTCTACAAAAATATCAAATTCCGTCCTTTGTTAAATCTCTTGTCCAAGCCTAATTGCAGTTTGGTTCCTGCCTAACTTGGCGGATATGGCCCTTAAAACCTTTCAGTATACCCTGTAGTATTCTAGTTCCGCTTAAGTAAATGTTATTGGTCTATCCATAGGTCACTGGGTGGAAGGGAAGTGTAACATGATCTAAATATATCGCAACCGGATTGAAGTAACAAAACAATGTTTAAGTCTCCGTTTTAAACCATACATAAGGTATTTAAATCTGAAATCAGAATGAAAGAAACCAGTAATGGATTGACAACGAAAGCCCGAAAACAATAAAAAATTTATATCAATATCTACTTTTTACCCGCTTCATCATATGGTTCTTTCTTAACTGAATATTACAGAAGCCATCAGTAATAGATTTCAAAAAAATCAATTAGAAACATTTTCCGAAGATCGTCACGAAGCTAATGAAACCTTTAAATAATGGGACTTTGTTCGGGAAAATAATATAGTTGTGCATGTTTACAGTAACCATTTCAACATTTTTAAAAGATTTTTACTAATATTATAGTCACAGTAACAATTTATATGATCGTGGTAACTATAATATGGTTAACTTACGATTCACATGATTGTATCAACCATATATATGGTTACAGTAAACAAGTATATGTTTGTGACAACCATTGTTATGATGAATCTTTATATCATAATATGGTATTCTCAGATTATGATATCGAGAGGTAAAACCTTAATCATAAAAGCGGTTGTCAGGAACATGTTCTTGTTTACTGTAACCATATATATGAATGATACAACCATGTGAATCTTAAGCTAACCATATTATGGTTACCACAATCATGCAAATAGTTACTGTGACTATAATATTGTTAAAAAACTTTTAAAAATGTGGAGAGTTTTAAAAATAGCGATTGAAACAGTAATTTTTCTTACAAAATCTGTTTAACTTTCTTGATTAACTCAATTTGCCAAATACCTTATCGACATTCAAAATGTATTCACTTGCACTTCTCCTTATGAGAAAATAAAAGGATGAAGGAATGAATAACACTTTGTGCTTTTCTAGTTTTAGTGATTAAGTCCTGTTCCTTGAGCGGATCGTTTTTTTCCGTTAGCTTACCCGTAATGTTCTCCTCTGCATATTAAATTAAAAGATGCAATTCGCTGACGATCTGAGATGTTTTGTAATATCCTAGCGCGGAGGCAGGAAAAACTATGTGTGTTAATTTGTATCTTAGCAGAAAATTCGTTGAAAATTGTCATGCTGATCTATAAAATAATTGTTTATGGTGGCCAAGATTCCACCAAAGAACCACAATTTCGGACAGACTTGGTATGCTTTTTTATCACAATTCCATCAACAACATTAACATCAAATAGTATCATACTTGTGTTTAAGCTAATGTTTCAAAAGAACTTGGCATGAATACCTTTGCTGGGTTAAGAAATCTACTGAGCATGTCGACGGATGATATGCTAAGACTAGGTACATAAGATATTAAATATGATCCTTCCTGCTTCTAAAATGTATTATGGAGATTTTTAAATATCTCTGCCAATTTCGCAGATCGTAAAGGGAGAAATTTAGCCAACTTAGGTTATTTCCAAATAGAACAGGGTATTGAATAGTCAAATGTTCCATTTTTGTAAATTTTAGATTTCAACTCATGCTGGAAATTTTATAAAATAATTAATGAATTATAAGACCCTTCGAGGTATTATGTCATCAAATCTACCTATGCGTTTAAGGAAGTAACAATTACTGGCTGCAGAGAGTGCTTGTGATTCTCAAGACATCCGACGGCAATATTGTGATAAAACCATGAAAAACATTGTTGGATTTTTTTTTCTAATTCCTTTGGCTCATCAAGGAATTTGTTCTTCGTAATATCCAAAACTATTTATTATACATTATGATGAAAAAAACTTGTTCACCTATGTTTAGAGGAAGGCGAAAAAAAGGCCCAATTTTTGTGTGGCATAACAAGAAAATTTCTAAATTCAGATGTTACAGGCACCATTCTCCAGTACTATCTTTCATTAACAGCTTTATCTTCAAACATTGTCAGTCGAAAGAAGTACAAATCTTTAAGGAATAATTTATTTAAGCCAAAGACAGCAATTTTTCTTTGAAGACAAAGCGTAGTTAAAGTTACGCGTAGTCGCGATGCAGAAATTATATTAATTGATTTTTCTCACAAAATATTCTCAACTTTTAGGCCTCTTCAAACCCTAAGGAAATGGCTCCGTAAAACATGATTCCATAAATTGGGACTTCTCTTTAACAAACTCCTTAAGTTTGCAAATGGGTTTAACAAATCGTTCTTTATTAAAGAAAAACTTAAAAACCTGAATTTTTAATGTGTTTTTATGGGTCCAAAAGACAACTTTTTACCCGTCCCACGTTTAAGAACTTTTACTTAATTTCAAAACGTCTTGTCGTTATTATACCCAAACAGCCTTTAAAAATATCAACAGCAAAATTATACCACCAACTAAAATTACAACAACAATTATAAGAAAAACAACAACGGCACCAACTAATCATAGAATTTCGCGCCTTAATTTCTAATAAATATTCACATGTACAAAATCATTAAAAAAAAAAAAACAAAAAATTGTGCCACACAATGTACAAACAAACACATACACGACACACGCATTCAAAGCAAGCAAGTGTGCGTATGTATGTAACAATGTGTGTGCGAGTGTGCTTGAGTGTTGGCTAAAAAACACCCAGCAGTTTTAGGAGACTGTGCCGAACTAATGTCGATCACGATGTCTGGTTATTTCTTAACCTAAAGTTATACTGTCTGTTAAAATACTTTGTGTATGAAAACTGTCAGTATATGTTTAGTTTAAAAAATAACTAGACATTGTGAAAATGGGGGTTAGGGTGACAACTAGTTACATAAGTAGTTACGTGACTAGTCATTTTACACGTGCATTTCCTTAACAGAGGATCAATTTACTCTTTTGGATTACAATGAGACTGTCTGATAGCTGATCCACAGTAATCAATACAGTGGATTCTGCAACCTAACTGGTTACTTGATCAGCAACAAAACTTGCTGCTAATTGACCCCAAATAGTCAGTTAAAAAGACATCTGATAGGCAGTCCAGTAAGCGAATAGATTACTTATGGTAGGTAAAGTAACTACTTTCTAAAGTGCAGTAGAAAGTAAACATTTAAAGTCACTACATTCTAGGTTACTTAGAGACACTTAAGTGACAATTGACTGCTCGCTAGGTTACATGGGATGTCAGTATACTTAAGCAAAAATACAATAAACTGTATGAGCATTATAACAACACAATTTGTTTAAAAGCAGTATGTACGAATTAAAGTTTAAAGAGACTACTCTCTAGATTAATTACAGACATTTATTGACTTCACACTAGATTACCTGGGATGTATAAAGTAACCAATTGACTTCACTCTACACTACAAAGAGCACATACGTGACAAGTGATCCAAAATTATTGAGAATTAGTGACAATTACTGTCTGTAAGGGATACATTGACTACTTGCTTAACTGTTGGGCAACAACAAAACAGGAACGCATATGAAACACACACTTTTAGTACCAATGTGTCTGTCAGTTTGTTTGTGTGCTTGTAAGTATCTGTGTTAAACCATACACTTGTCGCTCTGGAGAAATTTTAATCAACAAAATATGAGTTTGATTGTTTTTTTTTTTTCAAAATTTTTTATTTTATTTTAGCTTTTATTCAGTGTTGCCAAATTAATTTTAAGCCAACAATTATCAAATTACTTTCTTTTCTAGTGCCGCACAACTAATTGTAAGCAAACAACAGCAACAACAACAACAAACAGTTATATATTTTTATATATTTTCTTAAGAAAACTATAAATTTTATATAAAGCTCAAATTATTATTATGTGTAAGTTGTTTCAGCACAAAAAATTATAAAAGTCATTTTGCCGTCGGCAAAACATAGAAATGTGTGACTGTTCTGGCTTTAATTGATTTTCGTTTGTTTGTTATAAGATGAGTTGGGTATTTTTTTTTTAATAAATCATGAAGTACAGATAGATGTATTAGATTTTATACACAGGTGTTTTACATATTTTTGTGGTTTTCTTAAATAACAGCGAATCGCCCAAAATGCGTGAGAACCTAAAAATAATCAGATTTAAATTAAGCTTTCGGTATTATTATGAATTTCAACAATATTGCTGATAAACACAAGTATGTTAGTAAATAATAACTTTTTGTTAAAATGTGAGTTATAATCCCCAAAGGACGAACTTCTGGAGAAGGATGTGAAAAATTGTTAGCTGATATAAAAACTTTAAACGTGGTTTTTCATTGGATAAATGTTTTTTTGTCAAACAACTTTTCTTTCAAAACGTAAAGCGTTAAAGTGCATTTTTGTATTTGTTCTAAATTTTGTAAAGCTTGGAACTAAACTGTAAAATATCAGGGATAAAGAATTATTTTAGTAATTCAAAGAACTTTGCTATGTTATGTTTAAAGGTAAAAATTCGAATTAAAAAAACTATTTCGGCTTAATCCATAATCGTAAATTGAAGTGAAATTTGAGTGAAAGTGAGTGAGAAAGCACAATTTAATCCAATTGTTTCACCATTAATTGCTTATTTCACGTTGATAATATTGATGCTAAATTTTGTTAATGCTCTCTCTTATTCAGACAATCATTGTCTGAGTATGTTTAGGCCGACGGCAGGCTATTATTAGAAATATTTTCATGCGAAGCTGGTTTTTAATGCACCAAAGAGTTATAAGCAGGGCAACTAAAAATATGCTCTAAAAAAGGATTTTATGCGCACAAAATATGCACCTAAAATGAAAAATATGCTCTTAAAAATAGATAAAACGTAATTAAAATATTCAGCTGATAAATTAAAATTGATTGTTATAGGATTAAATTTCGATTTTACATGAAAATAGTTTGATTCAATTGATTTTACTATTGCAATAAATTACTATGTGTTTACTTAAGTTTTTAAACTAAATCTTTGTTTAGGTTTCCGTAGAGTTTCTTAGAAAATCTTAATCAAACTTTTTTATCATTTGAATTATGTTTAAAAAACTAGATGGAGAGTGTGTGCCATTTTTTGGAAAAAAAAAATTCCAATGAATTTTGGAGCATTCATCATTGTATGTAGATTAACATCAAAATAGAATTATCAATAGTAGAATGATTTATTCTATTTAAGACTGTGGCGATAAAAAAAAAAACATTTTTGTTGCAGTTTTATCATTGGAACTCAAAATATCATGACATTTCCTATGTTTCTTCCTTTCTCATCCATTGTTTCCTTTCCAAAAAATCCATGTATGTAAATTGTTTTTAAATGATTTCTTAATATCTTCGTTACAATTTGTGTAAATCTATCAACGTGCTTTGAACGCGAGTTTTTGTATGGATCTTAATATTCTGAACATTTGTTCAATAGTTGTTTAATTTTATATTAGTGGTAAAAAGTTTATGCCCAACCATAACTGTCTCAAACTACCTTAAGTTTTTTTAAAATAAAATTTTGAAATTTTATTTAATTTTGTTAAAGTATTTTTTACTATTTGTTAAATGTTGATATTTGTTAAGCTGACCGTTTTGTTAAGTTTATTCAATAAACTAAACCATTTTACAGTTACGCGAATATATGTCGTGCAACCTCCTACATTTTCGAAATAACGGTATATCTCGAAAACAAGAGCTAACCTAAAAACGGCTAGCACCATTTACTCGAATTGGCTTAACCCGCCGGGTGCTCCTCTTGACAGTTTTTTCAACTAGCACTGTGTTATCATTGCACCTTATCATAATAATACAATATAGAAATGAAAATGCAATAATCAAATTATATTAAGAAAAGAAAGTAATGAAAAAAATATGCATTTATGAGTTCAATATGCAAAAATAACCAAAATATGCCGTTAAGAGCAAAATATACACTAACAAATCGATGCCAAAATTCTTCAAATTGTCTGGAACGGATAAGTAACTAACTCATATGTTTATACGACCCACAGCAAAATATATGATGTTGCATATTTTTGGTTGCCATTCTTCCCTTGGAAAAATTTTAAGAAATCCGAGGCATTTTACTCTCAGCTTAATAACTGTAATAACCACATATTTGGTTGAAGTGAGAGATACATCTTGAATTTGCAACACCATCCGAACCCGCTTAACATATAAAAAGAGTTTCTTGACCGGTTTTAATGAAATCAAACCAACAGTTATTCCCCGCTTTTCCGTTTTTAATTTTAAAAAATCCGATCCTAATAGTAGATAACAGCATTTTAGAATATGTATTCCCAAAATTATTCTAATTGTACTCTAGTATGAAAAATACGATTTTAAAGACTTACAGCCGGTTTTTATAAACGAATTTCTAAACGTCAATCTCAAGAATTTTTTAATTTGTTCCTATGGTTTTTAGTCAAAATTTCAAATGTTCTTTTTTTGGAGGTTCAATTTTTCTGATTTTTAATACCAAACAATTTTGCATATGGACATTTCCTCCGATTAGTCAACCAGGATCGAAAAATAAAACACGATGATTATCAACATCGTGTTTTATTGAAGATATTTCGATATAATTTGGTACGTATAATTTTTTTGTCCCAAGAACAAAGCCTATTGAAACTGGTTGAAATCGGTCCATTATACTATATCGTTCATAAATGTTTAATTTATGTAGGTATCTACACAGTTATTGTTCCAAATGTGTTTATATATACCGAATTCATGTCAACAAATTTTATTAAAATCGGTCCATAATTATTCATAGCTCCCATATAAGAGCCGCTTCCGTAAATCACTTTAACGTTCATAAATCTCATAAAAATGTTGGTATACACATAAAATGCAACATAAATAACTCTCATATAGACATAAACTACGACCTAATTTCATGGTGATCGGTCAATAATTGGTCATTCCCATATAAGGCCCTCTTTCGAAAATCACTCACGAATATAAATTATTGAATTTTAAAAGGAAAATGTTTTTGCTCATTTACATTGACCGATCATAGTTTCTTACTTATTTGTTAAGGAAATTTGAAGATATTTATTTGAAAATGCATGGTGATAACAATAAAAATATCATATGGAAAAATCGTACGTTCGCTACCCGTACATTCGGGACCGGTACCTAAGCCAATGAAACAAAAACCAACAGAAATGAATACACTTTAAAAATAAATTAATCGCTTTTAAATATTCCGTTCCATTAATGAGCTACCAAAATGCTATCAAAACGCAAAAAAAAAAAATGCTAGGAAAAGTTTTGTTTTCTATATTCTTTGGACATCAAAAGCGTACAGACTGACAGAAAGACAGACAGACAGACAGACAGACAGACAGGCAGACAGACAGACAGACAGACAGACAGACAGACAGGCAGACAGACAGACAGACAGACAGGCAGACAGACAGACAGGCAGACAGGCAGACAGACAGACAGACAGACAGACAGACAGACAGACAGACAGACAGACAGACAGACAGACAGACAGACAGACAGACAGACAGACAGACAGACAGACAGACAGACAGACAGACAGACAGACAGACAGACAGACAGACAGACAGACAGACAGACAGACAGACAGACAGACAGACAGACAGACAGACAGACAGACAGACAGACAGACAGACAGACAGACAGACAGACAGACAGACAGACAGACAGACAGACAGACAGACAGACAGACATAGAATTGCAGTATACATACAAAATTCAGCACAACTAAGTTTCGTGCAAAGAGCAATCGCGAGATCAATTTTTGTTTGGAGTGGGCACTTCGCTGAAGCGAATTTTATAAAGATTGGCCCATAACTGTTTATAGCTCCCATATAAGGAACACTTCCAAAAAACACATTAATTTTCATTAATATCTGAAAAATATCGTTATCGAATTAAAATTTTATAGAGATCGGTATTATTTATTCGCAAATGATACTACTAGATTGTGTGAATATCGGTTCATATTTGACCATAGCACGAAAATCACTTAAATACTCATAAATCTCTTATAAAAGGCTCTATCAGGATAAAATTTTAAATTGAATATTTTATATATATCGATATCGAACTACAAGGTGGCGCAAAAGTAATCCTTCTATCAGAAAATGCTATAAATTTTTACGATTATTGGTCAAATAAATAGTCAGCAATATTCCGCGTTCTGGAGCAGTGTAGCGTAACATTGTTTATTAACGTGTATTTCGCATGTGTTTACTACACAAATGTCAAAACAGAACTGCCATTAGGGGCCTCGCAAAACTTATAGCATTTTCTGATAGAAGGATTACTTTTGCGCCACCAGTACATATGTATATCCCACCCACTACTTATAAATTAAATTGCACATAATGTGGTGCATGAATACTTATGCAAAATAAAAACAAGTAAATTATATTCAGCTGTGCCGAATTTTATATACCCCTCACCAAATTATACTTTAAAATAAAAATTTTAAATATATTTAGTTAAACAAAATTAAACATTTTTTTTCTTCAAAATTTAAATAAAGTTTTTTTTTAAATTTTTTTCCAATTTTTTTTCCAAACTTTTTTATTAATTTTTAAAAATTTTTTTTTTTAAATTTATTAGTGAAAAACTATTATTTTTTTTTTGAAAACAAATTCGGGTTAAACATTTTTTTCCCGATTTTGTATACAGATCAATATATTGTATCCAAAAATCATGAATATAGGATCATATTTGACTAAAGCACCCATATAATACCAATTTCCTAACACTAAAACTCTGGTAAATAACGTTATTGTGATAATATTGTGTGTTTTTCCTTCTTAATTTTTCTAAATTGCAATTGATCGTTCTAACTTACCTCAGCGCAAACATAAACTTCCTCGATAATTTTTTACCGCCTTCAGGGCCTATTGGCGACTTGATAAGAAAAGCCAAGTCAATTGGCTCATAGTTGCAAACTATGACTCAGGATTCATTAATTGAAATGTCGCTATCCATTTGTTATTTAATTTGTTTTTCAATTTTGTTTCACTTTTGTTTCACTTTAGTTTTTTAATATTATTAATACGAACTTTTGTGTGATTTTAAATGGTCTGACAATGGCGCAATTGTGGGTTGAAAATTCACTAGTAGTAGTTCTTAGTGGGTAACTAATACGACTTTGCGGAACTAGTTTAATGAACTGCAAGATTTTTTAGAGACTTCTTGGGCTTAGAACTAACCGTCCATGATCTTCGAATATGATATTCAACATGTTATTGTAACTAACAATAAGTATTTCATGTCATAAATCTATAAAGTATTAATTATTAAGTTCAGCCAGTTTTGAACGAAAAAGTTCCATTAATTGATTCATCAGAGAGCCGGTACCGCTAGATCAATGTCATTACAATACAACTTTATCTCTTAACCTGAAAATAGCAGATTGTGGCAGAAAATTATATCCAATAATTTATTTCATATAAAGATTGGTTTATAATGGCAACTCTTGTTCATATTTTCCACAAATAAATTGTTATTATTGTATTTATTTTCTTATTTTTCATAATTTTTGTTCCTTTTTGGTTGGGTCAACATTTTGCAGCAAACAGCAAGCCCTCCATCATCACCACTATCGTCATCATCATCAACATCGGGAATGTCGTCAACAACAACGGCAGCAGCACCACCACCAGCAGCAACAACAAGAATAAGAAGTGAATACGACCAAACCATCAAGACGGACGTACGGTCGGGACGGACTCTTTTTCAGTGTATATCGGGGATGCATGTTTGTTATTTTCTACTCGTATAAAATGAAAAATATAAACATCACATTTCTTTTTTTATTGTTTTGCTCTCACTGTTGTTCTTGTTGCAGTTGTTTGTTTTTTAATACGAATATCGTCAACAACACAAACAACAACAACAACAACAGCAACAAAAACAACGAAGACTACAACGACATCAACTTTGTAAAAAGTAAGTTCGATGATCTGTTTACGATATTTTGCTGTTGTTGATTTTTATAATTTTTTCCTCGTTCGTAGTATTTGCGCGGCTGTTGCAGAATGTTGCTGCCTCTGCTTATGTTGTTTTTGTTTTTGTAGTTGTTTGCTTTTTCTGTATATATGGCGTTGTTTTCTTTGGTTTTATTGTTGTTCCTCCTTTTTTGCGACTTTATGTTGTTGCTGTTGTTGTTGTTGCTTTTTAATATATGAATTGTATTTATCCATAAACACTAGGTAGGCCCCCGTTTGTATGGCGGAAAAATAAGTTGTTGATGTTCCCAACTAAAATTAAAGTTTTTTTATTTAATTTATTTAAAAAAAAAAACAAACTGTGAAACTTTTAACTTGTCTGCTGATACACACAGAGTCTCTGTCGGGAATCGAACCCGCAACCCTCAGATTGATAGCCCAGCATTTTTCAAAATGTTTATTCTACCGTGCGCTGGTGAGCTGAATCAAAGGATAAAAATATCCTTTTTTAACGTTTTTATGATTTTTTTTAAATCGTCCTTTGGTCAAGATATGGATTCCACACCAAAAGAACTGCTCATCTTTTGGGGCCAAGAACGAATCAGTCCAATTTAGGATACTCTGTAATGAAGTGAAGCGTAACCCAAGGAGAGCGTTCTGCATCGATCGCAACAAATAGTAGTAGGATGGGTCAAAGTCTGGACTATAAGGCGGGTGAGGAAAAACTTCTCAACCTCCTCTTTCTAAATAGGTGGTCGAGCGTTCTCATTATGGTTCATGTTTGGCCGCATATTCTGGGCATTTTTATGCCATTGCTCGCCACAAATGAATCAGTTGCGTATGGTACAGGTCATCTTTCGTGAATCTTCTACAATGCTCTAAGCGGACAAACTAGTATGTTCGAATTCTAGAGCTTTCGATGTCAATGTTAGTAGCTTATATATTAAGTGTTGCCATACTTATAAACAATTCTAATAACCGCATGCTATCAACATTGTTGATAAGTAGAAGCTTCTACTGATGGACGTGTTTATAAACATGATGAATGCTGCAGGCAGTCGTTAGGACCGTTAAATTCAAATCGCTATTGCCAATTCGTAGCAATATGTTTCCATTGAGAAAAATATGAAAAAAAAAAACATAAAAATCTCAAAAAGGACCTTGCTATCCTTTGATCCAGCTCACCAAATACTGAAGCCTCCTTAGAAACGGTATCTTAGAATAAATTAAACTTTTATTTCAGTTGAGAACATACACAACTTTTGTTTGGGCCACCCTAATATACATACATACATATATGAATGTGTTTATACATATTTAGATATACATACATATACCTTTATATGTTTGTTTGTATGTAGTTGCTGTTGTTGTTTTATTGTTGGTCATTGACTGTTTCAGAAAACAAAGTTTATAAAAACAAGCCAGCCTATGGATGTTGTCATCATCGTCATCGTCGTCATCATTATCATCTTCATTATGATCGCCTTGATCATGATCATCATATCAACGTTGTCGAATTGTGAAAAACAACAGTAGTTCCTTTAAACTAAAGACCTTTTTAGATATTCATACTTACATACATACATACTTATTAAAAAGGGAAGTTTGCTTTTGAGAACGTTTTGTTTTCATTCTAAAATTGGGTGTTTTTCGAAAATTTCAAATTTCTCATAATGGGCTATATTGACTTAACATTGGATTATGTATTTACAATTACGTTAAAAACTAAGAGGATCGTATACTCATTTCCCTATAAAGTCTTAGGATATATATTGTTTCAGTTAAACCACTGCAGTCGGATATTAACAGATATTTCAGAAAGCCCTCTCTTAATAGTAATCCCATACCTTTTTCGATTTTCCATGGATTGGAAACATGTGGGCACTGGTTGTGCTGCAAGTTTATTCTGAAAATTGAATAATACAATAAATAACTAGTAAGAATGTTTTATATCTTGTATAACCACCATCAATATGTGGGTATTTTTTTTTATTTCGAAGCAAATGGTCACCACCATAAATAAGTTGAATAAAATCAGGAGAAAACACGAATCAAGGATACTTAGATGGGGGCTCAAAGGAAATAATAATCGATTGAAAGTGTGAGTTTTTCAAAATAAGTCAAATGCACCAAATGATCGCCAATTTCATAAATTAAAGTCATATTCCAGAATGATAATATGAGCTCTTGCAGTTCAAACAAGTGGCTTTTTGATACTTTTCTAAGTCTATAAAGGTCTAAAGAAGCGCTTGATGTGTTTAAAGTTTTAGAGTTAACTGGTTGGGATCAAAATTTCTACAAGAAAATAATAACAAGACATAGTAAAAAACTTAATCATGGACTTTGTTGCCTAGATCCAGCGCCTAGTACATTTACTTCAAGGTAGATGCATTAACTAACAAGATCTAACATAGAGCTAGTCACATGATTGCTTTTTTGGATATAAGGGTTTATATGAAAGGGAATTGTCACTATAAAATTACGTTGTTATTGGAAATATAACTTGGCTACTTCTAGATACTCGAGGACTGGTTACTGAACCAATTTAATACAAGTTGTGTTAGTTCCACATGATTTCGTCTTTGAAGGAGAAATTATAAGACCTTTTCGACACTCTGTGACAGGTTACTGAACTCACTAAAACGAAATTATTAAATTTCAAATAAATTATGGGAAGCCAAACGTTTACAAATTTTGAACTTATATTGATCCAAATGTTCTTAAATCAATAAACGTGGAAAATAATTTAAAAAATCTGCGTTATTATTTTTCCAAAGTGACCACTGTGACGTTATTTACAGCTTGATAGTAAAAAGTCTCTGTATTTATTTTGATTACCATATAGAATTTTTTATTCAAACCTAATTTTTTTTTTCGAAACTGGCCATGTTTGCACAGGTCTGGGGGGCTATGTCCGCTCAAATTGGCCAAATTCTATTTTACACTCTTATGCTTTAAGTTTTATTTCCGGATCATATAAAAAGTATACACAGTCCCGAAGAAAGTTTTTTTTTCTATGAAAAATAATACAGGGACTTCTTTTTCGAAAAACTTTTTTGTTTCAACTTTGGATGTTTGTAACTTTTTATAGGGACAGGATAACTTGTAGCAAGTATTATTTATTTTATTCAGAATTTTATCCTAAAATGTAGCTGATATTTAAAAAAAATGATCGACCCTGCGTAGGCCCGCCATATCTAAAAACCAAGAGCCAAGTTAACCAAATAAAGTAAGAGAGTTATATTGGGCCGTGCCGAATTTTATATACCCTCCACCAAATTATACTTTAAAATAAAAATTTTAAATATTTTTTGAGGTAAACAAAATCACTTTCTTTTTAAATTGTGTTTCAAAATGTAAAAAAAAAAAATTTTTAAAAATGTTTTTAAAAATTTAAAAAAACAAAATTTTTTTTCGAAATACATAATTTTTTTTATTTTTTTTTTTTAAATTTAATATTGAAAAAAATCTATGACAAAAAAATTTTTTTGGTAATAAAAAAAAATTCAAGTTAAAAATTATTTTTTTCGATTTTGACCCATGTTAGGTCCAAATTACTATAGCCTTATATAGATCGTTGCAATGGACTTTGAATATCTATCATTAGATATCCATTTTGTCCATATTAATGACTTAGTAATCCAGATATAGATAAAAAATAGGCAAAAAATCGAGGTTGGACCGGTTTTTTTCCTTATATCTCAGCCATTTGTGGGCCGATTTTCTCGAATTTAAAAAGCAACTGAGCCGGAAGAATTCCTAATATATTGATGTATGAATCCAGTTTGTAAGTTATACTCGAAAACACCTCAGGTGCAACATTGGGAAATTTTGTTGCGATATATCCAATAGTTCCCGATATACCGAAATGTTTTCAACAAAAAAGTTTTTAAACCAATGTGGCTCACTTGAAGGCCCGTTTTCTCAATGTATCGACAAACTGCCTGTTACTAAATCTCGATATAAATTTATTAGGCCGTTATCAATTTTGGTTTCCTCAATATACTGACAAAAAACATTATTTTCAGTTGGCCGCTCAAAATAGATGTGAAAATTGGAAACCCTGCCTTCAAGTGACAACATGTGGACATAAATCAGCTGTTAAATGTTGCCATTGACAGCCGGAATCTTTTGCAAAATTCATAATCCTCCATGTCTGCCAGGTAGTTAGGCCTGGCATGATAAACTCTTTCAACAATCACTTGGAACTCATGGTCTTCGAGTTCATCCTCCATCAAATTAATGTTAATTCCTCTATTAATTTTTTTTTTTTTTATAAAATCTATTTAATTGAGAAAACCAAATTGCTTTAGTCTTCAGTTTTTCGTCCCGAAGTAATTTTTTATAATTATTTAAATATTTCTTGATGTTCTCATTTCACAAGACTTTACTATTTCAAGACTCTGCACCTGACTGCTTTTCACTTACTTACAAAAGTTGTTCATACTTGCATACTTTGCTTTTTCTTCTCAAGAATACTAAATTATTTTCTTAAAAAATTAATAAATAAATTCATAATCAGACAATAAATAAAATATAAAAAAAGTAATGTTTAACACGTGCCAAGTAATAATAATAAAAAAAAAGAAATAAATAAAAAATTATAATACGATAAATACGATATTGAGAGTTTCAAGAACCTAAACTCAACAAATAAAGAGAATAAAATTCATAAATTTTATATGCCACATGACATGACTACAATACTAAAATGATCAACAGCAGCAACAACAACTACAACAATAAATACATAACAAACAAAAATGATCATTATTATTCGTATTAATATTGCGATCATAATGATAATGATAGTGATGATTATAATCATAATAATTTGTATAAAATTTTATCATTTATAAATATTTATATGTATGGATGTATTGTATGTATATATTAAGTATGTATTTAGATAATATTTATTTAAAATAAAAAATCCATAATAAAGTTTTGTGGCTGGCGATTCCAATAAAAACTAAATTAATAAATAAATAATTCTTTATTTGCTTAAAACTTTTGCTAATATTAATATTGATTGTATTGTTGTTGTTGGTTTTGTTGTCGGAGTATTAAATAATTTATATCTATCTATCTGTCTGTATGTCGTCTGTCTATATATTTATGGTTCATCATTATCATCATGTAACTTGTATTCATATTCGTTTCGTCGTACATTCAAATCCATTGGAGCCCTCTGTCCATAGCCGTTTTAAGTTATTTTAACACATGTGCCTTAAACTTGCTTATTTAATTCGCATACTTGTTAACACCTTAAGCATAAATTCTCTGAAGTGTGTGTACGTTGAGTTAGAGTGTTTTGTATAATTTAAATTGCTGGAAAATAACATGTCTTTTTTTTTTTTTTTCTTTTAAAAATAAATCGAAAAATGACAAACTACTAAAACAAAGTTCAAGTATCTTGTTTTGTATAATTCCATATTATTTACGCTGCATGGGACTTGAGCATCTTTGAAAAGTAGACAAATTCTAATCAAAACACTTTGTGGTTTATACCGTTAAATCCGGTTAGAATGAAATGAGTTATAACAAACAAATACTTTTGTTTATTGCTAACAATTTTGGTTTATTCTTTATTTAAAAATATAGGATAGGGTGTTTAAATGTTATTAAGAATTTGGTAATGAAATTTTATTCTTCAAAGTATGCCCAACAAACCAAAACTATTTAGAAATCACTTGTAACAAACTTACCAACATAAACCATAAGCTTAGAAAAGTGTTGTGATTACTATTGTAAAAGTCTTATTAAAAATTAAGGAAAACTGAACCCTTGCGATAATATTACTTATCTGTAGTATATAATAAGTTTACATTCGTAATACTTTTGCAAGCTTGGGAATATAACCAAATAATATTTATACACGTTTTTCATAAGAATTTTAATTTTCTGAAATTTATTTATACATTATTTATAAACTTTTATTATTTTAATAATTACTTGTTTAAAAGTTTTAAACTTTTTAAAACACTTCACTCTTTGAACAAAACACTAAGACTAAAAACTTCAGCAAATAATACGAAATTCAGGTACGTGTCAAATAACGGGATATTATTCTCAAAAACACTTACAAAACTATTGCAAGCATAAGTCATTTGCAATCATATTTGTTAAATTGTTATATAAACTAAGTGTATAGCAATTATTATTGTCAAAAGTATTGTCATGTGAAGCATTTTCAAAACACTATTATAAAAAGTTGTAGGTAATCTCTTATGATAAGCTTATTCTACAATTTAGTTATATTTTGCTTAAGAAATGGTTTGCTGGGTGTAGTATGAAATGGTAAATACAAAAACATCTACATTCAATATATATTTGTATATCATATCTTCTTTAAAACATGCTATCAGGAATATAGATAAGTTGTCGTTAAACTCAAAACATCTTGTCAAATGTGTAAAATATACACTAAAGTTAGAGAACCTTTTAAAATTCGTTGTTGCAATGTTGCTGAAATATATTTGCATCGTTGTTCCTAAATTCCTGGATAAACAGAATGTAAATATGCTTGATTTGTAAACTATTAGCTTTTATAATGAACTAGCTGAACCCGGTCCGTGTTGCTGGCCATTAGAAAACATCTGTTTTATATTGCATCTCGATTTTAATATACAGTGTCGGACAAAACTAAAGCAATGACTTCCCCAACCTGACTTCACAGCCGAAACACTTATTATCTGTAGCATATACATATATATAAGTACAGTGCGGGAGCAGGATCACCGATCCAATTCTGTGCTAAATTAGGCCTTGAACTTAAAATGTGGATATGTAGGCGACTAATTCACAATTATTATACCCTTTACCATGAGTGGCAAGGGTATGCAATGTAATGCAGTCGGTTTGTAGTTTTCAATGATATTATTATTATGCCGTTATTGTTAAGTTTTTGTTAGGGTTCTTGGTATACTGGTACAGGGGCCGGGGTTTATTTGGTCGACAATGATATCAAACGCTTATATAGACTCTCTAACGAGTGCAGCATCATCCAGGCAGAGATTTTCGCGATCTAGAAAGCCATAGTGTTGATAAAAGCACACGTCAATGAGGGGTCTACAGTGAATATATACGTGGACAGTCAGGAATGTCATTTAATTCATTCCAGCCTAGTGAAGGACTGTAGGAGAGCTCTCGACGAGTTATTGGTACACTACTCAATAAGATTGTTTTGGGTACCGGGATTTAGATCATGATACCAAGGAAAGGTTAATATAAGAAATATTCCTTGACTATATCAACCAATCCTGGAGCAGTAGGACGGATTGCAAGCCTTTTGGCTAAAACTGAATGCAAACGGAACCAGAGTACTGATAGAATTCGATAGATATAAGCTCAGGATTCTAGTAGGAGTAATAACCGGTTATTGCGCAATTGGGGCCTTCAAAGGTAAATGGAATTTATGTAGGGTGTGTGGGGATGTAGAGGAGCTAGAGACAGTAGAGCATATCATGTGTAACTGCCCTAGATTACAGGGTCATAGATTTAAATGGCTATGAAACAGATTTCAGGATGAACTCAGTAATTTTGCTGGGTGTAAACTGAGTAACATACTAGGTTTCATTAGAGGAATAGGGTGGCTATTCAAAGGACGTTCAACAGCGATTCCAAATTCGCAATAAATCTCTCTTCACTGTTTATATATATCTACTAAAAGGAATCACAATGGACCTCACGGTCTCCTAACTAAACCTAAAGGTATGAAAATGGAACTTATAACCACAAGCTTCCTTAATACGATGTTGTCTGGAGCAACAACCCATTTTGAACAATTTTCATGAAATTTATTACAGAATAAAGGGCTGCCATGATTAAACTCAGAACTTCTAAAAATATCATGACGTTTTAAGTTAGTTCTCGTCGAAAATTATAGAAACACATTGCAACATTTTTGCGAGGATTTAATTTTCTTTTTTTGTCCTAAACGAATTGTTCAAGTCTCTGACGAATTAGGAAGTCATATTTATCAGAAGCATTTGCGAATTGTTGGTTGAAGATTGTGTAGAGTAGATACACATTTTTTCACTCAGCAAAAACCATACGAGTCCACAAGCAATTATACTCCGTCTACTAAAGAGGTTCACTTACACAGTGCTACAAAAATAATAATAATATAATAAGAGGCTCAATACTTCATAACAATATTTTTGAATATTCAAAAAAAATATTAAATACTAAACACTTATTTTTTGCATACTTTGCGAACTTAGCAAATCTTATTGCAATCATTCTTAATCGACTTAAATTTTTTTTCATTTAATGTGGTAATTTTTGTATTAATACATGAGAATATTTAAAAATGGCTCAACCTACACTTAAGCTAAGTCTTCCCAGAAGTTTCCGAAATAGCGATTTTAACCATCATTTAGAGTGGGAACTAGTTACTTCAATAGCTACATGACTAGTTTTTTTTTGAACCTTTTTGACAACAATGAGACTTTCTGATAGCTGGTCCAAAGTAGTCAACGCATTGGATTTACATACTGGTGAAATAGTGTCAGTTACTTTACTAGCTACCTAAGAGGTACCTTGATCAGCTACATAACTAGTTATTTTAACATGTACGGGTTCTAATTGACCTCAAATAGTCATCTAAAAACACATATCATAGTTAGTCCAATAAACGATAGCTTGTAAACAAAGCTTTCTTCAACAACTCTCCAATGGATTTCTTCTGGTGGGTAATATACCTACTTTCTAAAGTGCAGTACAAAATAAACGTTTAAAGTGACTCCACTATAGGTTACTAAGAGACACTAAAGTGACTATTGACTTCATGCTACGTTACATGGGATATCAGTATAAGAATAAAAAATCAACTGTATGAGAATTATATCAACGCAATTTGTGTAAAACCAGTTTGAACGAATTACTCACAAATCGTTTAAAGTGACTACACTCCCGATTACTATAAGACACTTAAGTGACAATTGTCATCACGCTAGATTCCAGGGATGTATAAAGTAACCAATAGTCGTATCTCTGCAATACAGCAAATACGTGTCAAATGACCAAAATATATAAATTGGAGTCAGCCAAGTGATAAGACATTTGTGACGATTACTGTCTATATAGGATACATTGACTACTTGCTTAACTGCTGGGTTTATTTACTACTTATTTTTGATGTTGCACAGTGTTAGTTACATTGTATATTTAAGTCAGATTCCACATACTATTCATATTCGATACCAAAGTACATTTTCGCAATGTGCACGTGCGTAAAGAAAAGTACTTCAACCATTCATCCATATTCATATACGCACAACACACTCTTTACCATCTCTATCTCCCTCTCTGTCTTTCTCTTTATATTTTAATGACGTTTAGGATTTACTTTGTTTTTTTTTTTTTTTTTTGTATATTTTAACAGTTCAACACCTTAAAAGGTGTTAAATGTTGCAAATAACTGCAACACTAACAATTCAACAAAATACGTGTAATATGGGCAGAAAAAAAGGTGTGCAAAAAAAAACAAAGAATTGACTTAAAGGTGTGAAAATTAGAAATAAATAAATATTTTTTTTCATAAAAATATAAAAAATACAAAAAAATACGACTATAAAAAACGCTTTTATGTTTATTTAACAGCTAAATATACAATGTCACATCCTAATAATATTAAATGTCAATTTTCAGTTTTAAGTTAAGTATGAAAATATTGTAAATGTAGCAGAACAAAATAGATAAGGGGCTTACACTATAGGTATTCTAGAGGTTGCAAAAACGATTTTTAATTATATTTTTTTTTAATTTTTTTCAACTAAAACTTGAAACTCCAAATAAAAATTTAAAAAAATTAAATGTAAAATTAAATCCAATTAAATATAGTTTTTGCACATCTAGAGAAAAATTATAGTTGTATATGTTTACCATACCTTATAATCATTTTAACATTTTTACAAGTTTTTTAACAATATTATGGTCACTGTTATTATTTATATGATTGCGGTAACCATAATATGTTTAAGTTTACCATTCACATCATTGTAGCAATCAGATATATGATAGTCGTAAATGAGTATATATTTATGGCTCATGTTAATGATGAATCATTATATGATAATATTGTTCCGAAGTTGTATTAACGATTTAATTTTAAGGGCCTGTAATGGTTGCTTTAAATATTCAGCATATTATAAATATTTCCAGTGCTCCAAACTTCTACTTATCAACAATTTTGATAACACGCTGATCGCTTTTATTTGCAATTAAAAGAATACGTCATGTCATAATAAACATGTATATATTTGTGAGAACCATTTATGTGATGAAGGACTTACCATATTATGTTTTTCTCGGCTTATAGATATCATAATCTGAGAACAACATGTTATGATAATATTATTCATCATATAAATATATACATGTTTTCTGTAACCATATATATGGTTGATACAATCATGTGAATTGTAAATTAACCATAATATTATTACCACAATCATATATACAGTTACTGTGACTATAATATTGTTGAAAATTACGACATGGTTACAGTAAACATGCACAAATATTGAAATGGTTACAGTAAACATGCACAACTATATTTTTTTCTGCGTGTAGAACCACACAATTTGGTGAAGTAATATGTCATAAAATTGGTTGACATAAACATATATTTTTACTACAATTATATATATATGAATGCTTCCTTCATATGAATGGTATCTTAGACATATTATGGTTACTGCAATTATATAAATAGTTACAGTGATCATAAATGGTTATGGTAAACATGTTCGGCTAGAGCCGAAAATCCAACTTAATCTGAATGTATGCAAAATATACTATCGTGCCTTCAAAATCATTTGTTTTAAATATTTTCGAAATCTGTCAATCTGTTAATTACTTATTTGGTATGGCAATTACCCAACCAATTGGAAATTGGGACTAAGGAAAACTATTGTCGAAATTTCCCCATTATTTACAGTATAATTTCAGAGTACTTGAACTAAAAAATTATATCAGGATTCCCGCATTATCAACATATCTATGGCTGCTCAAACCGCATTCCGAAGAGACATTTGTATGGTGGCTAAGAGAAATCCGATATTGCACATTTTAAATACCAAACAAACCTTTTAAACAGAGCCCTATCGGGCCCTATCGTGTTTTCAACAGACAGACAGACGGACGGACATAACTAGATCGTCTTAGAATCTTATGAGGCCCCAGAATATATATACTAATGTAGATCTACTATCCGATATGTTGCAAATGGAATGACAAATCAATATACCGCCACCTCTTTTTGGATGGTGGGTATACAAAATTAAATATAAGGGCTAATACCATACAAGTGATATTTCCTATTCTGTCCACACCCACTGTGTAACACTCACTCGCAAACAACCAACCAATTATATTTCGTTTATCTAGTCGCAACAATAAAATACTAAAAATAAATAAATACTCTTACAACTTTTTTCCCCATTTAATACCATTCGGACAGATTATAGTGTTTAAGCACTATTACTGCAAAATTTATGAAACGTTTTTATTGCACTTTTCTTTACGACTCCAAACATTTGTCAGCTTGTTTTTTGTAGCTTTCTGCTAAACAAAAAAAATCGTAATTTTAATTTTTGGACATTGCACACCACACAGTAGTGCACATTTTTTTTTTTTATTTTTGAAAACCACTAACTTTAGCAACATTTCAAAGGGTGTGAACGTCCATAATTTTAAATTTTATTATAGGTGAGACAGGGGTTTCTTTGAAAAGTGTATGAGAGTGTCTAGTTTAACGATTATGGCTAAATAGATCTTAAAAATGATTTAAATTTATGACCAACTTCAAAATGTGGGCTTATTTATGTGCGTTAAAGAAAAAAAAAAAAGCAAGAAATAGACCTGAGATTACCTTATTTGGTGAGATGTGCGTGTGTCAACATTTGGTGGGAGTGTTACAGTCGTTTTAGTATCAATTTGATTAAGTTGTTTTTTTTTAAGTGTTTATATTGTATATATTTTTATGTATTATTAGTTACACATAGTATTGATGTAGCTAATTCTAAAAGTGATGGTAGTTGTTTTGTTTCATTTAAAGATTAAATATTAAAATTTAAAAAACATGTGGTCATAACCTTTAAATTAGAGTGTAAAGCTAAAAGGTAATATGATGTGTCAACAATTTGTGTAGGAAAGTATGAACGAGATGGTCTATTTTATAATAAAACTATGTTATTAGATCAGAGATACATTTGTATGTAAACAAAACATTAACAGCTGTTATCATTTTTCTTCATACTGATCTTAAATGGCAATCGAGCATTTTTGCAATTTGCTCACATAAAAACATCCTTCCGGAATTACACTGTAGAAATAATTCTGTTGATATCCAATAAAAACACAGAGCAAAAAAGTTAAAAAAGTTGTACATATAGTCACACAACTACATTGTATGAACATCATCGCTTAATATATCATAGCTCTTATATAAAGCCTATTCTAACAAATCACTGTAACATGAAAAAGTTATATAAGGGGTGGTTCATGAAGCGCTTTAAATAAATCAAAGTGTGTTTGAGATATCATCGACATTTTTTATTCGTCTGAAATGCCTATCTGTATGGAATATTATGTAATATTATGTAAATAAGCCTTTCGCTTCTTTGCTGCATGGCTCGCACTAGAAATGTCCAATTTTCAATGATTTTGGCTCATAAATCTAGCTGAATTTGACCTATGACATGGGTTATGTTGGCCGCTGTGGTTTGTGGCTTATTTGCATAGACCTGCGACTTAAGGAAACACTACAAGAAAAAGCCTAAGGGGGTCAAATAGCTCCCCGTACACATCACCACCACATGAGATGACCATGCCCGCAAACCTGTCGTGCAAAATGTCCATATTAGCATGAGCTGTGCGCAGGCACGGAACCAGGACAACCATTTGGGTGAGGGGGTTGAAAAAAAGTAAAATTTATTTCATATTGTTACGTTTTCACCTTTTGAAAACGTTGGATTATTTGCTTTAAATAAACCGGATAAAATTGACAAGACAGTTGATGTTAACTCTAACAGCACCTATGATAAACTCCCTCATTACTGCAATCGCAGTCAGTATTTATACACTGCCAGAAAAAAGTGCGTTCTAAAATCATTAAATATTTTCAACAAAACCCAACTTGGTCCTTCAAATTTCTGCCTTCAAACTGTTTCCAATGTTATTAAACAATACAGGGAGAACTTGTCCGTTGATAGAAAACCTGGTTTAGGTGGAAGGAATGGTCCAAATGATGTTTCTAAAGCCAAAAAAATGGGAAGCATTTGCAAAAGAGCTCCCAACACATCCGGTAGGAAAGCAGCCCGGATAGCTCAGTGCTCGTACTATTTGGTACGAAAAGTTAAAGCAAATGCTGGGTTAAAAACATACAAGACTCAGAAAGTTCCTGATTGGACTATGCTAAAAATTTAGAGGCCAAAAACAGAGCATGGAAATTGAAGTTAAGAATTTTTCGATCTCACTCCTTAGAATAATATTATGACCATAGGTGTTTTCACTGCACAAAGTACATCATTATATGATCATTACAAAGTTCATTGTCAACTCCTTCCCATACAAATCTGGTTGGAGTAGGTTTAGCTGGATATCTAAAGCAATCGCATTTATTATACGAATAACTTTTATGTTATTTTTAAGGGTACATATCAGTCATTTATTCTGACTTAGTTATTGAACATTATAGGGTAAACAACAAAGTTGCATTTGCATTGCAATGTCGAATTCTGTGCCAATAAAGCGTCGTATTCGGGAAGTTTTGCTTTAATTCCTTAACTTGAAAAGAAGTGCCCCTGAAGCACACCGATTGCTCACCGAAGTTTATGGTTAATGCATTCCATCGGTTTCAACAAACAAGAGATGTATTGTGCGCTTCAGAAGTGGTGATTTTGACACGGAAAACAAAAAAAGCCCAGGTCAGCCAAAAAAAGTGTGAAGACCAATAATTGGAGGCATTCCTCCATGAAGATTGTTGTGAAACTCAACAAAAGCTTGCAAAATTAAGCAACTTTTTCCAAACATTTGCGAGCAGCAATATTCATCCAAGGCTGGGAAAACTCAGTATTTGGTGGGACCTAGCTGAAATCAGGAAAGACCATCACAGGGAACCTGTACCGAACGCAACTCAGAATATGCGGTCAGACATGAAACCCTAATATTCCATCATCACAACACTCGGACACATGTTGCAATACCTGTTAAAAATATTTAGAATGAAGTGGTTGGGAAGTTTTGCCTCACCCACTTTATAGTCCAGTATTTGTTTCGGTCGAAGCAGAACGCTCTCTCTGGGATAAGCTTCATTTTAAAACACAGTATCCGAAATTGGCTTGATTCGTTCTTGGCCTCAAAAGATGAGCAGTTCTTTTGGCTCGGAATCCATATGTAGCCAGAAAGATGGGAAAAGGTCACGGCCAATAATTTGGATAAATTTATATTGTATAATCAAATAGCTATTTAATAGGTATAACAATTTTACTATATAAGTAAACAATTACTGATCAATCCACCATAAGTGCAGTGAGTACTTTTCAAACTTTTATAGCCCCTAGTAGTCTTAAATAAAGAAATTGTTAATAGAATTATCAAATGCTTATCATTTTACAAGCATAATAAATTAATAATACAATAATAATATAAAATAATTGCAGTATATTCTAGCCACCATAATAAAAATCAAGAATAACTCCAAATTGCAAGAGACGGTCTGGCCGATACATAAGTACACTGCGAAATAGAAAATTTCAAATATTTTTCAAAATAGCTTTTTTAATCACAACATTTTTTCACAAAATGAGTTCAACAAAGCGTTTTAGGGAATGTTTACAAAAGCAATCAGTTACTCAAGAATCACTTTTATTTTATTGCCTACGTGCAGCGATGTTGCCTTACTTGCATTGCAGAAATTTATTTATTTTCAATAGCAATACATTTGAAACAATTTACATATCTTTAGAGAAAACATAGAATAATATATATAGGGAGGAAACTAGAAAAGTCTCAGACAAAAAAATTACTCAATAAAATCACACATATGAGTGTTGTTTTGGTTTCCCGCCAATTAGGTTTTTGACAACTGAGTTAGGTTTTTGATAGGCGAGTATCCGATCTATAAGAATTTATTTATGGCAAAAATATAATTTTAACAAACTTATGAACAAAAAAGCATTTGTTACAAATGAAATAACAAACTCATTATTGTAGTAAAGGGTACAAAAACCCTAGGTTGTATAATATTAGACAAAAAGTCTAGAAAATACGAGCAATTATATTTTCTAGCTAAATAAAACATACCTACATATCTACTGGTTGTAACTATGTACTACAGTAGATAAAAATTAAATTTATTAAACACAAAAATATATTATACTTATATATTCAGTGACTAATAAGATTTTTCAGATAAAAAAAAATATTTATTAAAATACATTCAACGCTTATTGACAATAAATAAGTATTGTATAAAAAAAAAACAAAATGTTATATAGAAATCAAATACGAGTATCTATTGCACAATAAGAATAAGTATCTGTACAATACCAGATATGAATTGTTGAGATACAAATAAATAAACAAACACATATTTATAAACGTACTATAAGTATGTAAGAAAGTAGCTGCAAAAAATAATATGTATTTATTGAATGTTTATATATATTTATATGAATGTTTATATATATTTAGTAAAACACTTAAGATGATTGATTTTTATATGAATAATAAATCACCGACAAAAGGTTTCAACCAACCAACCAACCAGCCAACAATCACTATCATTATAATCTCCGCAATACAAAAGCAATATTCAAAAAGTCTGAATTTCTAAAAAAGAATCTATATGATTCTTTTTACAAAATAATGGAAATTTTGCAATAATAAGTAATACAATTTAGTGGAATTTATTGTTATTTTATAAATATAATAATACCTATGTATCTTGGTATATATGTGAAATGTAGAGTTTTGAAATGTATCTGTGATTTTTTTTATTATTTTTATTATAAAATAAACCCACATGCAATTGCCAATAAACATTCTAAAAAAATACCAAACGTTTTTAAATATTACAAAAACTTAATAGTAAATAATATTGAAGGGTAAAGTTGGAATGTTTGGGATGGTTAATAAGGTTGTAGAAGCTAAAATTTTATATAGGTATTGAATGAATAATAAATGTGCATACTAGTATGAAATATTTTTGTAATACGTTATTGTTTACAATTTAATAAATATAAATGTAAATGATTAACCATTAGTGAAATCTCCTCCCATAATTAAATTTTTAAAGAAAATTAAGTTTTGAGGTTAAAATTTAGAGAAACTTTATTCTGAAATATATGTCAAAAAGTAAAATAAATATGTAAAAAATAAGTAAGAAATTATTGTCCACCAGCATTTTAATCAGGATTGTCATAGAATCCAATTATTGTCGGAATCGGATTTGAAAACGACAAAAAAGGTACATTTGACTTATGAAATCCAATGTAATTTCTTGTTTAATGGATAAATAATTTAACTTTAGATCGAATATAAAACCGATAACTTTCGATTTCACGAGACCAATGTACTTTTTCTATCGTTTTCAAACCCGATTCCGACAATGATTGGATTCTATGACAACCCCTATTAAAATGTATATTCATATACTATGTAATGAATATAACATCGTACACATGTTCGCCATGGCTTCGATGGCATGGGTTATGTTGGCTCTGAGGGCCCCTGTGGTTTGTTGCTTATTTGCATAGATCTTCGACTTAATAAAACCCCACAAAAAAAGTCTAACGGTGTCAAATCTTTCGTTGACATCACAAACACGTTAGATAACCATGCCCTCAAAACGTTCGAGCAGAATGTCCAATGTGGCATGAGCTGTGCGGAACGTAGTACCGTCCAATAAAAACCACATGTTGTTGGTGTCCATATCATTTAATTCAGGCCAAAAGAAGTCAACCTATAGGGTTCGCCGTTAACGTCCACCGGCCAACGTCATTCTCACCGAAATATGGACCGAGACGCCAGCCGACTTTTTTGGCATGCATTGGATCTCATGTGGACTGGTATCGTCGCAAATTTTAATAAAAAAAAATGTGACTACTCATTCATCCAGAAATGTACCTCACCGTAAAATGAGCGAAGCGCGCGGAGCTTTGCCCGAACAGGACATACATTTTAATAAAACAATTTTAATATATCCATGAGTTGTTGGTGATTTGGCAAAACAAACTGAATAAATGACAGCCATTTCTACAGATATATATTCAACAATATGTCCGCTATCAACTGTCAAAGTTCCAAAGCCCCTATTGAAAGACCCTCAATTTGGTAATGAAAGGGAAATTAAGGACTGAGATCGAAAAAATTGTAACAAAAAACTGTAATAACAAGTAACAGAGCTAAATTCGGCTGTGCCGAATCTGATATACCCTTCACCTAAGTATACATATTTACGTACATGGCCTTTACCCATGCAAAACTCTTCTTATATCAACAACAACAAGAAAAAATCATAATATTATATCAAAAAATCATATCAAAACATCCGACAATCATATTCACACGTTCAGTGCTGACTGATAACTAACCAAATAAACACAACAATTATTTTGCACAATTGTATGCAAGGCGAATTTATATAAGGTGTACTCGTTAGCCCAGCTGATCGTCAGCTGTTTCATCTCAATTGTCAAAATTTGTGTTAATATTGGTGCGCGTCATATATATGTGTGACTTTGTGTTTGTGTGTTTTTGATGCGTCCACTTTTTTGTTGTTTTATATTCAATTTCTTCTGTTTCTCCACGCGTTTGAACTCTTAATCGAACATTTTAACATCCTCCACATGAAATAAAGCAAAATATAAAACTTACACTGGTTTGTTGTTAAATTCCAGTTTAATATTGAATTCGCCGTACTTGTATTTTTTGACAGATGGGATGAAAAGCAAAAACAAAAATGTATGTTGTTTTTGTATTGTTGTATTTGTTGTAGGGACGAGTACACCTTATATGAATTCGCCTTGATTGTATGTTGAAAAAATAACAACAAAAATTAAAATAAACGAAATTATGAATGCGTGTGTTTGATTTATAATTCTTATTCATTCCACATTGTAGAACAGAGGTGCGCAAAAGTAAATTCTCTCACCAACACATTCAATTCTTTATTTTGTTTAGTGCACGGTGCACCTACAAACAAACAAATACAAAAACTGAAAAAATAAAGACAAAGTCATACACCCGTACTCATGCGCTTTTGTAGTTGTCTCGTTGTAAGAGCATAAGAATATGTGTGATTTGATTTTGCACAATTGTGCTATGGGCTGCGCACCATTGTTGTAGAATGTTGTTGTTGGGTGTGTGTGGTGTTTACGTATAATAGAGATGCTCATATGAAAACTCATTATAAACAACTCTCTCTTTATATATGTATACCCTTCCTTCTCATGGTGAAGGGTATAAAAACAAAATACGCAAAGAAATAACCAACAAACATCCACACAAACGCTTTGTTGTTTTTTTTATCAAAGCATGCAATAAATTGTATTTTTTTTATGAAATTTTCAGAGGTTGTCTCGGATTTTTGCTCATATCTCCGTTATTTATGGACGGATTTTGCTGATTTTAAATAGCAAAATTCTCGAAAGCATGTCTGACAGAATTATTGAAGATTTGGATCCCGAAGATAACTGGAGTCTTCAGAAAATTGATTTCAACAGACAGACAGACGGACAGACAGACAGACAGACAGACAGACGGACATGGCTTAATCGACTCCGCTATCTATAAGGATCCAGAATATATATACTTTATAGGGTCGGAAAATTATATTATGGAAATTACAAACGGAATGACAAATTTATATATACCCTTCTCACGAAGGTGAAGGGTATAAAAATGAAATCACTAAACTTACAGTTTTGATTTTTTGATTGAAATTATTATTACAATTTACAAGAAACATTATTCTTATAGTTCTAATCAATAGTGATGAATTTATGAACCTTTTCCGAAAACCTTTTCATTAAAGTGTTCAAACAGCTTTCTGTCACCTTGCCCGAACAGGTAGTGCATCTCCGTTTAAAATCTACCAATTTGGTAGATGACCAACTTGTTTGTGCTCTTCAATTCTCTTTTAACAACAGCCCAATATCTCTCCACTGGCTTTAGCTCCGTGCAGTTTTGAGGATTTT
This sequence comes from Calliphora vomitoria, assembly GCA_942486065.2. Lineage (NCBI taxonomy): Eukaryota > Metazoa > Arthropoda > Insecta > Diptera > Calliphoridae > Calliphora > Calliphora vomitoria. The sequence continues at coordinate 57,238,353 of OW818031.2, read as the reverse complement.
CCTCTTGTGGTACAAATACCACATTATTGCTCTTGTACCACTCAAGTCCTTGCTTACTATAGTGAGAGGATGTCAAATCAGGCCAGAACTAAGTGAACAGATTAATAAGTCTTATGAATGGAAGCATTATCTTATGTAAACATTTCTTGATGCAAATTTCGATATTTATAGAGCCCTTTGTAACAAATGTTTAGCTTCTTTTGCCGCAACTGCATATGCCAAGAACTTTATGGGAAAATTTTCTGGTTTTGGGTCTTAAACTTTTCTACAACATTCCCTCCAGCATCAGCAACATAAACATATTGATCCGGAAGCTGCGACAAATTTTCCATACGTACGTTTCGTCATCCATTATGCAGCAGGTATATTTTTAAAATAAAATTTGACTTCAATTTCCGTGCTCTGTCTTTGGCCTCTATATTTTTTAGCAGAGTTCCTGTCAGCAACTTCTTGAGACTTATATGTTTTTGAACCTGCACTGACTTTAACTTTTCGTACTAAATAGTCCGAGTACTGAGCTAACCGGGCTGCTTTCCTACCGGAGGTGTTAGGAGCTCTTTTGAAAATGCTTTCTATTTTTTTGGCTATAGAAACATCATGTAGACTATTCCTTCTACCTGAACCAAGTTGTATATCAACGGACAAGTTCTCCCGGTACTGTTTAATAACATTGGAATCAGTTTGACGGCAGATCTTTGATTGTTTGACTAACTTTTTGTAGGACCAAGTTGGGTTTTGTTGAAAATATTTAATAATTTTAGTACGCACTTTTTTGTCGTCACTCATTTAATCAAATTAGCAACAAATGAACATAATCGGCAATAAACATAATAACTGACATGTTTTAAGAAGGTAATTTGATAAGAAAAAATTCATTAAAAGTTTTAATGAAAAACGTGTGTTAGGGTTTTTTCGATCTCAGTCCTTATTAATAAGCAATCCAGCTGAAAAATAACCAGACAAGATAATAAACATGGTATGTCAATATTTACGAAGGGCATTGGATGGGTAACTGTTTCATGAAACAACATTCACAGTGTTTAAGCATCAATCGCAATGATTACTACAGGAGTTGCCATTATACCGTTTTGATATGAAGGAAAGCCAATTTTATAAGATCTGATTAAATTGAAGATGTAGGACATTAAGATAGTTTGTAAACAAAGCTACAGTGGAAGGGTTTGATTTTGCAATAAGAAGAAGGGACGACTAGTAGGACAAAAACTCTACTTATTATACATTTCACCAGGAATGGTAACGGTATATTTAGGTTTGTCATTCCGTTTGAATTTCCACATTTTGCTTCCCTATTAACAATATATGTATATTAGGGTGGGTCAATTTTTTTTACGAAAAATCGTATAGCAGAAACGCGTTTTACGGAAAATTCTAAGAATTGGATAAAAGACGAAATGCGCAAGATAGGATTTGATTTTAGATACATGGTTTCTTAAGGAAACTTTCTTAGAATTTTCCGTAGATTGCGTTTCTGCTATACGATTTTTTACTTTTTGATCGTCCATACAAATCGACCCAGCCTAATGTATATATTGTAGCGTCATACGTAATGGGCATAACGGAAATCAACTTTCCGAAGCCACCAAATAATTTTCGTACATGATTGATAAATAAGTTCGCTATAGTCCAAATTTGTTTGCTATAAATTGTCGGACAAATGGCTGGCAATAAAAAAAGCCATTATCTCGATTTATTAACATATTTAAAAAAAAAAAAAAAAATTTATAAAATTTTTTTCTAATGTTTTTTTTTAAATTTTTTTGACTAAAATTTTATTATTCACCAAAAATAGTTTTTACTGTGTATTTTAAATTATATTTTCTTCTACTTTTTCTGTCACCCTTCTATCTCACTGAAGCATACTCTTCTGTATCTCACAATGTCTTGTGCGATGTCACTCCAATTATAATTTTCAGAATTCAGCTCATCGTCAATGATTCTCCTCCAGGTCTTAGCAGGAGAACCACGTCGCCGACTACCTTGTGCATTCCACCTTAATGCTTGTCGGGTTATATTTTGAAGTACATGACCTATCCAATAACATTTCCGCTCTATAATTTATATTGGTTCTGGCGTTTGAGCAGTTCGAGTGCACAGGTCTACCTTGGTCATACGACTGGGTCACCATATGCTGTTAATATGTTTTAGACAGTTAGTGAACATTGTACATAGAACAATAATTTTACATTGGAATCCAAGATTTTCAATTTCTTTTTGGTCGATATTTTGCTTGATCTCCACCATAATTTGACAAGTCAAATGTACATTTTGCCATATTCGATGTCTCCAAGGTATGTAAATAAAATCCATTGGATACCATTTCCTCCCGTCTTGGTCATTCTCATCACTTTATCTAGAATTAGCACCAACAACATCAAATGGATCCTACAACATACAGCGGACTCCAGTGTACATGACCTTTAATAAATTTATAATTTTCGAATACATCCCTGCCAAAAGCAGCCCTTTTGGAAGGCATTCCGTTTTTCAATGTACTCTACAAGAAGTTTATGTGTCAATAGCCTTCTTGAAGTCAATGAAAGCTGCACCGATGTTCTATATTGTTTGAACATTGCAAGAACGATTTTCGCGAAATACGAATCTCCGAAATCCCGACAAGTCTGCATATTCGCATCTGAGATGCGGAAGAGTATTATATTACTTACAATCTTACTGGGAATAGGTAGTAATGTCACGATAAGTAGTTGTTGCAATCATGGGTGTTACCATTTTTGGGTACAGTTTGGTGAAGGGTATATAAGTTTCGGCACAAGCGAATATAGCGCTCTTACTTGTTTTTTACATGTATCTGACTTTTTGTGATTAATCAAATTGGGGAAAATATCTAAATGACTGAAGTTGTGATAAATGTTTCACATTTTAGCACTTCAAAAATAGAGCTAAGTAAAGGAAACCATCTTCCTAATATAGATATTATAGACATTTTAAATCATTTCAAAACACTATTGATTCTTTCACATCTCTGACAATATCTGCAATATACTGTATTCTTTATACAAAAAGTAAAAAAAAAAAAATGCAAACACCATATTGACTATTAAAGACATCTAAGTAAAACAAAACTGTATTTTCAAAAACAAAACAAAAAAAAAAAAGATTTATTAAAGAATAAAATTTTGTTGTTTTGTTTGTAAAACAGAAGATGAGAGAGAAACAAGACAAAAAAAAAACTTAAAACATTTTAATTAAAAACAGGAAACATCATAAAGAAGTTGCTGATAGATGGTTAAACAAGTAGCAAATTGATTTTATCTTTGGCCAGAGAAAAAGATACAAAAAAATTAACAAAAAAAAAACAAAAAAAAAAAAATAATAATAATATAAAAATAAAATTAAAAAGGTGATACAACAAGGCCAGCATCATAAAATATAATGAGGGCTGTTCATAGTGTATCATAAAAAAGCGACAATATCAACAACAACAATAACATCAGCAACAATACAAAAGCCTCATAAGTTTAGGTCATATCGATTCACCAAATCAATGAGTAATTATGGACTGAATAGCATGTGCTGTTTTGTTGTGGATGTGTGTGCTCGCCTGCACGTTTAGCTCGGTGTAACCAATAAAGAGGTCTGTAGGTTTTTCGCAGACCAAAAACCAAAAAAAAAAAAACAGTTTCGTGTACTTTCTGTTAATTATAAATTGTATGCGGCCATAAATTCAAGTCATAATTATGATTCACTTTAAATGTTAATAAATGCATAAACAAAAACAAGAAGAAGATGCATCAGCGAATTAAACAAAAAACTGCTACTGGTTTTTACAGAAAAAAAAAACTGAAATAAAAACAAGTAATAGAGCTATATTCGTCTGAGCCGAATCTTATATACCCTACACCAAAGTTTACTTTAAGCTAAAGATTGCAAATATTTTTCAGTTAACTAAATTTGTTTGGAAAAAAAATATTTGGCTGAATAGATATGGTTGAAAAGTGTTTTGTAAACAAATTTTATTAAAAAAAATTTTTGGAAAAAAAACTCGGTTTAAAAAATATTTTTCACGATTTTGACCCATTGCACAGTGTGTTAGATCGCAAATCTAACAGGACAAATTTAATAAATCGCGTTGGGTTCACTTCTCACTTTAGAATTAAATAAAAAACGAGTTCAAATATATAAAGGATTATAAAAGTCAATTTGTTTTTTTGCAATGTATTTTGGGAGTTTTTACCCATTCTTCAAAAATTTTCTTTCGGTAAAGAGTGGAGGTCATACTGGAAAAGTGACAAAAATGTATGGCGTTTGAAAAAAATGCGCAAGATGTTTTTGAATTACCTTAAAGCGAACACTTGAAAGATTAACCCAAATATGGTTTTACACCAGAACTATCCGGAATAAATAGCTTTAACTCTACTTGAAAATAGGAACTATTTAATTTTTAGCACTTTCTTTCTTTTTGGAGGTCATACGGGAAAAGTGATAAAAATATATGGCGGTCGCAAAAATGTGCAAGATGTTTTTGATTTTCCTTAAAGTAAACACTTGATAGATTAACCCAAATATGGTTTTACACCAGAACTATCCGGAATAAATAGCTTTAACTCAACTTGAAAAAAGGAAATATTTTATTTTTTGCACTTTCGGAACTTCTCATAAAAAATTGTTTTTTTTAATACTTACAATGGAAATAATTAAATGAAAATTGTAATAAGTATATTTCCTTGAAATAATCCTTAATCATACTAAAAAATATGTCAGTAAAATCACCGTAGCCTTTATAAACATAAGCCAAAGTCACACAAAAATTATGCTTCTTTTCTATTATATCCTTAAATTAGAAATTACAAATATTAAAAAAATTTGACCTTTGACCTTCACGATTTAAGGTTTAACGTTTTCCAATTTTAGTAAAACGTTCAGAGTATATTTAAAATTATCTGGACTATAATATTCTGATTAGGTTTAACTTAAACTTCATAACAATAAGAAAGTAGAGCTTATTCGCCAAAAAATTGCAAAATATTTGTTTTTCTCGAAAATTTCAAAATTTAAATAACAGTTACGGAAAAACTATAAGAACTATTTCGATAATTTTCTCATATTTTTATTCCCTATTTTATTCTCAAAAAATCCCAATAAGATAATCAAAAAATTCTGAAATTTGTTTAACAAAATTTTTAAAAATTTTAAAATGGAGTTTTGAAACTGTCGTTAAATTTTTTTAATTTTTTTGGTCATACCTGCGAATAGGTTAACGGTATCCTACGAAGACAAAAACTCACATACAAGTAAATATGGATATATTTTAAGTAAAAATGAGCTTTTATTTTAATATTTATCAAAATATGTTAATTTTATTCCTACATTTCATATTCTACTGGCCTGAGACACGTTAATGGCCTGGGGAATTTTTAATAACTTTAAAATTTTTTGACCAATTTTTGTTTTTAATGTCTCATTAGAACGACAATTGCGTACACATTACGATTCTTTAAAATTAAATGGCAAAATTTTTACTGAAAAAAACTGAAAAAAATTAATTTTCCCCTTGTAAATGCATCTAAAAATATCGGAGGGCTTGCGGCACGTCTTAACCCCAACCGATTTACCTAAAATTTCTTCAGGATAATTTTCTTACCAATGTTCACCAAACTGGGGAGTGAGAATGGCAAATATCCAACTTTTGTTTATTATGGCCACCCTAATGAATCACGTATGTTAGTTATTTGTGGGCTACGAAACGATGATTTCAACATACAGACAGACATGGCTATATCGACTCATATATTTATTATATGAGTAAACGAACAAAAAACTTTTTTTTTTAAGCTTCAATAATTTATTTTCGTGAGTTTTTATAGACCGATTGCCATGAAATTAGGTCGTGTGATATAAAACTTAAGAGTTTTATGCTCGTTAAAGTAACTTTCTTAAGTCGGCCTTATAGAGGAGCTATGGTCAATTATGAATAGATCCCACAAAATGTTTAGGTGTGATTTATTTGTAAAGGGTTTTCCAACAAGAGGTGTTATTTTGGTATTCAAAGAAAAATTACATTTTTTGAGATAAATGATCGGATGTTTATTTCATAATAAAGAGGAAATACAACATCAGCCAAATAGCCACCACGAAAGTAAACGTCTTGTTGAAAGTAAACGTTGTCCAGATCAATATCATCCAACTCCGACCATAAGATACGGTGTAATGACGTTTGTGGAATGCCCAATTCCAAAGAACGACTAGGAATAGACAAACCTGGGTTTTCTTCAACACTTTGAGCTACAGCAGCAATATTCTCAGTTGTTCTTGAGCGACGTGCACGGGTTTTATTCTTCACATCACTAATTTGTGCAACAGCTCGAATTTTTCCACTAATTTCTGAATTGCGGTCCGACAAGGTTCTTCACGACGACCCAAAAATGCATTAGTTTTGCGAACTGTGACTGTAAGATTTCCACAATTTTTCTAGAAAATTTTAATAATTTCATTTCGTTGTTGAAACGTGTATCATTCCATTTTTAGTAATGTCGTAGTTTCAACTTGTCAAGTGTCAAAAGTGACAGCTACCGAAATACCGGGTGATTCAAATTAACACATCTTGTTGTAAAACCCTTTATATATAATAATCTAGCATTTATGGCCGAATAAGTCCTATTTGGGAAGGGCATTTGTAAGAGGTCTAGGTGAAATAATGAACCGTTTACCACTATGGTAATGTAGGGTATAATAAAACGAAATATTCATTAGTACGTTCGTTCGTTCATCTTTAAATTTAATCAGGCTTGTAGTATTGCAATAAAGTGTTTTTTTCTGCTTTTTTTTATTTGTTGTTCTTGTTATTGCCTCGCATTTACGACAATTTTAATGGCTGCTAATTTGTGACTTTTGTTTTTATTTAAATTTATAATTTTTGAAAGTAGAAATATCTTAAACAGGGTGTTTGTTTTAGTAGAAAATAAGTAGTAGTAGTGACATAGATGACAACTAGATAGGTGACTAAGAGCCAAAATCTTAAGACTGTTGTCAAAAACTCCCTTATATGACGAGTTCCCACTGTGTTAAGCATTACTTTTATTTTCCCACTAAAATTTCATTGTTTATTTCCTTACGAAAGAAATGATCTCAAGTTTAATTTTTATTGCAACAATGAATAGAATACATCGAAAATGTTATTATTATAATGCATTTGTTGGTCCGCTTCAGAGACCTAAAAGCCATATTTATGACAGCTATTTTTGTGTTGTTATATTACATGGTGTGAATAAAAGGCAAATGACATATCCTGATTTATTGTCTGCTAAAAGGCATCTACTGTACTCAGATGATGTACCATCTCCAATGCATCAACATCTATCGGATTTGCGGGACACAGAGATGGTGGAATATTTTTCGGTTGAACATGACAGTGATTTTGAAGTGTTAATGACGCGTTCCCTTTTTTTCACCAGATGCCTTAAGTGACTTGATAAGAGACCTTGACCTTTCGAATGAGAGATCTGAGCTGCTAGCATCTAGACTTGAAGAAAGAAATTTTTTAACTCAAAATACGAAAGCCGCATTTTATCACGGTCGCTAAAAAGAACTTTTTTTTTAGCTCACAAAATGATGTATGTAATTTATTGTAGTGACATTGGTGGTATGTTAAGGAAAATGCCGTTGTGAAAAGTTTCTTAGGAAATGAGAAGGCTGAAAATTAAGAGAAATTAGTTATAGACCCTTTAAATAATTTTGGTTTACTATGAGCATAGAAGTATATACACAGGCATTAAGCCATGTTTCCTGAAAATTTGGAGCGTATAGCGAAGAACAAGGAGAACATTTCCATCAAGACTTAAAAGTGATGGAATATAGATACCAAGATCACTGGGATGAACATATGATGGCAGATAATGGTTGGCATATATCACTGGAGTGTCCTAAAGGCCTCCATTGTAGAAAATCTGAAAAAAAGAAGATTAGTTTGGTTGGGCAAGTTATCATGCATAGACTCACACCAGAGCTACGAATGCAAATTGTTCAAATTTATTTTCAAAATCATGATTCAATTCGACAAACTCATGGGGGATTACGTGTGTTTTATGGTGATCATAATCTTCCATCATAACGATTAATCGTTTTCGCAATACGTTTACTCTGAACGACAATACGCGTCCCGAAAGACGCCATAAAGTGCTCACATGATGATGATCCAAATGTGCCAATTCGCAATTAAACTTGGGTATTCAATGAAAATCTTGAATCGTATACACATACTTAAAGTCAGTTTTATTTTTGGCTGCACCAAAATCATTGTGGACTTATTGATCCCACCTCGTATTTAAAAAAATTAAATCTAATGATTTTTAGATTTGCATTTCTTATTAGTTATTTATATTCTAGTGCAATTGATACATATTTATTGGAAAGTGAAAACGTGTTAAGAATTTATGAGAAATTATAATAAAATTAAATTATCAAATAGAATTTTTCAATATAACTAGAATTTTGCATCGCGTTTAATCTAAAAGAAAAAACACTTTGGTTGCATTAAAAATGTTAAAACAAATTCGAAATCTGCCACATTGTCTGATTTTTCCTAAACTTAAAAATGTTTTCAAAAGATATGCACATAAACTGCTGATGAAAATAAATAATAAAAACAAAAAAAATACCAACTAAATGCGGGTAAATTAATAATAAAGCAACAACAACAACAACGAAATAGTAATGACAACAATTATCAACTAAAACTTTGAAAAAAAAAATGCGCGCGAAAATTAAGAATGACCTTCAAAAAACAACAAACACACACACACACAAACACTCTCCTGCACATTTAACAAACAAACAAATAAATTAATACTCGTCGCACTCATTTGTACATTCATTTCAACAGCAAAATACATACGATTTTATACGAATGAGTATCTCTATCTATGTAAGTAAATCCATACGTACATACATATATATGTACACTGAAAACAATTATTCCATGTACGAAAATCGATAAAAATTTTGGAGTTTCACACAATAACTTTTAAGTGGTCGGGGTTATTTCAAAGATTTTTCAAACTGATTGCTGGTATATTTTTATTAGAATGCTACTTAAATAAAGTGCAGAATAGTACCTTCCCTAAGGGGGCGAAGCTGCCATAGACTATTGTGTGGCTGGTTATTGGGAGATAGATTTTTCTCAATTATAAGCTACATAAAATTCAGGGTATTTGGAGATAATAAATATTTAAATAGTAAAAAATTCCCATTTCAATGAATAATCAAATAACTTCAAATATATTTTTAGGCATTTCTTTGTAATTAGCTGTCCTATTTTTATAAATTTTTAACATTTTTATTTTAAAAATGCGGGACTTCCAAAATATGGTGTATCTTTTGAAAGCGGTTTTTGTTTTTAAAAACGTATACATCATTTTGAAGGGTACATATCTGATATTTATTCTTACTTAATTATTGAACATTATATTGTAAACAACAATGTTTTTTAGGACTTTGTACTAACAAAGCGCCATATGCGGGAAATTTTGCATGACTTCTTTATATAGAAAAAAAGTGCAGCTGAAGTACAGCAATTGCTCACAAAATCTTATGGTGAATGTGTTCAATCGGTTTCAACTTGCCAGAGATGGTTTGTGCGGTTCAGAAGTGGTTATTTTGACACGGAAGACAAAGATCGTCCAGGTCAGCCAAAATAGTTTGAAGGCCAAGAAATGGAGGCATTACTACATGAAGATTGTTGTCAAACTCAACAAGAGCTTGGAAAATTATTGGGAGCTACTTAATTCATCCAAAAGTAGGGAAATTGGGTACCATATGAATTTATGCCGAGTGACCTTGAAAGACGATTTTATATGTCTGAAACGCTATAAAAAAAAAACATCTTTGCTCCGAATTATTATTTGCGATGAAAAATGGATCCATTTATTGATTAGTTCTTGGCCTTAAAATATGATCAATTCTTTTGGCTCGGAATCCTTATGTTGGCAGAAAGATGGAAAAACGTCATAGCTAAAAATGGCCAATATAACATAATTATAATGTTTTTAATACGTCCTATCGTAATTTGATTGCATTCTATGGTAGAAAACGTAAACGTGAATGTATCTTTATGATTTTTTTCTGTATTTTACTTAAGAAATGTCTCTTTGTAATGTCCAATAGTAGTCCGCAAGCATTCATGTACGCCAATGGCTGAAATCGTTTTTCTATCGTAGAAATGTAGTGATAGAATCATTCACCGTGTTCATCGCTGAAGGTGAATGTAGGAAATGTTTTTTCAACGACATATTACAGCCCAAATCCTTATAAGTACTTAGATAACAGCACCGCGAGAATACTTTTATAGTCGCTTGACCGGTGATTTCCTAGAAAATTTAAAGTCAATTTTATTAACTCGTTAATTACCGGAAATTTAAACGTTGGATTTTTTTATGAAAATTTCAGGAACGTCTTATTATATAATTTTTAAAATTTTTGGAGAAAAAAAAAATTTGACACGTCCTTCTTCTGAAAATTTCCGTGTGTTTGACCACACGTTGGTACTGTTAAGTGTTTTGAAATCTTTTAGCAGGTAATGTTTCAAAGTAGTTAGAGGTAAACTAGGGTTACCATTAGATCGATTGTGTAGTAATTAGAAGCGTTAGTAACTTTTTTAAATAATGGGAGGTAAAAAAATTGTCAAAGTTGACTTCATTGGATGCTCACAATGTGATAAAAGTTTCATTATGTCGGATGCACCGAGTCCCGAACTCTTATTGTAAATGACGTATGCACCCGAATATGGGATAAACTGAAAAATGTAGCCATTGTTCGAGCAAAGCGCCCACAGTTTATATCCGAAACGGATTGGTTTTCCACGTATAAACATTTTCCTTCATCATGGGCTCATTTACCGGGTGGATATTGTTGGCACTTCTCTTGGTTTTTTTCTAAGTCGGTTTGAAATCAGTTACCTGACGATATATATGTTTTGGTAGTTCTTTTGATGTTGATGGTTGCGGTTCCTCCTGTTGAACTTCGACTTCCGGGCCACCATAGTCGTCAATAGTGGATGTATAAATTAGATAAATTGTGCCTATAAACACACACATAACTAGCAACACAAAACAGTAGGAACACAATGAAAAATAACACACGCCACTTCGGCCAACGGGCACTCATCGCAAATAATATTCGTTGATATTTTGTTATCGTCTATTGTTTCACAATCGGAATCACGGGCAGTAATGTCGGGAGGAAACAAAAAACCGTTTCAATCGCGGACTCTCTGTCATCTGGATGGTAATGTTCATCATCGGTCCGCGTATCGATGATGTCTTGTAATTCTGCGATTGTAAGGTACTCTCTACGTGACTTTTCAGTCAAACCCACTCTCACTCACTCACAAATTACACAATTTTCAATAAAATATGGCACAAGAAAAGAAAATACCGCTATCAGTACCAACGTGTGGTTAATTTTTGGACCGTTTTTCAATCCCCTCTATTTGTTGGCTGGTAAGAAACCAAACCTTAATAAACGCCTCATACGTTTAATTTTTTATATTTATCTGCGCTTTATATTTACTCAAAGTTGAGAAATAATAAACGTGTGTTCAAAAACACGGCGGTAAGAAATGGGTTAAGGATTTTCAGGTGGATTTTTCTCAACCACTAAGTTTTTCTTTAAATATGCCTTCTTTAATTTTAGCATCACTCACTAATTTAGCATTTAAATATAAAAAATCCATCTATAGCTTTCACGAAGTTTCTCATGAGCACAAGCATTATGTGTAAATGTGGTACAATTATATTATCAGGTCGGACTAAGAAGTATTTTCAATATTTGCTTGTCCTAGTGTAAGAGATTTTCTTTTTTAAACTTACTTTCGAACCACTCTTCTGCTTTATAATAGTAATAATGCCATAATTATTATTACAAACTTCTAACTGATCATCTTGTTCAAAAAAAAACTTTTAGCTCTTCATCTCTCTGCGATAGTAACATATTATTGATTCGGGTTGTAATAAATTCCAACCCTTTAATCGAAAGGACAAAAGTTCTGCCTGTTGTTTGGACAAATTTAAGTCACGTATCAAATCATTGAGATCTTTTTGAAATAGCAGTTTTGACTCATTAAATGAGAAAGTGTCTAATGAATCGTTTTCGATTGCTTCTGACATAGCTGACCGATGGGAACTTACGGCAAGTTTCGCTTTTATTATTTTCTTTCTGCTTGTACATGTAGGAGAATTTAAAATCTTCACATATTGCAGCACTGGCTGTAAAACACAAAAACTAGACCAGATCAAATCAAAATAAATATGGTGTTCGAATGATGGTAGGGTGATATCGTGATATCTTAGATATTTTAAGGAAAATCCTTGGAAAATGGAAGATATCTTTTTTGAGATATTCTTTGTTCAAATATTACCCTGTTTTGTTGATTAACGGATTTCTCTATCTTTAAATCTTTAAAATCTACGATTCATTAGCATTAATACTAGATAAAAAAAATGATAAAAATCTCACTAACAGTTCTAACGTTATTGACAGTTTCACTTTAGGTATTTTGCACGAATCTATTAAAACATATATGTGAACTTTGCACTTATATAAAAACCAAACTAAAGCTTATTTCAAACTTCTGGAGAATTTGAAATTTTGTACGTTTATGGAAGACATGTATTCCAATTATTATCGAATTTTTCTCAAAAAAATATTCTACGAAATTTTATTCTCCAAATTTATTTCTTCCAGTGTACATACTTTTAACTACGAGTAACTTTAAGAATAACAGCAACAACTATCAATTCAACACCACCACCAATAACATCAACAACTGAAAGAACTGCAGCAACAACTACTACAACTACAAAAGCAACAACAATAACAATAACAAAACAAACAAAAAAACGTTTAATACCAATAGCAAAACACTGACTGACTGACGACTGTGACTAGAATAAAATGAAATGAAACAGGTTGCTGTTGTTATTGCTGTTGCTGTTGCTTTTGTTGCTGACGTTAACGTTGCTGCCCCTGCTACATTTATTTTGATGGTTGGTTGAATGGCTGGTTGTTGTTTTTTATAATTTTTATAGAGGATTTAATAAAAAAAACTTTTTTTTTTTTCTTCAAAAAATAACAACAACAAGCACATATTTTAAAAATACATACAATATACAAAAAAAATAAAATAAATGTATTTTGTTAAAGTGCATATACTAGATACGAGTACATAGCCATACAAACAAACATAAATACTTTTTAAAGTGTCTTTTTTAAGATTGAAGTCAATCCAATTTTGTTTTTTAATTTTACGTTCTTGTTGTTCAAATTTTTATTTACCACTTCATATGAACCCCTATGATAAGTTGAGAAAGAAAAAAATGTATTTCATGTTTTTTTTTAGATCGGGTTTAAATCTTTATGACTTTTGGCTTAAACTTAAGTTTTCTTAATATTTTGTTTAAATTTGTATTGAAATCTATTTTTGTCATGTGTTATATCTACAAATAGTTTAAACGGAATTTTATTAAAAAATAATTAGTTGGTGGTTTTGAACAATATTTTTATATCCACACGAAGAAAAAAAATATAGTTGGGCATTGTTACTGTAACCATTTCAACATTTTTTAACAATATTATAGTCACATTAACTATATATATGATTGTGGTAACAATAATATGGTTAATTTACGATTCACATGATTGCATCAATTGTAATTACCATAATAAATTTTGAATTAAGTTGTTTTTTTTATATAAAATATGCAACATGAAATCAATATTATTTTGTTGCAAATCATCTGATTCGGAAAAGTGATAGGTCAAAATAGATGTTGGGTTACTGACTAAAAACATGAATTTGGATGATTATTAATAAATATTAGTTTCGGGAGTAGTGTTTGATTTAGAAGGACTTCATGTGCCAGATTAAATAAATTCACGCAAAATTCTTTTTTTCAATACTGTACATATTTCAAATAACCAAAAAACTGAATTGTGTTAAACTAGTTACAAGTGTATTGCTTTACATCCCCACCACCAGCAGCAATAACTCATAATTGATTATTTCACAAGTTGATAAGAAGTTTCAAATAAAAAGAAAATAATTTATATATGTACTCGTATAAAGAAAAAAAAAATAGTAAAGTAAAAATGATGTCAGTGGTCAACCAGATTTAGTAAGAAAAAAAATTCATTTTTCTAAAACAAATGAAAAATTACAAATAAAACGATTAGGAACATTTAAGGTGGTTAACAAGAATATAGAATACCCTACACTAATATTAGATAATAAAACAATATCTTAGAGAAACTCTAGCTCAAGACTTTTTATTCATACACACAGACAACAGATGCGTAGTAGCAATCGAATTTGTTGCTAATCGAATTATTTGGTTGCACGCATCGAATTTTTCGGTACTAGCAACAGAAAGAAGAATTTCTGTTGAAGCAATTAAACTTTTGTTTACCCTCGTCAACTGTAAAATTCGATTGTCAACAAATTCGGTTGCTACTATGAATCTGTTTTCTCTGTGTAGAGAATAACCGAGGTTTACACTCTGCCCAACTGAACCACAAACTAAAACTACCAAGTTATTCGCTAGTAAATTTCAAATTATAATAGATTTATTTGCAAATACGTCAGATTGCATTATATACACGGAATCACGTAGACCACATTTTTGTTTCGTTGCTCGGTCGGTCGTTTACATTGTTCAAAGTTTTAGCAAACAATTTTTGAAATTTAACCAAAAACTATTCAACAAACAAACACATGTGAGGCAACAGATAAGAATTACACTTTCAAATTAACAAGTCAATTGTAAGATTGACAAAAAATTCAAAAATAAAGCTAAACCAAGGAATTGAATTTTAAAGCATCTTTTTTTTTTGATGTTTTTCAGTTGTTTGTCTCGATCATGACTTTAAGGTATGAGTACACCCTCGTTTATTTTTTTAATGTATGTATGTAAATATGTATCATGTAGTCTGATGTATGTTTGTAAGTACATGACACATTCAAGTTCAAAGAACTTTTGGCAAAAATACATAAAACAACTATGTATTGCTGCTATATATATGTACTGTTGTTTCTGTAGACGGCTAGCAAAAGAAATTACAGGGAAACAACAATGACGACAGCAATAATACTGATGCCAAAAAAATATTGTACAACAACTATGGATTATATGTGAACCTATGTATAAAGACTCTGCATGAATAGATTTTAAAACATGCTTACAAAAATCTTATGTAAACATAAATAGTTTGTTATATTTATCCATAATTTAACAAAATTTAAGTTTGTTTTTAAAAAAATGTGAAAACAAAGTATACATTCGCACATATAAACATGTATGGGTGCCATCGAACCCATAAGAAAATACAAATTTCATCCAGTTAGATATGACATTTCAATATTTACACCCTACACCACCGAAGTGTGGAGGATATATTAGTTAGTGCTGCTGTTTGTAACGTGGAAAAATATTGTCCCAACACCCACCTTAAAGTATAAAAATCAGCTGAGGATGACTTTCTGAGCCCAGTAAGCGATGTCCGTCCATCCGTCCAAGTAAACTTTGTTATCGAACTACAGGTCGCAATTTCAAAACCTTTTGAATTTGATTATAATCGGTCCATTATTTCTCCTAGTCCCGATACAACTGCCCTATTTGAAAATAGTTAAACACTCACAAATATCTTAATTAAATAGATATCCAAAGAAAGCACAAATAAGTTTTATATAAGGACTGAGATCGAAAAATTCTTAACACACGTTTTTCATTAAAAATTTTAACCCAAGTATTATTTGATTTTTTTTATTTTTTTGTTGATCAAGTTACCTTTGTAAAGCATTTCAGTTATTATGTTTAATGTCACTTATATTCATTTGTTGGTAATCTGATTAAAATGAGTGACCGCAAAAAAGTGCGTACTAAAATTATTAAATATTTTCAACAAAACCCAACTTGGTCCTACGAAAAGTTGGCCAAACAATCAAAGGTCTGCCGTCAAACTGTTTCCAATGTTATTAAATAGTACCGGGAGAACTTCTCCGTTGATAGTAAACCTGGTTCAGCTAGAAGGAATGGTCCACAAGATGTTTCTAAAGCCAAACGAATATAAAGCATTTTCAAAAGAGCTCCCAACACATCCGGTAGGAAAGCAGCCTGGTTAGCTCAGTGCTCGGACTATTTGGTACGAAAAGCTAAAGCCAATGCAGTTTTAAAAACATACACCGCTCAAAAAGTTCCTGACAGGAACTCTGCTAAAAATTTAGAGGGCAAAGACAGACCACGGAAATTTTATGTTAAGAATTTTTCGATCTCAGTCCTTAGGCTAAACTCGCACTACAAGATATCGAACCGATCGGTTTATAATTTACCATAGCTTCTATATAAGGAACACTCTCGAAAATTTTATAAATAAGCATAAATCTCTTAAACATTTTAGTATCCAAATAAAATTCAACACAAATAAGTTTCATATATACGCAAATCGTAGCACCAAATTTTATAACGATCGGTCACATATAAAGCCAACTTCCGAAAAACATTTCAACGAGTATATATTTCTTAAAAATGTTATCATCCAAATACAAATAAGTTTCATATATACAGAAGACATGTCACCTTATTTTATGATGATCGGTCCCTAATTTTTGTATTCATAGCTCATAGGGGTATATTGAGTTTGTCATTACATTTGTAACATATCGAAATAATGGTTGTAGAACCAAAAAGTATATATATTCTGGGTCCTTATAAAACTCTAAGACGGTCTAAAAACTTTGTCCATCCGTATGGCTGTTGTTGACACGATAGGACCTCGATAAAAGGACGTAGGGGGGTGAAATTGTTATAATAATTGAGGAAAAAAATATTTCTTATTCGAATGAATAAACTTTTTTCATTTTAGAATAAAAAACTTTGGATTATCATAACAAGTATCGAACATTACACAGAAAGATACCAAAGTTATAATTAACGCTCTTTTCGCTTAATTTCACAGCGTTACATGATTTTGGTATACTCTTAACAGTTAACTGGAGTCTACCTATTGACTCCAGTCATTAATTATATGTTCCAAACGAATGTGGTATCCATCACGTCCGGTTTACGAGTTATATGTCCATAATTATTTTTACTACCCTCACTTTAACCCTAGTACTCTGTTCATATTTGCGAAAAATTATTGTTTTTTCATGCGAAACATTTTATATGCAACAAATGATCAGCTGTTTGTTTTAATTTCGTGGGAAAGAAGTTCAGCTTATGTTATTTCGTGTGGAAAAGATGTATTTCACATGTTTTCCATAATAAAAACAGAGTACTGCTATTGCCAAATTATTTCGCATATATTTCATTCCAACTATTTTGTATATAGTTTGACAGCATTTCGCACGAAATTGTGAACAGAGTACTAAGCTTTAGGGTGAAAAGAAACAGTTACAGTTTTCGATGTATTGTACTTTTTTATTATTATGTTTTGTTTAGTAATCGTTCCTATTCGATAAAGTAGACATCTTTGTACATACAGTGCACTCGCGGTAACGTGAACTAATTAAAACCAAGGGAGTTCATGTTAGTGAATTTGTTCACGTTAGCGATAGTCGAATTTCATGGAAAAAATATAAAATTTTATATTATAAACCTGTGTTTTACATGCTTGTATGTGAAATTATTTTATTATTATTTTCATTATTAAAATATAAAACAAAAATTATTGATTAAAATGCATTACAAAACAAAACGAGATCACGAGAAAATATATATTGAAATAAAATTACTCATATGTTGCCATTAAAATAAATTAATTTAGAGGATACAAACACATTTTTTATATAATGGGACTCCCTAAACTTTAAAAATCGAATTTAATGCATGTATTTCAGTGCTGTATACATGCTTAGAAAACAAATGCAGTGAAAAAAATTCTTCACGTTACAGAGTAGTCAGTGTAAACAAAAGCTTGTTCACGTTAGACGGTGTTTACGTTACCGCGAGTGCACTGTATTTATTTGAAAATTCAATATGAATACTGGGCTAATTGGTCGTCGCAACTGATTAAATGCACCAAAATTGTGGCCAGGAAGGACAGAGTTTGTTTGCTGCAAATCTAATGATTGATAAATCCTAAATATAGCATTTTACCACTACTGCACATAAAACTTGGTTTTATGAAATTTTTTTGTCAAGGCTATGAAGTGGGAGATGGCTTTTTATATTTAAAGACTGTATTTTCCAAGTTAAGTGATGACAATCTCAAAGAAGGAATATTTGTGGGACCACAAATACTCACATTGATGAAAAGCTTACTAACAAGAAACTTGTTAGTTATAAAAGGGGTTTTAGGGAAAAACAGAGCCGAAATGTAGAACAGCTAGTTTTTAAAGCTTACAAAAAGTTGTGTTACAGAATGTCATTGAAAATTCCTTTTCTTCATTCAAATTTTTTTTATCTAATCTGGGTGCGGTCAGTGGTGAGCATGGTAAGAGGTTCCACCAGGATGTAAAGAAGCTTTAAAAACGATTTCAAGGACATTGGGACACAACTATGCTAGGTGATTACTGTTGGGGGTTAAAACGAGAAGATCATTCAAAGCACAAAAGAAAAAGTTTTTTGTGTTAAAATTTTATAAGATGATTTCTTTTTTTTTTTTGAGTTTTTTATACCTAAATGGTAAAATTAAACTTGATAAGTGTAAAAAATTCTGATTGTTTTTATTAGATTTATTTAAAAATTATTTTGGCCTTTTAATTTTTAATACAATTTTGACATATTCTTACGGAAGAAAAATGAGACGTGATGAAAAGAAAATTTGTTTAAAAAACGATAGGTATAAATAAGAAAACGTGACATTTCAAAGCGGGTACTCAATTTTTGTTTTCATTTGTAACGCAGTTTAGCAAAATTAGCCACCTCAGGTCTAAAATTTTTCAAATCGTCAAAAATCCATTTATGATGCGAATGAGCTGAAATTTTATATCTAAATAGTGCTTGAAAAGACCTACAAAAACGTTTTTTTTTGTTGCTCGATTTTTTTACGTTTTTTTTTTGCTAGACATGCTTTTCTTAAATCAACTATTTGTTTTGAACTTTACATGTAGTATTAAAGGGTGTAAAAAGGTAAAAGGTGATGAGTATGTTAACGGACAAACCTTTTATTGAATAGCTTTTAAATGTCCGAGATTATTTTACTACAAATTCCACTAAAATTAACTGTTTGGTAAATGTTTTTTCCGTTCACACGAAAAAAATTTGTAATCAATATTTTGTATACGAGTTCAAAAGCCGGTGACTTTAAAATGTAATATTACAGATATTTTGAATTTTATCTGAATCTAGAAAAAATGGTTTGGAAATGTACAATATTTTTATTATTTTCTTAAATTTATTATTTATATATATATTGAATATGTCATGTAAGCCTTTTATCAACCTTGGACCAAATGTGATCACAATAGGCAAATATCCTAATATTCTTATTACTTATTGAGATTTTTTATAATATTTTGAAAATTTTGTAATTATTTATTCTACAAAATTTGTTTGAGCGGCTTTGACCGACTATACCTTCTAACTTGTTACACTACTCTACAGCCAAACAGAGCTCCTAGTGCAAAATATGATTTTTTTATAATTTTGGCTCGTATCAACATAAAATTCAACAGAAATAAGTTTTATATAGAAATAAATCAAACAAACTAATCACACGATCGATCCGTAATTATTCATATCTTCCATACAAGGTCTGCTTCAGAAAATCATTTAATAAAATAAATTATTGAAAATTTAAAAGAAACATATTTTTGCTTTGTCCGACTATATTTTCTTACTTGTTTTAAACTAATTACGATTATTTTAAGTCGAGCAATGAAATCGACCTTTGATATAGGATCAAAACAACGATTTATCTATATTTTAGCCCAAATTTACAGATATTTTAAAACAATACTGAATTCAAATGTGGAAGGGATCTATCAGATAAATACACATGATTTAAATTAAATGTCAGAAAAATCGTTTTAGATACTCATAGATATAAAAGATTTTCCATTAAAATCTCAATAAAATATTTATAATACATATCATATAAAAAAACTAGTTCTCATTAATGAATTATTATTAAAATAATAAATTTCCAAAATTTAGTTTCAAACAAAAAATCAATAAATAACTTTCTAACGCTAAAATTAATCAAAAAATTGCTGCAATTACGAAAAAAGAAATTCTGACTTTAACATAAAATGGAAAGACAATTTGTAAAAAAAAGACGCCTACAATTACTAAAACAAACCTGCCCTATACATACACATACAGACACTAAACAAAAGGACACACATATGTGTCCTTAAATACATACTCCTGCATATATTGTTGTTACACACATGACTAACTAAAACTACCCTCTCTCTCCCAATGATAAAGAGAAAAAAGCAAATAAAAATACACAGAAACTAAATAAAAATCCACCATATCATACTCACTTATGTATATAGTGTAAGTATGTGTGTGTATTCACGATTAGAAGAGCATATATGTATATTTGTAGAGAGTACTTAGTAATACATTCATTCACATTTATCCTTGTTAGTGTTTCGTTATCCTTGTTTGGTACATACCATTTTTAGTTGGGAGACATGCTACATTTACCCAAAAATAACAAAAAATATTAGACCCAAAAATGTTTAAATAAAAAATCCATACATACATGTTGTATATTGTTGCTTTTTTCTAATTTTTTGTCAACGTCGTCATTTTTGTCTATTGTCGAGGTATATTAGATAGAAAAGAAGGAAAAGTGATAAAAAAAAAATATGTGTATTAGGGTTGATATTTTTACTAATTTTTTTTGTTCAATGTGTTGTTGTTTCTAAGCTCATGTATTAAAATAGCAACAGTGGGGGACAAAATAATCAAAATTCGTTTGATTAAATTTAATATAGCATTTAAGCCTTTTATTAATCTTTGGGTCTATTTACATCAAAGTTTTCAGGAAATTTTGAAATTAATCGTTAGAGGCGGATCACGAAACCTTTAAAGTGACTACACTCTAGATTACTTAGAGACAATTGCCTTCACGCTAGATTACCTGGGATATATAAAGTAACCAATTTTATACTCTCTACACTACAAAGTGCACATACGTGTCAAATATTCCAAGATATATAAATTGGAGTCAAGGTGGCGTGTAATTTTGCTAATTATGCGTAAAGACCTTTATTTACAACTTTGGTATCTTTCGTGACCTCAACTGAAATTTTTCGGCAAACATTTTCGTAGAATATTCTGATCGTTAAATGTACTTTTTGAAAGGACTTTTTTGATTTTCTTAAAAAGAGGTTCAAATTGAGCCCTAAAGTGAGGAGCTAGAGGGTTATGATCTTCCACAAAAATGATCCCAATGAAACTCCACAATATAACTCGGACAATAAGAATTTTCTCAAAGATTATAAAAAATAAAACTCTGACTGCACAGTGGTTTAGAAATAATTCGGTATCCCGGGAACTATTGGAGATATTGTTACGAAATGGAGGCCAGTGCATTGCCCCTCAAAGTTGATCACCCCGGTCTCAATTTTTTAAAAAAAAAATCGCCGAAAATCGATTTATGATCCGAATGTGCTGAAATTTAAAATATGTATAGTGCTTAAGAAGATCTACAAAATATACGCTTACATGTGTTGCTATCTCTATTATTTGAAGAGATGTTTAGGTTTATGCATTTATTTTTTTAATTTTGCTCGATTTTTCATGGTTTTTTATATGTGGCGGTCTTACAGAGGGTCGAATTTCAAGTATCACCTAAAAAAAAGAAAAGAAAAATAACTTGCTAACAGTTATTTTCTCCCTATAAAAAGTTAAACGCATCCAAAGTTGGAACATTTTTTAAGTTTTTTCCAAAAAAAGGCCCATATATTTTTTCTTTTGTAGAAAAAAATTTTCTTCAAGACTATATACAATTTTTACATGATCCGGAAGGATAACTTAATGCGAAAGCGTGTAAAGTAAATAATGGCTCACTTCAGCGGACACAACACCCACCAGACCTATCCAAACTTGGCCAATTTAAAAAAAAAAAAATTAGATTTGAGTAAAAAATTCTAAAAAGGCAAAGCACAGATCCTCGAAAATACTCCATATTTATATAACCATATATGTTTCTTAAATAACTACAAAGTTTTTTTTTACTATCACACGGTAAATAAGGATACAGTAGGCACTTTTCTAAAATAACTCATTTTTTGAAACACATTTTCGCCGGTTTAGGAATTTCGGTATTTGAAAATAAAAATTGTCAAAAATTTTAATGTCGTTGATTTAAGGATAATTGGGTGTATATTAGGTCCAAACTTTGTTATAATATCTTTAACCCTTTTAATTTTACATTAATTCAAATTTTATATTTTTCTTCAAGGAAAATCACCATATTATAATTTTTTAAGTTTTTAAGCTAAATGACGTTCCAAAAATTTATAGAATTATTTAATTTTACTAGAATATCAATCTTCAAGTCCTAAGGCTTTCAACAATAGCAATTACTTATATAAAAAGTCTTTATTTACTCCTCTGAGGTTCCACAAGCCTTGCCCTCTTTGACAAATTTTTACGTTTTTTCATATATTGCATGCAATCTTACTTGTTTTTACTAAAAATTGGTCGGTGGTGTTAGCGCTGCATGAATTTGGTCGTCGATTTCCTAATCGTGTCGCGTCAACTGGACAAACATTACGCCGCTTAGCTGCTCAACTCCCACAGAGCATGGCCGCAACCGGACGGGTCGTGAATATCGCGGCTGTTGCTGAGAACGAAGAAACATCAACCAGACGTGAAAGACTTTAACATGTTCTGTAATGCACGAAAAGCCATTACATCCACTCAAGACTACTGTGTGGTGTGGTTTTCACAAGGGAGGAGCGATTGAACCCTATTTTTTGAGGATGCTATCGGCAATACGGTTACTGTTACTGGTGAACGCTACAGGGCCATGATAAACGACTTCTTACTGCTAGAATTGAATGAGCGGGGCTTGGTGAACAAGATGGTGCAACCGCATACACAGCTGGAGCCACAATGGATATTGTGAGGATGCATTTCCTGTTCGCGTAATCTCCCGTTTTGGCGATTTGGATTGACGTGCAAGATCGCTTGATTTAACCATGCCGATTTAACCTCAGACAATCACAGATCTTAATAAGAATATTCGACAGGAATGCGAACAGTTATCACCAGAAATCATGCGGAATGTTATAGAAAATGCGATAAAACGGGCATAAATGTGTATCAATACTGGCGGCAGTCACTTAGCCGTTATCATTAAAATACTGTTACTGAAATAATTGGAAATACTGTTACCGCTAAGCTGCCGTTACCGAAATAACTGCAATTACCGTTGCAGCTCAAATACCGTTTCGAATAAGTAGGCAACCTTGATTTTAACCAAAGTGTTACCTTAAACCCTAAAAACTTTTTCCTACCACTGTAGTTTCTATAAACTCTTTGCCATATTTTTCCTACATTTTTCTACTCTTCCATGTTTTTTTTCATTTCATCGTTGTTTTTTTATGTCCTCGTATTTGGTTACACAATTTCCACTTGAATAAACCTCTAACAGCACTTGTCATATTGTCATATTTCCATCATATTCACATCTACATTCACAACCCCATCTTCATGGCCATGGTTTCTAAAGAATTATTTTCATATTTTTTTTTTTTTTGTCTTTCGTTTCAGTTTTCCCTTTTGTTGAAACACTAACAAAATCGACAAAAAAAACACTCGACGTTGGCAACAATTTTGGCTGTTTTCATTTCAAAATCCTTTTTTCAGGGTTTTCTCAACAATTTGTGCGTAAATTCGTTTTTTTTTTAGTTTTCTTCATTATTTCCCTTCTAAGTTTTAACGGAATTTTCATAATGGTAGAAACATTTTTGTTTTATACAGGTTCTGCTTAAGTTTGTTTGGTATATTTACCTCTTTAAAGGCTTTAAAAAGCGTTTGAAAGAGAAAAGTTTCGTTTTGTGCGTGTTGCGTTGCGTTGCGTGCGTTTTTACCATTAACTTTATGTTGTTGTCGTTGTATATTTTTTTGTTGTATGTTGTTGTTGTTGCTGTTATATGTACTTTGGCTGTTGTGTTCTGGGGAAATGTCTAATAAAAATGATTTATGTATAAAAAACATAGTTAGTATAGGTACACTCTGTTAATAAATACATATTTATCCAGTAATGTTAAAATTTTGTTCATGTTTTTGTTTTCTTCTTAAATTTCTATTAAAGTTCATTAAAGCAAAAAACGTTCAGGGAAATGAAAATATAAAAATTTCAATAAAATTTAATAATTTCTTTAACAAGTGTTTGCCATAGTATGAAAAATTTGACGATATTCAGTGGTAAAGATATGTGTTGTATGAAAGCTATAGAACCAAGGTTGACAAACATGGTGCAATTGTACTTTTGTTGGCACAACTTAGCGTTCGTTGATACCGTGGAACTACCACAAGCCATTTGGTACAATTTTAAAATATTGCATTTTTATATACACTATCAAAAAGGATGGTCGCAGACACAAATGAATATATATCTTCTGGTTCTTTATAAGATTCTAAAACGATCCAGCTATGTCCCTCCGTCCGTCTGTCCTTCTTTATGTCTGTTGAAACCATGATAGGGCCCAAACGAAAGCAGCTAGCTGGCTTAAATTTTCCACAAATACTCTCTGTTGATAAGGTTTGTTTGGTATTGGGCAATATCACCTAGCCGCCATACAATTGTCCCCCGGAGTACTGTTTGAGCAGTCATAAGTATGTTGATTATGCAGAAATCCTGATAAATTTTGCACATATTATTTATAAATACTCTGAAATTATACTGTAAAGTATGGCCAAGATCGGGCATTATTTGTCCCTAGTCCCCTTAGAAAATGAATTGAACATTCATAATTATCTTATAATAATTAAAATCGTGATGAAATGGGTATATATGAACGTAAATTTTTCTACCAACTCTTGTGAGGGTCGATACATAATTGACCCATCCCCCTCATATAACTCTTATATCAGAAACATATTTTATTGTCACATATTGGTATTGGGTATTCAAGATTCGGCACTTTTACTTGTCTTTATTGTAATAACATTAGCAACATCGTTAGATAATGTGCTCTCTTAATTTCAAACAGTTTCAATTTCAATAAATAAAGGATAAATTTATGAAAGATTGAAATTACCATTAGTATAATAGTTCAAGCCAAAGAGATGATTTTATTAAATTTTAAAGAATATTTTGCAACTGATATCCATATCATAATTAAATATTCATCTACAATGTTATATTCAATAGTTATCGGGACAAGAAATCATTCAACGAATTATCGAAAAGTGGGAGCCATAGAGAAATACACATAGAGCGAAAACTAGAAAAAGAAACAGCAACAAAAAAACTAATATATTCTTGTTTTTAAAGTGGCATATTTTTCAATCAAGACCTAGCGGAGCGATTTTCAAAAATATAAAAATCATAGAAATTGGATGGGAAACAAAAAAATGATACATGCTTTAAAATTTTACATGTCGAAGGTACCCTATTTTGAGCCCCCATAGCAACGCCCCTGTAGTATATGTAGGGTTCATTTTAACAACTTAAACTGGAATAGTCCTTGGCTACGCCCGCATCAAATTTTATCCCAATCACACCAGTCGTTTAGAAATTACAGATTTATTTCCAAAAAATGTTGATTCTGCCCAACTGTGGAGTGCTTACTATGCACTTCTCATTTCTTCATGGGATACATGCAAAAGTTCAATTGAAGCTTTGTTGTTGTTTTTAACTATGACAATATCTTAAGTACAATTTTGTTGACGCAATTTCAACTATTTTTGAAACCTATACAACGTTAGTTGAACAGTAGACTGTTCGTTCATAGAATTTGTTCGACAAAAATGAAAAAAAATCGAAAATTTCAACAAAAAAAAAATTCTCGAAAACAAAAAAATTTTATTAAAATTCTAGAATTAAAAAAAAAAGCTTTTTAAAAAAAATCATCAATTTTACAAAAATCGCTACTTTTAGCAAAATTAAATTTTTTAACCAACAAAATTATATTTTTTTTAAATTCAAAAACCAAAAAAAAAAACGCTTTTTTTAAAAAATAAAAAGCATATATCACACAATTACCAAAAAATAAATTTTCACGGAAACAAAAAAAAATTCATTGAAAATTTTAGAATTTATATTTAAAAACGCTTTTTGAAAAAAAATCGCTAATTTTAGCAAAATTAAATTTTTTGACCAAAAACTTTTAAATTTTATTAAAAATCCACAAACAAAAAATAATGGCTTATTTGAAAAAAAAAACGCCAATATCACACATTAAAACAAAAACAGCAATTTTGGCAAAATAAATCTGAAAATAAATTTTTCACGAAAATAAGAAAATTTCATTGAAAATTCTAGAATAATATTAAAAAAACGCTTATTTGAAAAAAATCGCCAATTTTAAAAAAATGTAAAATATTAAAAATCCAACAACAGAAAAAAAAAATCGCCAATATCACACAATTACTTAAAAAATTATTTTCACGAAAACAAAAAAAATTCATTGAAAATTCTAGAACTTAAAAAAAAACACTTAATTTTTTTAACCAAAAAATTTTAAATTTTATTAAAAATCCACAAACAGTAAATAAAAGCTTATTTAACACTATGCAATATTTAATAGATTTTATTGCTAACTGAATAACCTGGAAGATATCTTCGTTCATCAGTTTAGTACAAAAATTCCTATGCTCTTCGGTTTAAAGTTTTAGTATAAATAGCTGATGCACAAGCGTAAAACTTCTACAAAGCTTAAATACTGCTTTGTCAACGAAAAAGTCACTTCATTTTTGGACTAGTTTGCTAGTTTTGTTGAAAATTTCGTTTACAGTTTTAGTATAAATACAAGCTGTGTGCATACAGCGATATTTATATTGATTTAGTGCACCAAACTGTCAACAATACAAATGAAATTTGAAAATTTAAAAAAAAAAATAAAAAATTTTTTTAAAAAAAGAAGTTTATTTAATTACGAAATTGATCAATTAAAAATTTATTTATGAATTTTTAGAGTTGACCTGAGCAGTTTGAATTCTGGTACATCTGGGAGGTTGTGGGTGGATCTCCAAAGTGTGTGGTTACACATCTAAAATAAAATGTTAATACATTCTAAGAAATAAAACATTTGAAATATTAGTATTATGTGAAAGATCTTTGAAAGACGCTTGTGTAAGCCCAACAATATTCAACATTTTGTAATTGTTTGCAAAAATTTTAATCTATATACATTAGAGTGACAATCAGTTGTATGGAAAAAAATTTGAGTTCGATTTTTGAAGGGTGCCGGGTGGAATATTATGACACTAGGTCTAAAAGATAAGTACTGAAAATTTGAGCCAAATCGGACAACGATTTCGGGACGCGCATCGAGGTCAAAGGTCAAATATATGCTAAATTTTACTATATATATGAAATAAATTTGTAAAACTCCTTAACTTTCTGCATTATGTTACATAAATATGTAGATTTATTTATATTAATGAAAATTACAGTCAAAAAAATCTTTTTCAGATTAAATTGACTCACAAACTGTATTATCGTTAAAATTCGGAAAAAATGCAAATTTTTCAGTTTTTGTAAAAATTTTGCTACTAAATAATTATTTTTGCAATCGAATGCATAAAAATCGAAATGTGTACGTAATTGTCGTTCTAATGAGATATAAAAGACAAAAATTGGTTTAAAAATTTTAAAGTTATTAAACATTCCCCAGACCATTAACGTGTCTCAGGCCACTTGAACAAGAAATGTAAGAACAAAATTAACATATTTTAAGAAATATTAAAATAAAAGCTAATTTTTACTTAAAATATATCCGTATTTACATTCGTATGAGTTTTTGTCTTTGTAGAATACCGTTAGCCTATTCGCAGGGTTGGCCAAAAAAATTTATTTTTTTAACGGCAGTTTCAAATCTCCATTTTAAAATTTTTAAAAATTTTGTTGAACAAATTTTCGAATTTTTTGATCATCACATTGGGATTTATTGAGATCATAATAGAGAATAAAAATATGAAAAAATTATGTCAATACCTCTTACAGTTTTTTCGTACCTACGATTTAAATTTTGTGATTTTCGGGAAAAAATATTTTTTTGGCCATAATTTGGCTTATGAGAGAAATTTCCTTACTGTTACGAATTTTAAGTAAAACCTATACAGAATCTTATAATTCAAATAATTTGAGATATACTATGAAAGTTTTACTAAAATCAAAAAACGTTAACCCTTAAAACGCGAAGGTCAAAGGTAAAATTTAGCAATATATATTTAGATACAATTTTAAAATCATAATCAAACCATTTAATTAATTATATTTCTAAACTATTAGGTATCTTGAATAGGTAACATTATTTAAATAAATGTTTAACACATATTTCTCTAATAGAATGTTGTTAACAAATATTTTTAAAATTTAAAAAATTTTACTAATAAACTTTTCAGAAAAAAAAACACCCTAAACTTATCACTTAAATACATACATAAATACAACAAGCAAACATAAAATAAAGTTGTTTACAAAATTTACGCTCCAAACTTTAACTGAACACACAAATAAATTCCATAAAATATTTAAAATATTTGTATTTTATTTATAAGAAACTTACACATGTCTATTAAATAATTTATAATAATTACGAATTTAAACCAGACAGCAATAATAATGATTACAAATTTATTTATTTAAATACATACATGCATACAAACATATAAATGTATTTGACTAGCCAAGCATATTGACTCAATAAAATGTGAAAGATTTCATCATTTGATAACCTTTTTTTTTATGAGTATTGAAATGAAATCTATAGACTAAATAAAATGACTAAAGGGCAATTTAATCGCGCTGCTTTAAAACACTCAAACTCATACTCAAGATTAAATAAAAAGTTTTGAAAAATTTCAAATAAAAAATAAAACAAATATTCAGCTAAAAACCAAAAGAGATAAATTAGAAGACACACCCACCTTTTTTTATGGCTGTTGTTAAATAACATTATTATTATTATTATTATAATAATAATCAAATGGAATATAAAAATAATTAATTATTTGTTGCATACAGAAACGTCAAAATAAATTTTTTTGAATTTAGAGAAATCATGGTTTGTTGTTATTGTTTTATGGGAAAAAATTTATGCTAAGAGTTTTCAAAAAAATCTTTAACTCATAAACTAAAAATCGGAAATAAATTAAGTTTTGAAAATAAAAAAAATGACAAGTATGTGTGTGAATATTAAATTTTTGTTAGTTTCTTAAAGTTTTAGTTATATTTAGTAAATAAATGTTATTCTTAAACCTGTTTATTTGTTTATATGTTTAAGACAATTTTGTTTTTTTTTTTTTTTGTTATCTTTCTTTGCATTTAAATACTTCTTGTCTTGGAGTTGTTAGAGTATTGAAAAGTATTCCCAAAACATTTTAAATTTAAATTTATGACTTTAACCACAAAACCTAGTCAAAACAAGTAAAAGTGTTTGTTTTTTTTTTTTTTAAAGGGCTAGACGAATTTAAAATACTCTTCTTAACCAACCAACAGTTTGTTCATTTATAAAGCTTGAAAATTGTTAAGTATACGACCATGTTTTGGGAATATTTTTGTTTTGATACATTTTCATCATTGATACATTACAGACTGACGTTTAATTTGCATTCATTTATTGACGTTTCTGTGAGGCATTTAAGTATTTTCAGTTTAGAAAGGCTGAAAATTCAAAAAAAAACAATTTCTGCTAAATTCTAATACCAAAGCAGATAAAGATGTTTTCTTATGTAATTTTGTGCGTTGAATCCTAAGATCTTTTGGCTTAGGGTTTCTAATTTCGCGGACTTTCTGCGTTCCCGAGAAATAATAAAAAAAACAGTTTATCATTTAATACTGAATTAGGCCAAAAACGAATATATTTCTATTGTTGCTGAAAAATATTATTTGGGGTAACAAAAATTGGTAATTTAAATCGTAATTCTTCTATACCTACTGATTTTCTGTTGCTACTATCAAAAAGTCTATTGATATAATAATCGAAATATTCGATTGACAAACAAATGACAACGAATTAGTGTTCTCTGTGCAGATATAATACGATGACTTTAAGCAGAAAACTTATAAAGAAACCCCAAAAATTGCCCAAGAATTTCTAAAAAATATTCTCGAAAATTCCTGTGAACATTTTTACGATTAGGAACTCGGAAGGAAACATTTTTGAGCTTACTTATAAAGCTAAAGAAGATCTTATGGTCGGGCCGTATAATGGTTGAACGAGGCAGAAAACTTCAATAAATGTTTACCATGGGAATAATTCCGGTTTAATATTTTCTTGTTTAATAAAGGGTTTTCCAACAAGAGGTGTTATTTTGGTATTCAAAGAAAAATTAAATATTTTGAGATAAATGATTCATAATAAAGAGGAAGGTGTATCGTTAATAATGAAAAACAACATCAGCCAAATGGCCACCACGAACACGCTTACAGGACCATATCCTTTTCATGAAATTTTCCATAACCAAATCGCAAAGTGGCTGCCCTATGTCCTCGATAACCTTACTTTGAGGTCCTATCTTTGAGGTCTTGAGTCGACGCTGGGCTGTTGGAGTAGACCTTATCTTTCACGTGGCCCCAAAAGAAGATGTCGCAAGGTGTTAAATCACAAGATCTCGGTGGCCAATTGTGATCAGCTCTTCGAGAGATAAAAGAAAAATAAAAATAGTTTCGTTGCTTGTGTGGCACATAGCGCCGTTTGGTTGAAAGTAAATGTTGTCCAGATCAATATCATCCAACACCGACCATAAGATACGGTGAAATGACGTTTGTGGAATGCCCAATTCCAAAGAACGACGAGGAATGGAAAAACCTGGGTTTTCTTCAACACTTTGGGCTACAGCAGCAATATTCTCGGTTGTTCTTGAGCGACGTGCACGGGTTTTATTCTTCACATCACTAACATGTCCCAACAACTCGAATTTTTCCAACAATTTCTGTATTGCGGTCCGACAAGGTGCTTCACGACGACCCAAAAATGCTTTAGTTTTGCAAACTGTGACTGCAAGATTTTCACAATTTTTGTAGTGAATTTTATTAATTTCAATGCGTTGTTGAAGCGTATATTGTTCCATTTTTAGTAATGGCGTAGTTTCTACTTGTCAAATGTCAAAGAATAAAAGCTTCAAAAGTGACAGCTACCGAAATACCGGGTGATTCAAAGTAACACTTCTTGTTGGAAAACCCTTTATTTTACAATTAGTTGCTCATTATATACAGTCCTTTAAAGTTGGACCTGTCGGACATTTTTGTGAACAACAAGTCTTCTTTCTAGAATATTTCATTAAAATAGAATGGTATGCTGCACAAAAAAAATGGAAATAAATCTGTAACTTCTAAACGAATAGCCCGATTTTAATAAAATCTCCCATGGCTATAGAGGTTGGGCTTATAACAGCAAGGGTGGACCGAGTCATAATACTCCAAAGTGGGGCACCTCGGGTATATCAAAAATTAAAACTAATGCCAAATTTTTGTTTGCGATTCCAATATATATAAATTCTACTGGACGAGATATATTATCTCTTATAGTTTACGAGTTATTCGCATTTGAAAAATATAATTTAATTTGTTTTACCTACCTTTATTTGCTTTTTTGCTAATAACGGATCCAATTCTTTCCCGATTTTCTTGAAATATCTTTTTTTGAATTAACAACAAATTCATTAATAATAGCGAGAAAAAATCAAAAGTTATGTGCATTCAAACTTTCGCATTTTTTTCTCGAAAAAAAATACTTACATTAATTTTAAATTATACACAAAATAAAAAAAAGATAACTAATGTGTTTCTATTTTTCTGAAGGATAACATTATGTTAAATATTATAAAAGCAAAATAATATCAAAATTCATGTTATGGCGTGGTCCAGAGCCTTCCAAAATAGACCTATGTTTTATGTAAATTTCAACTTTAGATAACATTTTCTCAAATCGCATAGCTGTTATCAAAAAATTAAGACCTGCTTTGTATGTCCCAATATGTTCTTCAATATTGTGCAAAGGGATTTCATAGCCCCAAGCTTGGTGCCTTCAATAGATCCAAAAAGCAAGAAAATCACAATTTAGAATTTTTTAAAAGTTTTTTTGGGAATTGCGGGATTGTCAAAAACAATTCACTAATTTCTTTTTCACTTTTGTATTTCAATCAAATGATTCTATATAAATGTAAAATTTCATTAAAATTGAGTCATAAACAAAACGTTTATTACATTTTAAAATTCAGATATTCCAGAAAAATCAGCTACCATTTTTTATTACCATATTTTTGATAAAAGTCTTCTATATTTTTTTTAGTTTTTATAAATTTTGTACATTTTTGAAAAGAGTACATAATTTCCTATACGTTACGATATATTATAAGTCCAAATTCAAAACTTAAACACACGCAGAAAAAAAATATAATTGTGCATGTTTACTGTAACAATTTCAGCATTTGTGTATGTTTACTGTAACCATTTCAAAATTTTTAACAATATTATAGTCACAGTAACTATTTATAAGATTGTGGTAACAATAATATGGTTAATTTACGATTAACATGATTTTATCAACCAAATATATGGTTACAGTAAACATGTAAATGTGTGTGACAAGCATTTATATGATAAATTATTTTATCATATGTTTTTCTCAGATTATGATATCCATAAGCTGAGAGCAACATAATATGGTAAAACATTCATCATATAAATGATTGTCACAATCATATAAATAGTTACTGTGACTATAATATTGTTAAACATTTTGAAATGGTTACAGTAAACATGCACAACTATAATTTTTTTCTGCGTGCATATCAACACCTCCTCTATAGCAGTGGGAAATGTTATTAATATCGGGCTATTCGTTTATTTCCACTTTTTTTTCATTTCCCCCACTATGTGTTGGCACAAAGATCGCTAAAATGGGTAAAAATGTCTTGACGCAGAATGAAATAAAAATTGACACAGACATTCGTCTTGAATTTCTAAACAAGTTGTTATGTGATACTAAAATTTATAGAGACTAAAATTGTCTACATTTTGGTTATAGATAATTTTTACATATCCTAAGCCGTTTTCGAGTTATGGACAATTTGTGTGCCTTTCAAAATGTGTTTTTTAAACCTTAATATACTGAGTGATAATAATACTATCAAGGGTCATGGCCCTCCGGATTTTGTAGATCTTTGTAGCTCTGCTGTTGGTAAAAATAGACAATGCCGCTCCTAAGGAGCCACATGCAGACCAGGATGCCGCTCAATGTCCAACATTCAGACTGACATACTCAGATAGCACTGTCCAGCCGCACTTAACATACGAAACCGATGCTGAAGGGTGCATATTGCCTAAGACATCCAAACCACAAACCCGAACCGACTTCAATAAGCAGACAGAAACTTGTTAGGGTATCGTGGCCGAAGCGAGACAACCGAAACATAAAGGACATACGCTGTGAGGTATGGGGTGATGTAATCTAAACATCCTTAATACGCTTAAGTCCCTGCAGTGTACCCGAGAGCTCAAGGTGACCAAAAGCAAGGAAATACCAAATGGGTCCACATTTCTAACGAAGCCACGGCTGACATTTCCACACATAATGTCATCGATAGGCCTTTCAAACGAATACAAAATTTCGATGATATCTCACACACACTTTGTTTAATTTCAATTTAAAGATAGGAAGCTCGTAATGAATGACCCTATATTACATATGCGATATTGTCCTCTTTTTGGTTATTTTTAAATGAAAATTGTCATTACGAAAATTTCCTTGTTTTAAACTTTACTGGATAATCCTTTCTTCAAACGACGAAAAATCTAGGTACCAAATATGAAGTAAATTATTCTGGCTGAAGTTCAATTATTAGTAATTATTCAAAGAGTTCATTCAAATTAAAATTCATAAATTTTCCGTTGTCCAAAATCGCTTGTAAACATTAATGCAATTTTCAGTTAAAGACGAGTCTAAAGACTTTTGACTTTTATTATTTAAATACTAATGAAAACCAACGTCTTAATTGAAGTTCTTAAATACAGCTAGAAATTAATAAATAACAAAACCACTGACACAACTTTATATACCCACCTATTCGGGCTAAATACCTGTGTGTAAGACTATTTAAAGAGCTGGATATGATGGTTGTTATACAAAATTTTAACTTACACACCTTTTTTGAGCTTGTTTTTCGAATCTTCTCATAAGCATAAGAAAACATAAGAAAACCTTAAAGAAGTAAAACTTTATTTGGCAGCATAAAAAAAATAAAAAATAGTCGTCATTTTGGCTGAGTTTTAAACAAATTCAACAACATCATCATCAACTACAACAAGTATGTTTTTTAAGTTGATGTTAAAATAAAATAAAATAAAAAAGGGAACAAATTGTTTGACAGCTTTAAGATTTATGGTGGTAGAGTTCTTGAAAAAAGCAACAACGATAACAGATTTCTAAGTAGAAACAAATACATACAATGAAAACAAGTCAAAATTTCGGAAAGAAAAAAAAAAAAAAGAATTATAAATAAACACATTTGAACATACAAGACAAACTATAATTTAAAGTGATTTAAACTCAAGAAAATATAAATGATTTCAAACAAAATCATCATAAACAAACAAACAAACAAACCTTTTCGTGTTTTATAATTTTCTTAGTATTTATTTATATTAATATTTATATGAATACTCGTGCATACGTTGTTTTTTTAAATGATCCGATAGACAAGCCTACTAACGCCACATCTTCCATTATTATTATTTTTTTCTAATTTATTACAACTTTGTTGTTTCCTCCCGTATATTTATTGTAAATTAATCGCTAATAAATCTTAATCAATTGACTTGTGTAGGATATATACATAAATAGTTAGTTTTTTTTTCTTTTTCTTTGTACAAACGCGTTACATCTTTAAAGATTTCAACGGAAAAATCGTTATCGTAAAAAATTTAACTTCTACCAATAAATTAAAACTAATTTATTATATTCATCTTCTCCTACAGTATTTAGTAAAACAGAAATGGAAATAAAGAAACATATTTAAGTACCCATTAATAAATACAAAAATTAAACTTTTGCTAAATAGAAATGTCAAATAAAATACAGGGTAAGACCATGAAAAAATTTGCCTAAAAGTTAAAATTATGATGGAGATTCATTTCGAATCCTCTTGACTTGAAATTTCTCAAAGGCTTAGCAGAGAAGTATTCGGGTTTAAGTTTTGACGACAGATTTGTATTTTATTGTTTCGCCCGGCAGTTTCAATTGGGTTTGCTCATTGAGCTTGTTAACATCATAATTTGTTGGTGCCAAATGAAAAAACTTTAAAATTTTGGAAAAGGGTCAATGTTTGTGGAGCTTCTGTAGAGTAAATATAAGCTTTTTATATTAGCATTTGGTATTGTTGAAAGCCTTAGGACTTGAAGATTGCTATTCTAGTGAAATGAAATAATTTTATGTATTTTTCCGAAGTCATTTACCTTAAAATCGAAAAAAAAATAATATGATGATTTTCCATGAAGAAAAATATAAAATTTTAATTAATGTAAAATTTTAACGGTTAAAGATATCATAACAGAATTTGGAACTGAAGTAGATCAAAAGATCCTCAATTCAATGGCGTTATAGTTTTTAAAATTTTTTATTCTCAAATACCGAAATTCTTAAAACGTGTAAAATGTTTTTCAAAAACTGAGTTTTTTTGAAAAGTGCATATTGTAACGTTATTTACCGTGTGATAGTAAAAATAATTTGTAAGTATTTAAATAACATATTGGGTGATACAAATATAGTGCTTTCCGGAGGATCGGTGCTTTGCCTTTTTAGAATTTTTTACTAAAACCAACATTTTTTTTTTTTAAATTGGTCAAGTTTGTATAGCTGTGGTAGGTACTAGGTCCGCTTAAGTGAGCCAGATTTTACCTTATACGCTTTTGCGTTAAGTTCTCTTTTCGGATCATATACATGTTTTATATTGTACCGAAGAAAATTGTTTTCTACAAAACAGAAAAATTAGAGACTTTTTTGGGAAAAAACTTAAAAAATAACTTTATACATGTTCCAACTTTGGATCCGTGTAACTTTTTATAGGGGTGAGATATCTGTTAGAAAGTTATTTTTATTTTATCTAGAAATTCAGCCAGAGTCATGGAAATTGATCATTACGGATGCGCGCCACCTAGCGAACCCTCGGCGGGCATAGGCCTTTCTAACGAATAAAGAATTTAGATGATATCTCAGTTTTATCTATATTTAAAGATAGGAAATGCTAAATGAAACCCCCTTTTAAGTATCTTTCCGACGGTCACAAACATACCAACAGGTATGGCATATAAAACTGTATTCCGTTGGGCAACCAAGTAATTTCGAATAGTCCTCCGCTATGTCTGTACGAAATTTCATGTCAATCGGATCAGCATGTTTTAAGTGGCAGATTTATTTCCGAAATATTTTGATTCTGCCCGACTGTGATGGGATGAAAATCATTTCATGCACATGCATGTTAACCAAATGATCATATTTTAAGAAATTCATTTCCAAATCAAATGATATGCTATTAAATGGTATCGATTTTTTATGGCATATATTTGCTTATTAGCACATGTTGTATAAGCTTATTTTCAATGTTTTTATCACATAACTAACCATTACTTCAGAAAAACATTTATAAAGAACCTTTTACCTAAAATCAACAAAAAAAAAACACTTTCTAAAACAATAATTATCACAAATTCACTATATTTAAATTCAACCAAAAATATAATTTCGCATTTGAATTTGGTGTATACCTTTTTTTTCTCTATTTTTTTGTTAATTTCGCGGAATGTGCAGACACTACCGCACCCATTAACTTTGCAAAGCAAAATAAAAAAAATAAATGTCAAACGGCAGCCAGCTCATAAAAATAATATAACTATAAAAATAACAACAAATCAAAAGCAAATAACACAAAAACAAATACAATATTAGCAGCAATCATAAAACTAATGAAAATTAAACTGTTTATTTATTCTGTCACTTTTGGCATCATCATAAAACTGAACTCTTTTTTTTAGTATTTTGCGAACAAAAAAAAAATTAAAAAAAAATTTATTTTAAATAAATTAATATTGCTTTAAATTTACATTTAAGTAAATGTCATTCACTTAAACTGTGTACACATTCATATATAGTGCCATTCATTTATTTATTTATATATTTGAAATTATATGAGTTTTAAATGGGTGAGTCAGTAAATGAATTTCAAATGTTTTGAGATGATGATGTGTTCGGTGATACGGGCCCACCACTGTGATTCAGAAGGTAGTGTTAGAAATTCGATTTTTTTGTGTAAATTTTTTATACCCAACATTATGATTTTGTCATTCCGTTTGTAACACAACGAAATATTTCTTCATTGCAGACACAAATAAGTTATATATTCTAGGGCCTTATGAAGTTCTAAGAAGATCTAGCTAGGTCTGTTTGTCTGTCCATCTGTATATTTGTTTGTCTGTGGAAAACACGATAGGACCCAAACGAAAGAAGCTAGCTGGTAGAAATTGTCCACAAATACCCTCTATAGATAAGGTTTGTTTGGTATTGAAAATTAAAAATGGGTAATATCGGTCCATGATTTCACCTAGCCCGCATACAAATGTCCCCCCGAAATACTGTTTGAGCAGTCATAAATATTGTTACGAATGTGTAATAGCGATTTGAATTTAACGGTCCGTAAAGACTGCCTGCAACATTCATCATGTTTATAAACACGTCCATCAGTAGAAGCTTCTACTTATCAACAATGTCAATGGCAACACTAAATGTTTAAGCTGCTAACATTAACATCGTAAGCTCTAGAATTCGAAAATACGAGTTTTGACCGTTAAGAATATTGTAGAAGATTCACGAAAGATGGCGTGTGTATAAATAGTGGCAGAGGTTGCAGTCGTTAGTGGAGTTGATCATAGGCGCTGTTAGAGTTAACTTCAACTGCCTTGTACATTTAAGTTTTTGCATTATAAAGGTGTGCGCATTTCTGCGAATTGATAATCGTGTAGTTGTTACAATTTTAAACTACTAAACTGCTTTTATTTGCAATCAAAAGTATCCGGTTTATTTGAAGGAAATAAACCAACGTTTTAAAAAGGTTAAAACGTAACAATATGTTGATTATCCTACAACGATATCTAACATAGAAATTCATAAAATTTATGTTGACCTAAATTCTCTACGAGTTGTTAAGTTTTCCCCAACAAATTTGCCACGTAAAAAACATAAGGTAGACATGTTATATACCAATGGATAGGGGATTTTGTCTACTTTTCAAAACTATAAATAACTTTTGGCAATTGAAAAATTCATGGAATACTTTTTTGAAAAATATGACAATAAATGCTTTCTTTTTTGAGTTTTTTCATAGATAAAAATTTTTCAAATTGAAATTAAATTTTTATTTATGAATACTTTTTAATGAAATTTCACAGTTATGTAGATTTTTCTATTTAAAATGGAAAAATAAAAACAAATTTTTTAAATTTATTATCAGGTATCCCACAATTTCCAAAAAAGTTTTAAAAAATGTTAAAAATGAGATTTTTTAGATTTTTGGCTATAATATCCATACCAATGTTGTCGTTATCAAAACCCTTTACAAAAAATAATTAAGAAGATATTGGGCCTTCCAAATTCGGTTACTATATTTTTATATCGTCTAAGCGATTTGAGAAGTTTTGCCCTAAATATGAATTTTATATAAAAAATAGGCATTTTTTGCAGGGACCTGATCCCCTCGGTATCAAACATTTTTAAAGGTTTTTTTCATTTAAAATATTTGACGTAAAATTAGCTTTTCAAAAAGTATAAATTCTGTATACATCTTCTTAGAAATTTTTTGAGATAACTTAAAAAGAGGAAAAGTACTTTTTTTCCAAAAAATTAGCGAAAAATCGTCTTTTTAAAATTTGTTTAAATTCAAATGTATATAACTTTGAACTTAGTCATTATTTTTGAACAATTCTTTTTCTATTTGACACATGCATTTGTTGTTAGTCCGATGGAGCAAAATGGAGCAAATCGGGAAATATTTGGATCCGCTGTTATCAAGGAACTGAAATGGGGTGGGTAACAATTTTGAAAAAATTTTCTAAATATGGAACATCAGAATTCATTTTAGAGGTATGGCTCCTTGGGCAAAGTTTTTTATTTTGATCCCTGGAATATGATTTTCCTTCTCAGTTGGGCGATTTTTTTGCGTCCCTGCAAATCAACCCGCCCTAATGTACACCATCTGCAGTTGCACTAGCTACTCTCTTGATCCGTCTGACCTACCTCGCATCTTGGGGATCTTATGGTCACGCAGCTCGTTACGAAATTCCTTCATCGTCTTTAGGCACATTATTCTTGCCTCCTCGATGTCCATGCCTTGCTCAATATATAGCCTAAGACGTTTTCGTGCAGCCCCACATAAGTAATTTTGGTCTATTATTTACACATTTTGTCTGGTGCTCAGTAGCAATGGTATCTGCGGATGTATAGGGTTGAGTGTTTGACGTTGGATACAGTAACGCGTCTTCTTCATCCGTTGGGATAGATACCAGTTATCAGGTATCATCCATTTCTTCCATAGGAGTATTAGGAACATGAGATCTTTCAACATGTTCAGTTAGGTCCACAGCGTTCTGTTCTGATTTGTCTAAGTTTATTGTAGAGTTCCCAAGATATAGTAAAGTTATAATAATATTTAATAATAAAACCAATACACCTTTCTTCCCACTGTGCCTCAAATCACAATTAGTACAAATTAGTCAAAATTACTAATAAAACTAAAATCGACATCAACATATTTTTATTTCCCAACAATTATTCAACTAAATTTTTAATTAAAAACAAAAGACAAATTAAATATGCTCAAAAAATAAAAACACACAATTCCACTTTGATGACATTTTTTTTTTTAACAAATTATTTTACCGGTTTTTTTTTTAGTTCAGTTTCTGAATCTCCAAAAAGGACTTGATTTTTTTGTTTATCATAAATCTCTTTTATATATCAGGAAAAGAGCAAAACAAATCGTTATAATTTTTTTTTTGTACAAAATGAAGTAGAAAAAAAAACAGAGTTTTCCCTAAAGGCTGATAAAACTGAAATAATACAAATGAAATGCCTCCTTTTTTGTGTTGATGCCGTCGTAGTGTGCGTGCGCTATTTTCGTTACATGTCACTTAACTGACAGCTGTCATAAGTTGAATATTGCATTTTATTTATATATATTTTCAACTTTTTCTGTTGACTTTTTTTTATGTATTTAATACAAACCATAAAAGTTTTGTATTAAATGGCCTATGGCCATTCTTTTTTTTTTTCTTTTTTTTTTTTGTTTTGTTCATTTATACACATTATTTTTGTATTATTTGTAAAATGTTTATACAAATAAATGTGTGTAAATGTTAATGTGTTAAATGAAATTTATTTAATAAACTGCAAAATATTTGATTAAAATTTTATGATAAATAAGTATGTACTATAAACAGTACATACTGCCTTTTATACTTATGTACGTACTGCTATCTACTGTTAAAAATGTACGACAAAGAAATGTAAAGAAAAAACATACATAGTTAGTACACCCAAGAAAATTATAATTGTGAAATTTTAATTTTTTATTTTAATTAAATAAAAAAGGCTTGACTGTTGTTGTCTGTTTGAAAAATAAAAATCAGCTTGGGGCCAAAAATATGTACATATGTATGTATTTGCAAGATATCTTGCATTCCTATCACTTCAAACTCACTTAAAATAACAAATGTTTTATTAAGTTTTTCTTTTTAAGAATCTGATACGTTTACACAAGACTGTTGTTACCCGTTACTCTAGGTGGCTTAAGTGTAAGCTATATTGCTGTTTTGAAGCCTTCTTTCCTTTGATGTTTTATTTGAAACTTGCTGAATCCAAAATATAACCCAACACCATCTTAATTACCTCACCCCATTATCGATCATACGCTTCACTAAAGTAAACCCGAAGGAACATTTTTTGAAAAAAAATTTTAGCAATCTATAGCGGATATATTGATGTATCAATCATTTATGTAAGTTATTTGGTGGCTTCGGAATGTTGATTTCAACATACAGGCGGACATAGCTATATCGACTTCGCTGTCTATAACGATATATATTAGAGCGGGTCGATTTGTAGGGATGCAAAAAAATCGTCCAAGTGACAAAGATAATCGTATTCAAGGGATCAAAATAAGAAACATAGCCCAAGGAACCATACCTCTAAAATGAATTCTGATGTTCCTTATTTTGACCCAAAGGTCAATTTTTCAACATTTTTACCCAGCGTACTCCAGTTCTTTGATAACAGCGGATCCAAATATTTCCCGATTTTCTCCATTTTTCCTTTATTATACTAACAACAAATGCATGTGTCAAATATTGTTTAAAAATAATGACTAAGTTCAAAGTTATATACATTTGAATTAAAATAATTTTAAAAAGGCGATTTTTCGCTAATTTTTTGGGACAAAAGTCCTTTTTTACTTTTTAAGTTATCTCAAAAAATTTCTTTGAAGATGTATAAGAAATTCACACTTCATGAAAAGCTAACTTCACATCAAATATTTTAATATAAAAAAAAATTAAAAAATTTTTGATAACGAGGGGACCAGGTCCATCCAAAAAATGCCAATTTTTTATGTAAAATTCAAATTTAGGGAAAAAATTCTCAAATCGTATAGTCGATATCAAAATATAGTAACTGATCTTAGATGGCCCAATGTCATCTTAATTATTTTGTAAAGGGTTCTGATAACCCCCACTCTGGTATGGATATTATAGCCAAAAAACTAAAAAATTCCATTTTTAAGATTTTTCAAAACTTGTTTGAGAATTGCGGGATACCTGATAAGAAATTTAAAAAAAATTTGTTTTTATTTTCCATTTTATATAGAAAAATCTACGTAACTGTGAAATTTTATTAAAAAATATTCATAAATAAAAATTTAATTTCAATTTTAAAAAATTGTATATAATAAAAAGCATTTATTGTCATATTTTTCAAAAAAATATTCCATGAATTTTTTAACTGCCAAAAGTAATATATATTTTTGAAAAATAGACAAAATTCCCTATCCATTGATATATAACATGGCTACCTCAAGTTTTTACGTAGCAAATTAATAAGGGAAATTTTATTTTAGGCTGAATTTAACAGCCACAAGGACATGGCTATATCGACTCCGCTATCTATGAAAAATGTGTAAATTACAAACAGAATGACTATTATTATAAAGCCTTGTCACTCATGGTAAAGTGTATAAAAATGTAACCTATCATAAAAACCTAAAATTTCATGAATTAGTGATTTTTTGTAAAGAAAAATTAAAAATTCGAATTAGTGTTAAATTGGAAAGGATTAAGATATCTTAATAAAAATTAGAACTTATATAGATCGAAAGGTTTTTTAATCAATTGATTCATAACGTTTACCATTTTCTGCACTAAAAAAGGGGAAGTATTTCATTCCAAAACTTTAGTTTTTTCATAAAAGACTCGGCTCGGCCGTTATTTAGCTTGTGATATTTTATTAACTTTAAGTGTATTTAATTTATTGTTCAAAAACAATACTGTTTTTATAATCGGAAATTTGCCTTTTTTAGAAATTTTTAAATGAAATTTTAATTTTTGCAGTCGTATACATTATATAACCATTTAGGCACTTCCGTTTATAAATTTACAAATTTTGAAAAACTCGCGATTTTATTCATCAATGTCGAGTTTTCAAAAATGTATAAGTTTATGTCTTCATGTCTTGTGATCAGATTTTGTTGATTCAGAAACCATATTAAAGGTTCTTATAAAGTTTTTAAAATTTTACAAGTGCATTCATAATTCAAGATCTATTTTGATAAATTTCTGCGATTTTAATTTTTACTATGTTTTCATACATTACGTTAAGTCCAAGCAAGTTGTACGAGGCACACCTCAAGGCGGTGTGATCTCTTCACTACTTACTATTGTTTATCGTAATTTACTCGATTCTCATTGAACAAGACAAAAAAGGTATAAACGTTGTCGCTTATACGGACGATGTGGTGACACTTGTATCAGTATTGCTTCCGGATGTAATTTGTGATATTATGGCCACTGCTCTTGGGTATCTCGACAATTGGGCCACAGAAACTGGTCTTGAGGTAAATCCAAGCAAAACAGAACTCGTACTTTTCACGACAAAGACTAAGATTCCAGGCGTCAGACTTCCACGCTTGAAAAACTGCGAAATCCCTCTCTCAAATAAAGCAAAATATCTAGGTATTATCCAGAACTCTAAATTATCATGGAAACTGAATACTCAACACAAAGTTAAGAGGGCAACGGTGGCCTATTACGTCTGTCGTAACATGTTTGGTAAAAAATGGGGACTCAGTCCCAACACAGTTAAATGGATGTATACGGCTATAATATGTCCAATTCTTACTTATGGATCTCTTGTATGGTGGACCGCAACTAGATGAAACTATGTTGTAGACCAACTATATAAAGTCCAGAGATCAGCTTGCATTGACATAACTGGCGCACTAAGAACTAGTCCTTCAGAGGCACTGAACACTATATTGCATCTTGTTCCGCAGGTAGGCTTAACGCATCTGGATGTTGGACAGACTTGTATAGTTCATGAACGAACTAGTTCAATTGAACGATTCCATTATTTGAACTAAATGAACTAATTCAAATCGTTTGCTCACTTAATATTCAGTATTGTACTATGAACTAAAATGATTCATATGTACGCTCTTAACTAAATGCGTGTTTTCGTTGTTATTCCAGCTTCTTTATATACGAAGAGTCATAATGTATATTATCCACTCTCAGAATTATAGGGCAACTGACAGCAAATTAAAAACCCAAGGAGCATTTTAGCTCTGGTATCATATCCGTTGTTTTAGTTCAGGACAGAAGGACAATTTTAATATTTTATTATAAGATATGTATTAATCGTTTCTTGTTCAACAAAAAGAGCGATTGAAGTATAAGAGCTACCTAGTTCATTTTTGAACTATGAACTAAAATGAGCGGTCATTGAAATGAACTATTAAGCATAATTCTAAAGAGATTGAGAACATATGATCATGTGGGTGTTCTTGGCCTACTGCCCTTCGATCGTACACCAATCATCGGCCTGTATTACTCCATATAAGGATTTTGATAGTGTGTTCAAAGACTTAATTCTCTCCAGGAGTGAGTGGTGTAGGGGTAATTTCGTGTATGAATATGACACTAGGTTCCAAAATTAGCTGTGGTGTTGGGATAGGCATCTCATACCGTCTTCCGAATGAATGTAGTTTTTTTCAAGCTGACATTTTACATGACCATTAGACCGTACCTTAAAAAAATCCCCGTACACCCCTTAATATAAAGTTACGAAACTGCCTTGAAGAAATTTTAAATGTTTCGTTATAATCTTTGGTATTTAAAGTCGGATATTAAAGTATTCGTAACCGCCTTGCAAAAATACCTTATACTAGAGGGTGTACGGCTCATTTTTTATTGCTTGTAATGTGGTACGCTCAAATATTGGTATTTTTGTCGACACTTAGGCGGCACTTCTCAAACTGAATGCGTCTGCAACTTCATCTTCATTGGGCAGGCAATGTAAGAATGCTCCGTCAAGACTAGGTCTTCTATCTGACATTTTTTTAGTTTGGGTCCCTGCTTACAGATGGCAAAGAACAGGCAGACGAATTAGCCAGAATGGGGTCTACTTTGGATATCTCCAATGCGGTTTCTGTAGCTCTTCCACTGGCGACTAGTATTATTT
Source organism: Calliphora vomitoria (assembly GCA_942486065.2). NCBI lineage: Eukaryota > Metazoa > Arthropoda > Insecta > Diptera > Calliphoridae > Calliphora > Calliphora vomitoria. The sequence goes on along the minus strand of OW818031.2, from coordinate 57,193,472 downwards.
GCAGGCACTTTCTTATAAATGCTGAGAATAGATGACACAATTTAGACACCTGTAGGGTGGCCAAGTTAATGTGGCCCTCTTTTAACCAAAAAAAAACCAACTATGCAACTGATAACCCTCAATAGAAAGGATATATCAAGGTTTCTGCCAGTATTAACAGGGCACTGAACGCTAAGCAACCACGAAAATCGCCTTGGGCTTCATTTTAACGACCATTGTCGTAGCTGTAAGGATAGGTAAAAAAAGGAAACGATTTCCCGCCTGCGAATGCCCAGCCTTTTGTGTCAAATGGCATAAATTTATACGCAACTACACATTGACCAACCTTGATGAGGTAGTAGGGTCTAAACTTAATGACCTACTGAGATATCTTACGGCTATAGGTTGGGTCTAATAACTCTGACTTATTAATGTACATGAGAATGTGAATGACACTTGTCCAAATGGGGTACTTTCGACCTTACTTGACTGTTCGCGCAGTGATCTACCACGTAAACCAACCAACCAACCATCTGCAATATATCAACAAAGAATATTTAGGGATCAACAAAGAATATTTAGGGAATTGCATCCCCCTAAATATTCTTTCAACTATGCCCTATCGTGCCACCAACAACCAGACGGGTGGACATAGCTAGACCGTCATAGACTTTTATGAGGAATATGTAGTAAAAATTAAGTAAAATTTCAGTCTATATTAATGAGCATTGAAATAGTTGGTAAATTCACAGGGTTTCTTATCATGTCATATTGTCATAATGTCCTAATATTTCACAATGGTTTTGATTGATTTTCAAGAAAAAAATGTTCTAAAATAATACTACTTTCTATGCTATGTATATTGTGTTATTGTAACGAACCAGCAGAGACCAACGCCGAATGCCTAAGAGTCGGTTAAGCCGAGCCACCGAGACGTGATATATTAGGACATTATGACTGATAAGAGACCTTGTGAATTGAGCAAGTATTAAAAATTATACAAATAATAACATCTATAAAACCGATTATAGAAATTTTCAATTATGTACAAATTGCTACTTATTATGGGTATTCATGGGGTCCATAAATTTCAAATAGTATTCAAAATTTGAACATTTATAACCTTAACTTTATTATGAGATGTGTATATACTTATGGGACTTTTCTTTAACAAAAACTACTTACTAACATTTATTAACTAAAAAATGTTTAAAATAAAACTAATACAAGTTTATCATTTGCATATGTATTTATATTGTATAATTTGTATTAATAACATTTTTAATTAATTTTACAACTTTAGGGCAGACAAAGGTTAATAAAATAAACACATATTGACGCCACTTGTAAACAAAAAGAAGAAAATAAATAAATAAATTAATAATATTATATAGAATATGATAATAAAAAAAATACTAAAGAAAAATTTCAATTGGGGGAGAGACACAATTCATAATGCGCACATATGGATATGGTTGGACCGATGAATAAGTGAGTGAATGAGTGGATAAAAATGCTTGATTGGAAGTGTTCGAATGGGTATGGGTGGGTGTCTATTGAATGTGCATGTGTTGGGTGTAAATTTATAAATTATTATAATGATTTAAAATAATCATACAATTAAATATAAAAATATTATTATTACTTACATATAGATTGAGAAAATGTTTAATTAAATGAAATTGGTCATTTTAATATTTCTATAAGTAAATGAAGAATCAAATTAAAAATAAATTTATGTTCTATTAAATTAAAAAAAATATATTATTGATATTCGAAGAGTGTTCAAATATAACTATTCATCGGCAAACATGTTTAAACATCTCAAAGCTTGACTGGAAAACGACATATCTGATAGAACAGTCAGCACTCAGGATTCGCATGTAGACTTTACTTGTACATATGCCGACAAAAAAACCGAGATATAGATACCGATATTATGTCTATGGTATTATTTGGCTATAATAAATCATATAATTACAGACAATTTTACACAAAATTTCTCTTCCTACAAATCCATTCACTAAATTTTCGCGTCTCTCATAAGAAACAAACAAATTTATGCTACAAATTGCTTTAAATTTTCTTTTCTCTCTATAAAAGTTTCTTAAACGTATAATCTAATAAAATGGTATGATTGCAAGTATATTTGTTATCGTTATTGTTCCGTTTTCCAGCAAACCATCATTAATTAATTAATTATAATGTGGAGTGTTTTAGTTTATTTTTTTCTTGCTTCTCATTATTCGTATTATTACAATTAATTAACAATCAGGCCAACAAGTGCTTGATTATTTGTTTAAACCACTGACTATTTGTAGAAACTTATTATAACATTTTCTGTTATATATATATATTTTTTTTAATATTATTTAACTTACTCATTGTGTTTTAAATGGCCACCCTACTTTATTATATTGTGATTAATGGGCATTTAATTTAATGATTATAGTTCGTTACACTTAAAGTGTTTTGCTAATGAAAAGATTTATAATATTGAAATTATTGCCAACAATGAGTCAAGCATCCATTTTGTTGAACGAACGTAAAAGAGCTAAATTTGATTAAATTATTTAGAGATAGGTTCTCTAACAAAAAACTATTGATAACTTAAATTTAAACAAGAATCTGCTCCAGATCATAAGTCTAAAAAATGACTGTTTTGGGATGCTCCCAAAATGTAAAATAGCGACCATATTGTTGTAGCTACATTTGTCGGATAGGCTATCATCTATTGTTTGTTTTGCCAACTCACCATGGACGCTTATAACGTTCAACAAGACGTGCAAACGATAACATTTTTTAATCAAAATGGGTGCTTTGTTCGTTAAAAATTCATCGCGCTTCTTCTATTTCACGCGCTGAGGCGCATTTCTGGATGAATGGCTACGTCAACAAAGAAAATTGTGGAATTTGGGACGAAAGCAATCCACATGAGATCCAAGAGCATCCAATGCATCCCGAAAAAGTTGCTGTTTGCTGCAGATTTTGGGCCGGCGGCGTCATCGGTTCATATTTCTTTGAGCGATCGGTATATGTCAATGACAACCAACTTCGTATGGCCTGAATTGGATGATATGGACACCAACGACATGTGATTTCAACCGGACGAAGCCACATGCCACATGATGAATCTCGCACACACTTTGTTCTATTAAAATTTGAAGATAGGAAAGATTCTTATTTAAGAAACTGAACTGTAAGATTATAGACCATGTTAGTGAGCATGCTATCAATTTTGGAATTCTTGATGTAGTTCAAAATTTGCGTCCACTTTACTCATCTTAAAAATCGTGTTTCACATTACGTCTTAGAGCCTTGGAATATATTGGTGAAGATGCAGTTCCTCTCCGATTCCTATGAATTTTACTTAACTTCATTAAAGTTTTAGCATGTTAACGAACTCAACGTTCGTTCCGGAATCTCTTATATAATACTTTTATTTCGATTTCTGGATCTATACCATGTTGAATGGAAGGCAAATTGCGGGAATTTCCATTAGAAACCCTATATCAGCTGCAATGACAAACCAACCCGACGCACGAACGAACGTATTTATCTTCTGTACATCCACATCTGATAAATTCGTTACATCATGCAGAAATGGATTGGTTAGAATTGAATTCTTCTACCCCGATAAAGTGTGGTTTGGACATAAGTATCATGTATTTCATTGTCTCTTCCTCGTCATCATCATGACAACTTTTATCGAAATCGATATAAAAGGGACTCTATCACAACTGTTGCACTTATGATATAGTTCTTTGTCAACAAGACAACTAGTTTCCGTAGCTGATCCCCTGACATCTCCAATATAGCTGCCAATTATCGGCAGTCGTAAAGATACCAGAAACGAGCTGCAAGATCAACACGTTGCATCTAACTCTGACAAACAGCATGAAAACAGGACTAGACAGCCTAAGGAGCTATAATCACTGCAAGTATCCAGATATTACCACCACATAACCTTTAGAAAAATGGTTTCCAAAAGGTGTAGGGTGGATTTAAATTTCGAATTGTTTGAATATTATCCATCATTTTAATACAATTCGCGTCTACAGATTTATAAAAATCAAAATATCTAAGAGGGTCCGAAAATATGTATAAAACTCTCAAAAGATCAGTGAAAACTGATAAGAACCCCAAATGTAGTTAATTCGACAATCTACCAACCATTCACTTAGTGCAATCTACGAATACATTTCTCAGAAAATCAGTATAGCGTGAAACCCTGATTTAGTTTAACAAGATCTTAGCCTGAACTATGCAGTACTAGTTCGGCAATTTAAAATGTGTACTGTTTCGAAAGCAGGGAATATAAGTAACACCCACTTCAACTGCAGATTTGAATCTATCAGTAGAGATCTTAAGCATGAACACCGAGGGGAAACATATCCTGTCACAGATGATCATTCATTGATCGAAACAATAAAGTCATGAAAAGGTTTTGTTGTGCAGTTGTCAACATTTCCAGCGATATTCCCCTCTAATTCCAGTACTTCCTACATTCCTTGCCTCCTTAACAGGGAGTTCGAGTTCGTAAACAGAGAAACCAGATTCGTGATAGCAACCGAATTTGTTGCCAATCGAATGATTCTACCGTAGTGACCGAATTTTGCAGTTGTGGCAACAAAATTATGGAAGGGATAACACAAGTTTGGTTGCATCAACTGCAATTCTTCTTTATCAACTGACTTTCTGTTGATAGAACCGAACAATTCTATGTGTGCAACCGAATCATTTGATGGTCAACAAATTCGGTTGATATCACGAATCAGTTTTCTCTGTGTATCAAAGTGCCTGGCCATAAGAAGAGCCGCTACGGAAAGACCCGAGTCCCAGAGGGTCTTTCCTAGTCACACCTGTATCAGCTGAAAGTTTTTTCCCCAGTAAGGAATTTTTAATAACAGTCGAACTGTTACAACAACAGAATCCAATCATTCCACCGCGGCTATGATCGGCTTTTGTTTCACGTTCTTAATGCACCTTCCAGTCACTAATGTTAAGTTCTCGCTCATGAAGAATTATTCTACATATCCCACAAGCAATATCAAATGATTAACCCTCAATGCAGGTTGAAAGTATAAAGCATAAATCGATGAGTTAAAATAGAAATCGATTATTATTTGCAAAGTTTTCAGTATAAGATCCATTTTCTCCCTGTCAGATTTATATGGATAAAATATCACCAGGAACCACTTCACTTACTACCCATCTATTGGTTAGTACTACTCGCCCAGGCCATCCAAAAAAGTTTCAAGACCAAGAATTGGAGGCACTACTACATGAAAATTGCTGTCAAACTCATCACGATCTTGCAAAATCATTGGGAGCTACTCAATCAGCAATCTCAAAACGTTTGCAAGCAGCAGGATTCATCCTAAAGCAGGGAAATTGGGTACCACACGAATTTAAGTTGTGAGTTCTTGAAAGAAGGTTTTATATGTCTGAAATGCTGCTTGAACGCTATAAAAGAAAATAATTTTTGCCCGTTCAACCAGCCGAATCGACACCAAAGCCAAATATCCATGGCGCTAAAATAATGCTCTGTATTTGGCATGACCAAAAGCGTTCTATATATTATGAGCTGCTGAAATCCATCACAGGGAACCTGTACGAAATGCAACCGATTGGTTTGAAGCGACCATTATCCGAAAAACGCCCAAAATATTCGGCCAAACATGAAATGTTGCAATACCTTTTAAAAACTATTAAGCAAGCAGTGGTTGGAAAGTTTTGCCTCATCCACCTTATAGCCCAGACCTTGGCCCCGTCCGACTACTATTTGTTTTGATCGATGCAGAACGTCTTTCTGGGATACGCTTCAATTCAGCACAGAGTTAACGAAATTGGCTGGATTCATTCCTGGTCTCAAAAGATGAGCAGTTTCCATATGTTGCCAGAAAGATGGAAAAAGCTCATAGCTAACAATGGCCAATACTTTGAATATATTTATATTGTACAAATGTTTCAAAACAAAAGCTAAAAATTTAAAAAAATCTCACATTTTTAAGTCATATACCCACTATTTCATATTAGCTTTATGGTATGAAATTTAAAATAATAGTCGAATTATGGTTTTTGTGGTTGGGCTGTATATTTATTATTTTAAAAAATATCTAAATTTTCCTAATCTTTAGTTATAAATAAAACAATTTAAGCATAAACAGTTCTTTTAATACATGAAATTCTCTTGTACAGTCTTCATTAGTTCGCCTTGGACCAACTATAAATTTCCTTAAATGCTTTGTTTTTTCTTGCTCTCTCTTTTGGCTTATATTTTATTTTTTTCCGCCTGATATGCACTGAATGGATGGATGTATGAATGCATGAATATTTGTATATTTAGATTAAAACAACTTTATTGCGTTAATAATTCTTTTTTTTTTTTCTGCGCTGGTTTTGTAGTAGTTGTTGTTATTTTTCTTTTTTTTTTTTCTCTTTTTTTTCAATTATCATAAAAAACAATTATAATTTAAATGCTGTTTATTTTTACAGCATATGGAGTTCATTAGCTTACTGATATAAATTCATTTATATATTAATTTTTATAACCACCACAAAATAAAAGATGGGCGTAGTATGAGTTTGGTCATTCTGTTTGTAACACATCGAAATATTCATCGCAGACTTATAAAAGTATATGTATATATTCTGGTTGCTTATAAAACTCTAAGACGATCTACCTATGTCCATTCATCTGTCTGTCTGTTTGTTGAAGGCACATTAGGGCCTACAGGGAAGGACTTACGGGGATGATATTTTCTCCAAATATTCCATTTTCATTCGAAATGTTTGGTATTGAAAGTGGGAAAAGTAATAAATTTTTTTACTTTTTTTGTAGTTGTCATGAATTATATTGCAGATATATTGAATATGGCTCTATGATAAATAAATAGTGTAGCCATAGATAAAAATAAATGTTTTTATACAAAATATACCAAAATCGGTATCAGTATTATATTGGTGGTGGGTATAAAAGATTCGGCACAACCGAATATAACACTCTTACTTGTTATTATTCTTTTATTTTTTTCTCGTTTTATACAGTCCGCAAGCTTAACGTGACCAACTATGTGTTAAATGGGAAGCAGCTTTAATAAAAGGCTGCAATTTGGAGGGAAAGACAAAGGAATAAGAAAACTAAATATAGGGTTCATAGAGACTATTGCAAAAACCGACTTTTTTAAGACACCCTGTTTCCGGTTATTCGAAAAATTGCATTTTTTCTTAAAAAAAAAACGGTTTGGAATACGGTTCTATCTAAAAAAAACCGGTTTTTGCTTCTATGCTGTAGTTTTTTATAAAAAAAAATTGGAAGGCAAATAATGTTAGTTCCCATTAGTTCTATTCCAAATCAGGAAAATGTCTCAAAAGTATTATTCTCTTCTTCTTCTGTTATCCTTCTCTCCCTCTACTATTCTTCTGTATCCAACTCTGTATTGGTTTTTCGGGCAATGTCACTCCAATTAAAATTTGCAGGACTCAGCTCTTCAATGGTTCTCCTCCAGGTCTTAGCGAGAGCATCAGGTCGCCAACTATCTTGTGGATTCGACCTTAATGCTTTTCGTGCTACAAGGTCTTCTAAGTTTATGACTTATCCATCACCATTTGCGCTCCCTAATTTCGATTGATGCTGGCGTCAGATTCGCTCGATTCCACAGGTCTACGTTGCTTATAAGACTGTGCCACCATATGGTGATGATATATCAGAAGTGGTGATCTTGACACGGAAGACAAAGATCATCCAGGCCAGCCAGAAAAATTTGAACTCTATGTATTGGAGGTATTACTTCATGAAGATAGCTGCCAAACTCAACCAGAGCTTGCACAATAATTGGGAGCTATTCAATCACCAATTTCAAAACGTTTGCAATACGAATTGAAGCTGAGAGACCATGAATGACGATTTTGTGTGTCCGAAATGATGCTTGAAAGGTATAAAAGAAAATCATTTTTGTATCAATACTTGCGATGAAATCATTACTTGCGATGAAAAATGGATTCATTACGATAACCAGAAGCGTAAGATATCGTTTGTGAACCCTGGCCATCCAGCCGAATCGACACCAGAGCCAAGTATCCAGGGTGCTAAGGTAATTCTCTGTATTTGGAGAAAACAAAAGGGTCCTATCTATTATGAGCTGCTGAAATCTGACCACAATATCACAGGGAACCTGTACCGAACGCAACTGATTCGCTTGATGTGAGCTTTGGCCGAAAAACGTCCAGGATATGCTGCCAGACATGAAACTGTAATATTCCAACATGACAACTCTAGGCCAACCACTTCAGAAAGAAGTGGTTGGAAGGTTTTGCGTCACCGCCTTATAGTCCACACCTTGCACCGTCCGAATACTATTTGTTTCGATCGATGCAGAACGCTCCTCTCTCTGGGATACGCTTCACTTCAGAACAGAGTATCCGAAATTGGCTTGATTCGCTAAGCAGTTCTTTCGGCTCGGAATTCATATGTTGCCAGAAAAATGGCAAAAGATCATAGCTTCCATTGGCCAGTACTTTGAATAAATTTATATTTCACAAATGTTTCAGAATAAATGCTACGAATTTGAAAAAATCTCGCATTTTTAAGTCTACTTTTGTGGGTCTGCGATGAATATTTCATGTGTTATAAAATGAAAAACACAATCTTCTTTTTTTATGGTGGATATAAAAGAACCGGTTAACCGGTTTCCGTTTTCGGTTTTTTTGTACTCTAGATCTATAATACCGAGAAAGATTGATCAATGATAAAACAAAAGACAAAAACTACAAAAAGTACCTTTTATTTAAGGTGGCACCTTAAATTCTAGTATGTACTTTAAACAAAATTGCATCTTTATCTATTTATTTAGTTGACTATTTGTTGAAAAAAAAAGTCTTTTAAATAAACTTATACCCCGCCTTTAAAAATCTAAATTCCCACATTTACATTATTTTTAAGTGGTTGTGTTTTTTGTTGTTGTAAGTTTTTTTCCGCACAGTTTTATTATTAATTTATTTGTTTTTTTTTTTTTTGTTTATATATATTTTTAGTTCAGTTTTATTTCTTTGCTGTGGTTGTTGTTGTTGCTGTTGCTGTTTTTCTTATTGTTTATAAATTTAGCTTATCTGCTTTATTAGCATCCAAACCCATTAGCAGCAGCCGTATTCGTAATATGCCTGATATCAATACCACGCGAATAATAATTATGAATTTAATTTATAACAAATAAATATTATAAGAAATAAAATATGCAAAATAATAAAATTAAGAATAAAAACAAAAATTTTTTTTTTTCAGACGCTCTTAAACATTTCAAAAGGTAAACAGGGAATTTCAACAAATTTAACATTCCATTCAATTGAGGAACACTAAAACAGGTGCTTAAGGTACTTTTACACTATATGTATTTTGATAAGAGCTGATACATGTACATGTTTAGAAAGTACATATATATATTTGGTCATCAGCTGATGCAGAAAAACTTCTTAAATGTGCGCGTAAGCCTGAATATGATAAGTAGGAGAATTGAGTCCTTCGAATGATATGTCTGAAGGTAAGTATTTGATTAAAATAGTAGTGTTAGAGCTGGAATTATATAATTTTTAGTCGATTCTAAATCAATTTAAATTATTCCTTTACAATTTCCAATACATAGCATATATAGCAACAATTATCTAATTAAAATATACTTAATTTATGTTCACTTTTCGGCAGTAATTCTAATTACTCATTTGTTATTCATATTTGCCAAAAAAAAAAAAAAAAATATTCCGTTTATACACATTTATGACGGTATTTCTAGAAACGAATATTTAGTTTATTTGGAAATTCATACATTTTAACTAAATATGTAAAAACTCTTTCATTTCACTACATTTAGCAACTAAACTTAAACAAATGTAATCTACCGTAGACTGGCTCATGAAAAAATTTCACTATTGTCACAACTCAAAATGAGGACTGAGATCGAAAAATGTTTAACATACATATATGTTAATAAAAATGAAACCACTAAACTTACAGTTTTGAATCTTTTTTATTTGATTGAAATTCTAATCACTAATGATGAAATTTTGAACCTTTTTCGAAAACACTTCCATTATGTTTTTTATAGTGCTTTATGTCACTTTCTTCGAACAGGTTGTCCATCTCCGTTTAAAATCTATCTCTCTTTTGGACACCTTTTTTTGCTCTTCAATTCTCTTTTAACAAGAGCCCAATATCTCTCCACTGGACTCAGCTCCAGGCAGTTTGGATGAATTGCCTCTCTTGGTACAAATACCACATTATTGTTCTTGTACCACTCAAGACCTTTCTTACCATAGTGACAGAAGTCTTATGAATGGAAACATCCTTTTTTGTAAACATTCCTTGATGTAAATTTCGGTATTTATAGAAGAGCCCTTTGTAACAAATGTTTTGCTTTTTTGCCGCAACTGCATATTGCTTGCCATGCCAAGAACTTTATGGGAAATTTTGTCTGTTTTTGGGTACTAAAATTTACCCAGAAGCTGCGAAAAATTGGTCATACGTACATTTGGTCATCCATTATGCAGCAGGTATATTTTTTGTAGAAAATTTGACTTAAATTTTCGTGCTCTGTATTTGGTCTTTAAATTTTTAGCAGAGTTCCTGTCAGGAACTTTTTGAGCCTTGTATGCTTTTAAACCTGCATTGGCTTCAAATTTTCGTACCAAAGAATCCGAGCACTGAGCTAACCGGGCTGCTTTCCTACCGGAGGTGTTGGGACCACTTTTGAAAATGCTTTCTATTTTTTTGGCTTTAGAAACATCTTGTGGACCATTCCTTCTATCTGAACCAGATTTTATATCAACGAACAAGTTCTCCCGGTACTGTTTAATAACATTGGAAAAAGTTTGTTAGCAGACCTTTGATTGTTTGGCCAATTTTTTGTACGACCAATTTGGGATTTGTTGAAAATATTTAGTCATTTTAGTACGCACTTTTTTCTGGTCACTCATTTTAATCAGATTAACAACAAGTGAATATACTTGACATTAAACATAATAACTGACATGTTTTACAAAGGTAACTTGATCAAAAAAAAAAAATAATACTTGAGTGAAAAGTTTTAATGAAAAACGTGTGTTAAGAATTTTTCGATCTCAGTCCTTAACGCAATATTTTGTGAACTGACGGATCTAAACTTGTTTTATTTGCCAGTTAATTGCCAACAATATATTTGAAGTCCACACTCTTCTACTTTTCAAACACAGTACACTGTAGAAACAGTGTACTTAGGTACTGCTATCATCTTGCTCGCAACTGTATATACTATGACAGATATAAACAAGTTTGATATCAATAATAAATTCTCGCACTCGTAATCGAAATAAATTACGAACGCTTATTGGCGTTCGAGTAAAAACTCGTTCGTTATCGTGCACAATCATTATAATTTTCTACACATTTTATTCGATATCGAATAAGAGTATCCCTAAAATAAAAAATACTCGCACGTTCGAATAAGTATTCCATCGTGATCGACTGCGGTAATTAGTTCCCAGATAATTATAAGAAAAGTAATTTTGGAACTAATGGTCCTATTTTGGAACGTTTTAGACACAATTTGGTACTTATTATTTGGCACTTATTACATTGATCACTGTGATCAGCGTGCTTACATAGTAAGTAGTAGGGTATTCAATTAATCGGGTTTCTGATTTAATCGGTTAATCGAGCAAATAATTAATCGGGGCTTAGATTTAATCGGTTAATTTTGAATTATTCGATTAACCGAGTTATTTCTATTTTAACTTTAAATTAAGAATAAAACAACGAATTTTGTGTACCTATTTAAGAAGTTTATTAATAAAAAGAACAAAAACGTAAAAAACAAATAAAACATAACAATTCAACAAAACCAAATAAGTAATAGCATAACAAAAATATGGTATCTGAGACCTTTTTTATGCACATGTGAGTTTTTTTTTAGGATTATAGGGAGATCTTCTGAAATAAGTTTTTTGAAAAAGAATATAATTGAAATGTTTTCCTTTTAAAGGATTTTTTTTTATTAGTTTTAATAAAACTTGACTTGGAAAGAACTCTTTCACTGATTAGATGTTGGAGAAAACAAAAGTAATGCATGATAAAGAATATCCAATTTCTCATATAAAATCCTCATGTATATATTTGGAGTCCTTTTTGTATTTTTTTAGATTATGAATACTTTTAATAGTTTCTGATAAAAGACTCGTTTCAGTTATGTCTTTAGATTCATCCATTATCAAGTCGTCCTCCGACTCATTAGGACAAAGATAATCATAGTACATTCTAGAAAAAAGTTCATTTCCAAATTCCTTAGTTTCAATTTATGTGCTATACTTCTAAAAAACTATTGCTAGAAGTTAATGTTCATGAGTTAAAAATTAAAATTTGTGTGCTTAAAACTATATTTCTATATAAAGAGCAAAAAAAAAAGAAATTTCGGTTAATCGACACAAATTAATCGGTTTATTTGAAAATCGCCAATTTTAAATTATTCGACCAAAATTAATCGGTTAACCGATTGGCGGTTAATCGATTGAATACCCTAGTAAGTAGATACACATTAAGATCGAGTCAATTTTTTCCCTTCAAATTGAAAAATTGTGAAGTTAAGAAATGGTACTAGTATTTGCAAGCTAAACTAGGTGTGGCACTTACTAATCAATGCTTATTTTTATAGGGTATAAATAAGTTTGTCATTCCGTTTGTAAAATCTACATTTTTTATTTGCGACCCTACAAAGTTCATATATTCTGGATCGTTATAGATAGCGTAGTCCATATAGCCATGTCCGTCTGTCCGTGTGTATGTTGAAATCAACTTTCCCTAGCCCCCAAATAACTCTCATACACGATTCATACATCAATATATCAGGAATTCTTTCGGCTCGGTTGCAGAATCGGCTCACAAATGGCTGAGATATAAGGACAAAACCAGGACTACCTCAATATTTTATCCATATCTGGATTATAGGCAATATGTATATCCAATAATAGATATTCCAAAGATCTTTGCAACAACGTATATAAGGCCAAAGTAAGTCGGAGCTACCATAGGTCAAAATCGGGAAAAAAAAATTTTTTACCAAAAAAAAATTTGTTGTAAAATTTGTTTCACAAATAAATTTAAAAAAAAAATTACAATTATAAAAAAATACTTAATTCTCATAAAAATTTTTACGCTAAATTTGAGGTACAACAGTAATTTCAAGTACTAGTTTTTTGGGAATTTTGAAAAATTGTTGTTCCGAACTGACTCAAAACAAATGTAATCGAAAATAGCACAATATGGATCATGGCGTGGTGCTAGCGCCACATTTCACATATTATAACCGCTACACAGTGGTTTAGAAACTTTTTTTTAATAAATAATTCATTTGAAATATCGTAGAGCAATTTCTTAAGTTTGTAGCAGATGTGTTTTCGAGTTGGTTTAAAATTGTTCAGCTTCGTAGGCGGAATGCGGGCCAGTGGGTGGCCTCTCAAATTTGGGCACCTCAGGTCTCACATTTATGATCCGAACTAAGTAAAAGAAAATCACTATATACATAGAAGTGAGTTACAATAATTTTTGTTCAGAACACAATTCTTTCTTATGGAAATTACGACTTCATACAGTTGACATCTGTACATCAAATTTTTTATTCAGGAGAAATATCAAAAAATTACAAAACTAATTTCGATTAAATCGAACAAAGACAACATTTTTTTTAAATTTTAGCTCAAAATTCCAAAAATATTGAAATTTTATAAAAACTTCAACAAAAATTTCGGGATTGCTCGACTTGTTTGAAACACTTTTATAGATTAGCATCTCAAAATCATTTATACCATAAAATGTCTATGGTATAATAGGAAAAGAATCTTAAAATTAATCAAACGGAAATTATTGGTAATAAGTACTTATATGTCGATCTACCCTAATGTTTAGTAACATAAATACTCCACTGTACACTACTTGTACTCAGAACTTTAACAGTATTTTATGTAAAAGTAATAGCAGTAAAATGTGTTATACATAGTACATGTATTTATAGGGTTTTAGGTGGAAATGTGTATATTGGACAAGTGCTTGGAATGCTTATGTACACATTTCTATGTTTCTAAATATTTATGTGTATAATACTAATTGTAGTTTGATTTTTATCGCAAATTAAGTGAATTTTTCGTAAATGTTTATACTTAATTTGAACGTACAATTGCAGACAACACATCACTGTTTGTTTGCCCATTAACATTAGGATGGAGCATTTTGTATTGGTATGACAGAAATTTGGTAAAACTAAATAACTACACAGAGAAAATAGATTCGTAAGAGCAACCGAATTTGTTGCCAATCGAATGATTTTGCCTTAGCGACCAAATTTTTCAGTTGTGGCTACAAAATTTTAGAAGTGGTATCAAAAGTTTGGTTGCTTCAATCAAAATTCTTCTTATCCACTTGTTTTCTGTTACTAGAACCGAAAAATTCTATATGTGCAACTGAATCATTCGATACAAATTCGGTTGCTATTACGAATCCGTTTTCTCTGTGTATGATTTATGTTGAAATATTATATGATTTTAAGGACTTCCATACACTGACAGTTGATAGCGGCTATATTATTGAAGCTACATCTGTCGAATTGGCTGTAATTTTTCAATTTGTTTTCAAAATCATCATAGCGTTCAACAACACGTGCAACTGATAAATTGTTTTATGGAAATAGGTGTTCTGTTCGGAAAACGTTCTTCGCGCTTCGCCCATTTTACGGAGATGTCCATTTCTGAATGAATGGGTACGCCAACAAACTAAATTGTTAAATATGGGACGATACCAATTCACATGAGATCCAAGAGCGTCCAATCCATCCCGAAAATGTCATTGTTTGATATGGATTTTGGGCTGGCAGCGTCATCAGTGTATACTTCTTTGAGAAATACATTGGTAGATTATATCTGACACAGAATTTGTTTTATTTAAATTTAAAGATAGGAAGCGCTTAATGAAATACCCTGGGAAGATACGTTTATTTTCAATTGAAAATCCATTAAAACAAATAAGTGCCTCCCTATTGAAACATGTGTCCAATATGTTTATTTTTTGTTTTTTTTTTTTTTCTTATTTGTATTTGGTTTATGGGTTTGGTCATAGTCATAGTCACAGAGAGAGAGTCATACATACAACTAACTGACAGTCATCATTGCTAAATGTCATCATTTATCTATCGTCAAATGTTTTCATGTTAATGTTATTTTTATTACTACAACTACATATACTATATTCCATTTATTTATTTATTTGTAATTGTTGTTGTTTATAATGTTGTGTAAGTGTAGTGCTGTTTACTAAATTTTGAGCTAAAAAAAAAAATAATTTAAATGAAAAATAATAATTATATTAATGTACGCGAATTCAGTATGGTACCAAACATTATACACAGATTTCACAGATATATAATGATTTTGTTGCCGCCAAAACTAAAACTAGAGTTTCGTGTTCGGTTTTAATCGAAACCGCCTAAACCGAAGTTTTTACTTCAAAAACAATTTTCATTGAAAAATTTAAAATTGAGAAATAAAAAATAAACTTTTTCATCCAATGAATGATTCATCCAATTTCTCTAAAAACAAATCGATGTAAAAATATCTTTAGATTTCTTTAAATTACAATTATTGCTTCAGATGATGTAGCAAGCTAACTTTTGCAGACTAGGCATGGAAACATTCTGATAAAGAATGACACAAACTCATTCAAAAATATTTCCTGACAATTTAAAAAAAAGAATTCAAAATTTTCTTTAGTTTCATGATTATTGGTTCATTGTAATGTGGATTCGAAAAGTATTTTTAGAATAAAACAAGTAAAAGAGTTATATTCGGCTGTGCCGAATCTTATATACCCTTCACCAAATTATACTTTAAAATAAAAATTTTAAATATTTTTAGGTAAACAAAATCAATATTTTTTTCAAAATTTAAAAAAAAAAAATTTCAAAATTTTAAATAATTTTTTTTTTCAAAATTGTTTTCAAATTTTTTTTTTTCGAAATATTTTTTTTTTCGAAATATTTTTTTTTTTTTATTTTTTAATTTTTTTTAATTTACTAGTAAAAAAGTATTTATGACAAACAATTTTTAAAAAAAAAAAATCGGGTTAAAAAATGGTTTTTTTCGATTTTGACCCATTGTAGGTCCAAATTACTACAGCCTTATAAAGATCGTAGCAATGGACTTTGAAATATCTATTATTAGCAAATCGAGATTGGCCCTGTTTTTTCCTTATACCTCAGCCATTTGTGGGCCGATTTTCTCCAACAACCGAGCTGGAAGAATTCCCTATATATTGATGTATGAATCAAGTTTGTAAGTTATTTGGGGTCTTCAGAAAACGATTTCAACAGACATACAGACATTTGCATTCATTAAACCATGAATGCTTAATTTCGTGTTTCTAGGTCCCTCGTTATAAAATATTCAAAAAGTACTATTAGTTGAAAAAAAGTACCTGTAAGTCCCGGTTTTATATTCTAACTCATTCAGGATCATGTGTGTTTAATTTCCTGCTTATAGGTTAATTATTATATAAATTTCAAAAAATACCATTTGAACAACAACAAAATACTATCCTTGATTATTTCTTTACTCAGAAGCTTATCAGCCAACTATTATGTATATGCAATAAGTAAAATAATTTATTATAATAAAAAGTACCATTAGAAGAAAAAGTACCAATTTTCCCCACTTGATTTCCCGTCAAGTTTGAAATTTCAAAGAAATTTCCTGATTATAGGTTCAATATTATCAAAAATTTCAAAAGTACCATTTCGAAGAACGAAAAATTACTCCTTAGTTTGGTTTAGCTCTCGTTTTTGGGTATCATAATATCATTGAGCTCTCTATTCTTGATTATTTCTTACTAAGAAGCCAACTGTAATGTATATAAGCTAACTAACTTAATACATTTAAATAGTACCAATTTTCCTTAATTCTCTTGAATACCCACCAAGTTTGAATTTTAGTTTTTATAGTTTGAATTTTAAGTTTCCTATATTATCAACAGATATTGTAACACTTAATATTTAATAAATTATCACAAACCGAATAAAACCCGAAATCGATCGGTTTTTAATTTTTTGAAATCGAAACCGCGGTTTTGAAATTCTTCAGTTTTTTTTGGAAACTCTAACTAAAGCTGGTTTTAAGTATATAAGATACCCTGATTCTACCTTTTTTTTATACGCTTTTATTAGTTTATTGAATCTGCCTTTTATAGGCCTAACAATAAGAATTTAAATCTTATAACTAAAATTAAAAATAGTTGTTTGGATCTGCACAAGTTTTCTTTCTTATATATCATGGTGCTCCCGTCATGGTCCTAAGAATTTTAGATTGGGCCCTCTGTATAAGATCAATACTAGTGTTGCTAGCCATTCCCCATAATTGAATTCCATACGTTCAAATTGGTTTTAAAACGGTCTTATACAGGATGACTTTATATTAAAGGCTTAATTTTGATTGATCACTGATTAGAGGCTTTTAGCTTCATGTGAAGTCTCTTGGTTTCTATGTGACGGCGCCAAGTAAGCCGTCTATCAAGATGAATACCAAGATAGGTGACATAATCAGACTGTGGTATATTAACGTTGTTGAGTGTGACAGGTGGGCAATTTCCACTCCTTAGAGCGAACGTAACATGTTTACTCTTCAACTCATTCACCTTTATTCGCCAGTTTTTCAACCATGTCTCCACACGTAGGAGATAATTTTGCAGTTGACTAGATGCTATGAGTGGGTTTTTGTGTGAACTAATAATGATTCTACCTGTATACTTATTTTTTTAGTTATCGAATAATTGTTTTACAGGTTAGAAGCTTTTTTTAGATTATTGTATATGATGGAGGACCTTAGGACACTCCCGTTTAATACAGCAACAGTAATCTGCCATAATATGTTCATCCCAGCGATCCATGAAAATGAAATCAATGAAATATTCAACGTTTTTTAATTTTTCATTCTGAATAATAAAGTGTAAAAGAAATTGTCCCGTAATTCCTAAAAATTGGAGCGAAAATCCCACAAATGATATTTTTTACTATTTTGCCCATAGGGTCCATATTTTCTTCGCGGCTGGGAAAATACTTTGGGATTAAATAGGGATCACATCAAGGTTTTCAAAACTGCTTTTCATTTTCTGATCCCAGTTTTGGGACTTTAGAACATGTGGCCCAAAGCTGAAAATTGGTCTAATTCCAAAAGGCGTAGGGACGACATATTCGAAAACTATGACAAGTTTTTTATATCAAAATGTTCTCCGTAAAGATGTCTTAAATTGTTATATGTCCTTAAAGAAATTATTTTTTAAATAAAAAAAGAGTTAAGTCACCTTTTCGCCCAAAAAACAGCACAAATCTACTATTTTTTGAATTTTGTTTATTTCCGTAATTGATATTGATCTGAAATCTTTTGCATATTATTGGCAATTTAGTTGTTTAACTAATGAAAAATATTTGAGTTCATTCAGTTCAAAAGTAGGTCCTATATTTTACAAAAAGCGGATCAAGGTATGGCAAAATTTTAAAATTCCAATTTTGAAATGCCTATAACTCGGAAATAATAAGTGATAAATAGCACACGCAAGCATGTTTTTTAAGAAACAAGTCGAGCGCTTTCTAAAAATATAAAAATCTTTGAAATCGTATGGGAAACAAAAAATGGCACGTGTTTAAAAATTTTACATGTTGAAGGTACCCTAATTTGAGCACTTGGAGGGTCCATTTTAATAACTTAAACTGTGCAATCGAATGATTCGGTTGCACCCATAGACATTTTCAGCTGTATCAACACAAAGTCAGTTGATAAAGAAGAATTTCAGTTGTAGCTATCAAACTTTTGTTAACCATTCTGAAATTTTGTAGCCACAACTGTAAAATTCGGTCACTGAGGTAGAATCATTCGATAGGCAACAAATTTTGTGTTATCTGAGTAATATGTTAAGAGTTAAATCTATACCCAACAAAAACTTTGTGAATTTTGGTAATGGCAACTCACACAAGGCAATTTTTTCTGTTTTTTTTAGCTACATACTCAGGAGTTCTAGGAGACTATGATTTTGCCTATCCCTTAGGTTGACAACTAGTTACATAACTAGCTACGTGACTAATTATTTTAACACGTACATGTCCTAAGCAGGGGATCAATTTACCATGTCTGATAGCTGGGCCAAAGTAGTCAACGTATTGGATTCACATAACGTTTATATAGAATCAGTTACCTTACAATCAAACTAACTGGTTACCTGATCAGCTACATAACTAGTTACGTTGCTAAATTGCCCTAAATATTCAGTTAAAAAACATCTCATAGACAGTCCAATAAACTTCCTCCGACAACAATCCAATATATTACTTCTGGTGGGTAAAATAACTACTTTCTAAATTGCAGTACAAAATAAACATTTTGTACTGTTACTTAGAGACACTAAAGTGACAATTGGCACGCTAGATTACAAAAAGCGGATCAAGGTATGGCAAAATTTTAAAATTCCAATTTTAAAGTGGCGACATTCTAGATTACTTAGCGACACTTAAGTGACAATTTTCCCGCAGTTCCGTTTTTACTCTTCTACTTGTCGTGCAAGAGTTTTTATAAAACTCAAAATAAATACATTGCAAAAAATTTGCCTGGCCAACAACAAACTAAATTTGTTTCATACTAATTTTCGAAACGAATTAACTATTTGCCGTTAAACATAACGGAAACATAATTCTATCAATTAATTCCTAATAAGACATGTGCCTATTAAAATAACACCTCTTCTACGCACAACCTTTTAGCCATAATTCTAACAAAATTTGTTGGCCTTAATCGTAAACATTCAAACAAATAGAAAAATTCCTTTATTTAGTTAATTTAATGCACATAAAATAAAAACACAAACTACAAAAGTAAATAAATAATTTACATTTGAATAGTTATTAGAATGATTTTTGCCAACTTTATATACATATTTATACCATTTATCGCATGTCAATACATTCGTATGTATGTATGTATGTATTCCAGTTAGTGTTTGCACTTGTATTATTTAAATAATTTAAAATTCTACTGACACAGTAGTTATTATCATTTGAAATAGACTTCAAAACAAAAACAAACAAATTGAAAACCTTATAGAAATCGTTAAAGCCTTAATTTTTCTACATTAAGTGTAGTACGAGTACTATTTATGAGACCATAAGTACGTACATACTCGTACTTAGAATATCTATTATAGATTTAGATTTTTTTGTTTAGTTTTTTATTTGATTATGAACATAAATTAAAATAAATTATAAAAAAAAAAAACAATAAAAAATAAGTTAATAAAAAAAGAAAACTAGTAACAGTGTTATAATCTGCTGTGTCGAATCTTATATACCCACCACCAATCTAATAAAGGCACCCATCTATTGTTTGGCATTCTGTATAAAAGCTTTTATTTGGTTCTCCCGATTTATATTTTCTATTACTAGGAAATATCTGTGGAAAATTTCACCTTAATAGATTCATATTATCGCATAGTGATCCAAAACATTTTAACGATTTAACCTATATTTGGATATATATTGGCTATTAGCTATAACTATTTGTGGCAAATTTCGGTTTTCATATAGGAGGGACATTTTGTTCTAAATTTTTCTGATCAACAAAGAATATTTTCGGTAAAGTTTCGCCCACTAAGTTATTCCCTTTAAGTACTATCATGAGTTTAACAGACAGACAGACAGACAGACAGACAGAAAGAAAGACATATGGAAGCTATGACCAATTGTGGGAAGATCTTCATATACTTATGTGCGCCGATTTCTATGTAAATGAGGATTATTGATGTCGCATTTCAAACAGATTACGACATTTATAAGAGCTTTCTGCGTATTTAAGTGATTCTAGGAAGTGGACCTAATATTGTGGCTATGATCAAATCAGGCCCGATGTTCGCAAAGTCCACAAAATTGATTTTTCCTAAGATATTATTTATCTGTGTAAAAAAGTTAATGTGTTTTTCAAAAGTGGTCCTTAAATGGGTGCTATGACAAATTATGGGCCAATTTTCATAGAATTTGGTAAGAAGATTTTTTATATATTGGGTGTATAACTTAACAATGCGGGATTCACAACAGTTGGCGAATCTTTTGCATGCGGTTTTTGTATTTAACAACTTAAATGTCATTTTAAACAACTTAATCTGTCATTTATTCTCACTTAGTTATTGAACATTATAGTGTAAATAACAACGTTTTTTTTTTTTTTTTTGTTTCGAAAATTTCGAATTTAGTTCCAACAAAGCGTCATATGCCGGAAGTTTTGCTTTATTCCTTTAATTTGAAAAAGTGCAAATGAAGCACACCGATTGCTCACTAAAGTTTATGGTGAATATGTTCCATCGGTTTCAACGTCCGAGAGTGGTGATTTTGACAAGGAAGACAAAGATAGCCCAGGATAACCAAAAAAGTTTGAAGACCAAGAATACGAAGAAGAAGATTGTTGTAAAACTCAACAAGAGCTTGCCAAATCATTAGGAGCTTCTCAAGAAGCAATCATAAAACGTTTGCAGGATTCATTCAAAAGCAGGGAATGGGATTCCATACGAATTGCAGCCAAGGGACCTTACTATAGAAAATTGTCTTAATGAGACATTTTTCTATAGAAAATTGTCTTAATGAGAAATTCTTTCTACAGAAAATTGTCTTAATGAGACATTTTTCTATAGAAAATTGTCTTAATGAGACATTTTTCTATAGAAAATTGTCTTAATGAGACACTTTTCTATAGAAAATTGTCTTAATGAGACACTTTTCTATAGAAAATTGTCTTAATGAGACACTTTTCTATAGAAAATTGTCTTAATGAGACATTTTTCTATAGAAAATTGTCTTAATGAGACACTTTTCTATAGAAAATTGTCTTAATGAGACATTTTTCTATAGAAAATTGTCTTAATGAGACATTTTTCTACAGAAAATTGTCTTAATGAGACACTTTTCTATAGAAAATTGTCTTAATGAGACACTTTTCTATAGAAAATTGTCTTAATGAGACATTTTTCTATAGAAAATTGTCATAATGAGACATTTTTCTATAGAAAATTGTCTTAATGAGACACTTTTCTATAGAAAATTGTCATAATGAGACATTTTTCTATAGAAAATTGTCTTAATGAGACACTTTTCTATAGAAAATTGTCTTAATGAGACATTTTTCTATAGAAAATTGTCTTAATGAGACATTTTTCTATAGAAAATTGTCTTAATGAGACATTGTCTGAATAGAAAACTGTCTTAATGAGACATTTTTCTATAGAAAACTTTCTTAATGAGAAAACTGTCTTAGTGAGACATTTTTCTATAGAAAACGGTTTTAATGAAATATTTTTCTATGGAACTCTGTTTTAATGAGATATAGAAAACTGTCTCAATGAGAAATTTTTCTATAGAAAATATTCTTGATGAGACATTTTTGTATAGAAATCTGTCTTAATGGAACATTTTTCTATAGAAAACTTTTTTAATGTAACACTTTTCTATAGAGAACGGTGCTAATGAGACACTGTTCTATAGAATATTGTCTTAAAGAGTCCTATACATAATTGGTGATTTGTGGTTTATGTAGAAGATGTTATTAAAAAGGACTATTTACGATATTATAGTCTACATTGGAATACTGTGTCATTTTCTCAGTTTAAATTTATCTTATATTGTCTTCCTTAGTTTTCTCCTGTAGCTCCCTTTAGATTCCCCCATTACCTTCGCTTTCAAATATTTATTTTATATTATTGTTATTTAATCCAGTCTTTTATTGTTATGCCAAATCTATTGCATTTTCCTATTGCCATTGTTGTTTCAATTTCAGCCAAATACAAATACTTCGCATTGTTTTGCAAAACTGCCTCAAAAATATTAAATTATTTTTTCCCCCATTTTCAAATGCTCAAATAAATAGTAAATAGAAAACGCATAATAATACAATATGTACATTTGAGTAACATTAAACTGCAATATGAATAACAAACAGAGTATGTTGCATAGAAAATCGTATAAATACGCATATTTGGCATAAAGTTTGTTTTCAATTTATTTGCTGCTGGATTTTTCTTTGCGAGTTTCCAAGTGAATGGGTTTCTTTTTTTTAGTTTGTATGCATATATTTCGATTGTAAAAGTAATAGGAGGGATAGATGATGGAAGTACTTAACTATATATTATCTTGATATAACAAATTTGTTTAGCCACCATCAAAAAAGATTTTGTCATTCCATATGTAACATATTGAAATATTCCTCTTATAGCCACAAAAGAAACTATCTAGCTATGTCCGTCCGTCTGTCTGTTGAAAACAAGATAGGCCCCAAACGAGTGGAGCTAGCTGGCTGAAATTTTCAACAAATATATGGTATTGACACTATCGATCCATTAACTCTCATTTACAATTGTTTTATTAAAATTGAGAAACAGAAATAACTTTCACATTATTACTATAGAATTCTAATAGAAGTTCAAAATTTATTTCTAATAAGACTTTCATACCAATTTTTAAGTATCCATGTTAATTTTTTTTTAAAGATTATGTTGGATTAATTAAAAACAAAACTCCATTCGCATGATAAATTGAATAAAATTAAACAAAATAAACCTCAAACTCAACAAGCGCAACTAAAATTTCAAATATTTTTGGTATTTTTTTCAAAATGTGTTCTCGTAATTTGTTAAGAGTTGTACTAGATTTTTTTGCATTTTAATTTTTCCTATTATTTCGTTGTTTTTTTTTCCTTTACAAATGAGCTACAACTTCAACATGATGTATGAAAATTTATGCAAATGAACCCACATGTTTTCAATGCAACAGCAATGCCAACAATAGCAACAACAAAAATTAAGTAAATTTTCAAACTTGTGCAACAATAGATTAACTCTCAACAACTATTGTAAAATAAAATTTCAAAATAAACATAACAAAAAAATTATTTTGCATTTTTTTGTTTAGCTTTCGCAAATCACAATAAACTTTAAAACAAAAAAACAGCTTATAAAAAACATTAAGTACAGAAAAAAACAAAAAAACTAACTACCATCAAATTGTAGAAGAATGTAAAAAATGCAAATATTTTAAATTTCGTTTCAGTTAAACAGAATTTAATAAAATCATAATAAATGAATTTAAGATAAATATATTCACCTTAACTCTATGATTCATTGATTTAACAGTTTCTAACTGTTTGAAATAGTGAAATATTAGGCGATATCATTAGTCCCCCCTTCACTACTTTTCCACTTATTTTGTACACTTTTTAGCATGGCAACACACCTTTGTTTCATTTAGTACTTACTGTACTTAGTATAACACTAAATTTCATTTCCCACACCCGTATCTGTATCTTCAAGAGTATGTATAAGTTAAATTATTTCCAAATAGCTGCACATTCACACTGGCCCTCTTCCATTTTTCACCGTTTTCCCAGAATACCAACCAGCCAACCAGCTCCCCCATTGCACAAAAACAAACCAAATACACAAATATTCATACAGCAACATTAGAAAATTGTTAAAATCGCACAACTTCTTAATTGTTTTGAAAGCAGAGAATCCATCAGCTTAATTCTGCTTTGGCAACAAGCTGGTTAGCAGCAACATAAACCGAAGAAAAGAAATGTTTATGACTTACACATCGTGTGAATTTTAATTAAAATGCAACCAGAAAAACTAAAACTTTCAAGATCATAATTTTCAAGTAATTTAACAGTATAAAAAAATTGCAAAAAAAACTTACACATTATTAATAATTTTCAAGCCTCATAAAACTAACGGTATTAAGAAAAATTGTATCTAGCTGCACTACATTCGAAAATTGGGTATTTTAAGTCGACTCGAGGGAAAGTAAGAACTATTTTATATCAATTTGGGTTTGAATTAGAAAAAATGCCTAAATAAGCAACTTCTCATATGTAGATAACAATCCACATAAGACACTTTTCTATAGAAAACTATCTCAACAAGACAGTCTTCTATCGAACTATCCTATAGAAAACTGTCTTAATCCGTCACTTTTCTATAGAAAACTGTCTTAATCAGTCACTTTTCTATAGAAAACTATCTCAGTGAGACACTTTTCTATAGAAAACTATCTCAGTGAGACAATTTTCTATAGAAAACTATCTCAGTGAGACACTTTTCTATAGAAAACTATCTCAGTGAGACACTTTTCTATAGAAATCTATCTCAGTGAGACACTTTTCTATAGAAAACTATCTCAGTGAGACACTTTTCTATAGAAAACTATCTCAGTGAGACACTTTTCTATAGAAATCTATCTCAGTGTGACACTTTTCTATAGAAAACTATCTCAGTGAGACACTTTTCTATAGAAAACTATCTCAGTGAGACACTTTTCTATAGAAAACTATCTCAGTGAGACACTTTTCTATAGAAAACTATCTCAGTGAGACACTTTTATATAGAAAACTATCTCAGTAAGACACTTTTCTATAGAAACTATCTCAGTGAGACACTTTTTTTATCGAAAACTATCTCAGTGAGACACTTTTCTATAGAAAACTATCTCAGTGAGACACTTTTCTATAGAAAACTATCTCAGTGAGACACTTTTCTATAGAAAACTATCTCAGTGAGACACTTTTCTATAGAAAACTATCTCAGTGAGACACTTTTCTATAGAAAACTATCTCAGTGAGACACTTTTCTATAGAAAACTGTCTTAATGAGACACTTTTCTATAGAAAACTGTCTTAATGAGACACTTTTCTATAGAAAACTGTCTTAATGAGACACTTTTCTATAGAAAACTGTCTTAATGAGACACTTTTCTATAGAAAACTGTCTTAATGAGACACTTTTCTATAGAAAACTGTCTTAATGACACACTTTTCCATAGAAAACTGTCACTTTTCTATAGAAAACTGTGTGGATTTTTCATTATTTGACTTCGTTTTTGTAGTGATAATAATAACATACTTTTCGATGACCACGGTATGTGGTATTCAATAATTGCAAATCATTAAAAATTTCTTGAAGAAAATGTACATGCTTTTTTTGCTTGTTGGCGCATTTTGCAACCTTAGAGCCGATGTGGCACGTGGCTCAAAGCCAATGCACAGCCTCATACTGCCGACTTAAATCCAACTTTTAACACCTTTTCTCTTTGCCATTGTTTATTCTATGCACAACTCGTATGCGGCAGTGAAAAATGTTTGCATTTTTATCTTTATAGGCCTATGTATATGAATAAATAAATTTATGCACTGCGAGACTTTCAACTGCACCGTAAGTATATATATTTTCTTTAACTCATTTTCTTAATCATCTTCCTCTACTTTTCATTCATTCATTTAGACTTATTAAAATGCATTAGATGGCGAAAAAAAAAACACTAAAATGCCGCTTAAAAGTTACTGCGCGCCAAATCATCTTCTTCAAATCTACTAACTTAAAAAAACACACTTAAAAATCAAAACATGGAGAAAAAAAACTATTTATTCAAGACGTACTTGTACACCTCGTACATACAACCGAGTGAGACGTAAGTTCCTACATACATATGTACGTTACTCATGGATGCAGTAGAAAAAGTAACAGTAACAGTCGCAAAACAGTAAAAATACACATGTTTTTCGTGCATTTGCGCCAAGTGAATGTGCGCTAGGAAATAGTGCAGCGGCGTGTCTTGCTGCAGCTGCATACTATTTAGTAGTAAGTATATACAATGTACATACATAGTAAGTGTTGCAAGTTGATTGTAGTATCAGCACGTTCAAAATTTGTTAGTTGGTCAGTTAGAGGTTTTTTTCTATTATTACTTTTTTTTAACGATCACTTATAAAAAAATAATAACGTCAATGAAATGTATAGAGTGTGAATATGTTTTTATGGCGAGAAAAAAATTATTAATATTTGAGTACATACACATGTATATTTATGCGGTTAGAAATTAGTGATGCACCAACAATATAATTTCATTTCACTGCAGCCGGTATGCATACGAAATACTGTGGGGAATATACATACATATATGTAAATGTATATCCAAAAACACGGTTTCCGTTTTAACCGAAAAAGTGTATTCTTTAAACAATCGGTTTCGGCTTTTGTTATTCTAAAAAAAAACGGTTAACAGATTTTATATCAATTTTCTGTATATTTTTATATACATTTTTGTAAAAAAAATCAATTAAATAGATTTTAACAAACAACTTTACCATTCTTGCCATTCGGTTTGGCAAGAAATCATTTTAAACAAGTAAGGGTGTTATATTCGGCTGAGCCGGAGGATCATTTGTATGGGGTCAAGGTAAAGTCAGGGACCAATATTGCCCTATTTGAATACAAACAAACCTTGTTAACATAGAGTATTTATGGGAAATTTCAGCCAGATAGCTCCTTTCGTTTGGGCCCTATCTTGTTTTTAACAGACAGACATACGGAATGACGGACGGACATAGCTAGATCATTAAGGAATCTTATGAGGACCCAGAATATATATGAGTGTATACTAATATGGATCTGCGACAAATATTATGATGTGTTAAAAACGGAATGACAAAATCTGTTTTTTGATAATGGGTAAAAAAATACATTTGGGTGACCCGATAAACTAGACGATAGTGTGCTGTACTAGCAATCTGAGGGTTGTGGGTTCGATTCCCAACGGAGATTCTGGTTGTATCTGGAGACAAGCAAAATGCTTTGCTTCCTGTTTACACGCTAGTATTCAAAATATTTAATTGTTTGGTATTGATATTTTTCTGCAAATTTAATTTGTAGCTTTACAAGTTTTTGTTTTATTTATTTTCATGTATAGTATTGTTAATACAAGTATTTACTATTGATAAACAAAAATTTTTAAAGTTAATCTTTCCAAAAGAGGTAACTTCAAATCAAGAAATATTTAAAGCGGCTTGAAATAAATCGTAAAAATTACCGATCCTTATTTCGGCAATTTTCACGATTTATTTTCATAATAACAATTTCTCACAAGTTCTCAATAGGATTGAGCCTGGATATAACTGAACTGTTAATTGAATATTTTTTACTCAATTCATGCCGTGATAAGCCTACCTTCCAGTCTTCTATTACTTTAATTTTAAATTCACTGGAGTACTTGTTCGTTGCAATCTATTGTTTTTTTCACAATACACTGTATAAAACTTAAATTATACAGACTACGCCTTCCTTTATTATACCCTTCACCATGAGTGGCAAGGGTATATATAAGTTTGTCATTCCGTTTTTAATTTCTACATTTTTCATTTGCGACCCCATAAAGTGTATATATTCTGCATCGTTATAGATAGCGGAGTAGATATAACCATGGCCGTCTGTCTGTCTATCGGTTAAAATCAACTTTCCAAATCCCCTAAATAACTTACAAACATTGATTGATACATCAGTATATTGGGAGTTCTTCCCATTCGGTTGCTATTTGAAATCGACAAAATCGAACAACAAATGGCTGAGATATAAGGAAAAAATCGGGACAACCTCGATTTTTTGCCTATTTTTGATCTATATTTGGTTTACTAAGTCATTAATATACACCATAATTAATATCTAATGATAGATATTTCATAGTCCATTGCAACGATGTATATAAGGCTATAGTAATTTGGACCTACAATGGATCAAAATCGGGAAAAATATTTTTTAACCCGAATTTTTTTTTTACCAAAAAAAATTTTTGTCATCCATTTTATTTCAGTAATAAATTTAAAAAATTAAAAAAATAAAAAAATTTGATGAAAATTAGAAAAAAACAATTTCGAAAAAAAATATTTTTAAAAATTTTGAAGAACATATTTAAAATTTGTATTTTAAAGTATAATTATGTGAAGGGTACATAAGATTCGGCACAGCCGAATATAGCTCTCTTACTTGTTTTTATCTTCAGGAATTTTTTAATGCATCCGTTGCGAGTCCCGTTAAAATATGCAATAGCATAGTCAAGTTTTTAAACATCTTATAAGGGGGTGCTTTTGTTTTGTCCGTCGCGTTTTGTGTTTTATATGTTTTATCATTTTAAATTAATTGTTCATAAAATTATCCTCTACTAGATGAACAATATAAGTTAATATAATATATACAAAATACATCCCAAAAAAAAATTATGATAGGAAAAAATCCGTTTAGGTAATGCCGATACTGTATATCTAAATACATACCCGATATATATGCAACTAAAAAGATTTTGAATTGTTTTAAAAAATTTAGGAACACCAACCGTAAGTAATAAATCATTTGAATTTTATGAAAATCTAATACAATTTTTGTTTAGACGATGAAATTAATTTATTATACATAAGTTTTTGACAAATACTACAATTTTCTATAAAATATATCAATATTTTTATTATTTTTATCGAAACCGGTAGAGTTTACAACAGTAAAAAAAAGGTTAATCGGGTTTAGGTTTTGGAAATTCCAGTATGTAGTTATATTAAGCTTTTAGGTTCCAGTAGATTTTTAATATGAGTCAACTAAAATCCGTCAGTTAATATTTATCTAAATCCCTTTGAATAATATAGAATACATATCGTCGTCCCGAAGTTATCTTCACGTATATCACAAAACCAAATAAAATGAGTTAATACCACTTTCTGGGGTAAAATTCTTAGACCTATGGATCTGTTCTGTATATCCATTTTTGCTAAAAATCTAATGTGTAATAATAGCGTATCTATTAATATTTGTCAAAAAGTTATGTTTCATAAAACAATTTCATGGTATAAACAAACATTGTATTGGATTTTCAATAATAGAAATGATTTTATGGATTTACATACGTATTCAAAAATGTTTTAAAACAATTTGAAAACATTTTATTTTCATATGGATATCATAATGGGCATAAAAATGCATTTGGGATAGACTTGGCAATAGTGTGCTGTACTAGCAATCTGAGCATTGTGGGTTCGATTCGGAGACTCTGGTTGTATTTGCAAACAAACAAAATGCTTTGCTTGTTAATACCTACAAAATTAATAAATGACGTTTGAAGAATAACATCAGTAATCAACAAAAAATTATTTTGAATACGATCAAATCAACAAGCAATGTATTTTTATACCCTACACCACCATAGTGGGGAGGGTATATTAAGTTAGTGCTGTTGTTTGTAACTTGCAGATATATTGTCCTTACACCCTTTAAGTATATCAATCTGCTCATGACCACTTTCTGAGTCGAATAAAAGAGTTAAGCTCTCATAAATACCTTAATTATATAGATACTCAAACCAAATTCAACACCAATAAGTTTTATATAAGCTGAACTCCCACTACCAAATTTAGTACATAGCTCCCATATAAGGGCCACTTCCAAAAATCATTTTAATGAGCATAAATCTCTTAAAAATGTTGTCATTGAAATGAAATTAAATACAAAAAAGTTATATATTCAAAAGTTTATAATGATAGGTTCATAATTAGTCATAGCTCCCATATAAATTTTAAAAGTGTTGGGATTGACCGACTTTACTTTCTTACTTGTTAAAAATAATTTCTTGATAAACCGGATGGATTTAATATATAATACTGTCGTCTGTAAGTACCTTCAACAATATTTTCTAGTTAAACATACATACTTTATTGAAAATAACTCTAATAAGTGCTTATTATATATGTTCATATTAGGGTTCCTAATTTCCCGGTCTCTTTCCGATACCGGGAGGATATAAACAATTCTTTACATTACCGGGAATTTAAGATACTCAATTACAACAAAAACCAGTAAAGTTTTATCGAATAAATAGACCTCTTCATAGACATTTAAAATAATTCAAAAATAACTATATTTGATTGTCTAATGTTGGTCTAAAGTTTTTTAAGGGTTTTTAATATACATAATAGTAGCATTTGACCGGCCTTGTCACACTAGCAGTTTTAATCCTTATAAATGATTAAATTATTTATAAGGATAATTTGGAAATAATGCGTAGGTAGTTCGATTCAGAAAGTAAATTTTTCTAATTAGATTGTATATAAACAAATTTAAACCATTTTTATTGTTATTAAGCATTAATATCTCTAGAGGGTGTAATTTTATTCAACTTAATAATTCATTTAAGAGCTTAAATTTAAATTTGATTTATTCTTAATGACTGCAATTTTCTGATATGGCTGAAAAATTGTAGTTAAATAAAACTACAAACTCTGTAGCTAGAACCATAAAAATCTATGGATATAATGGAATAATTATATTAGCAATACATTTGATTATTAAAAAGAATCTGAATATTGCAACTTTAAGAAAAAAACGTATAAAGAAAATCCTTACATAAATTAACCGTAGGCACCGTACTTCATATGTACACACAGAAAAAAGATCGTTTGGAAATCGGTATTGATTATTAATAATTAATAGGTAGGATAGAAATTATATTATAATAACTAAAATTCAATAAACTTAACAGATTTATTGAGCTTAGAATCAAAAAACCACAATTGCAATCGAATTAAGGTTTCAACAAACGTAAAATTGGTTGATTTAATCGGATTGTGTCTTTACTAAATTATATTTTGAGTTATTGGTTAATGCAATCTATCATTGGTTATAAAATCCAATAAAATTTAAAATTCGGTGTTCTCAATCAATAAAAGTTTTTGTTTTTTGTTTGACATTCCAAAAAAAAAAGAAAATTGTAAATAAAACTTAATAAAAATAAAATATTTATTTGAATAAAATATTTTTTGGTGGATGATTGGTATTAATTTGGACCACAGAATATATATATGTACATATATATATTTAAGTTGTATGTAAGTATGTTTAATATACTATGTATGTATGTATGTATTTATTCTTACTAACGACTGTTTTTTTAATTCAGGTGCCTTAACGACAATAGTTCATGTTCGGTCTACAGGAATTACGTATTAGAAGAGATACATTTATAGTCAACAATGCACGTAAACGTGCTTTACGAATTATCCACGATGTTATGAATTCTTCCATTGGAAAACCTCGCTCTTGTGTTAAATAATTCGCCTATCTAAAGTTGTGGATGTCAACACCTAAGTAACGATATTCAACATAAAAAATACACTAATTAGTAGTTTTTTTGTATATTTATTTATTGTGTTGTATTTTTTTTGTATATTTATTTATTGTGTTGTATTATTTTAGTTGATAGGTAAATAAAATCCAACAATTATAATTATTTTTCATATAAATCAAAGAAATTATTAAAAATATAATAGAATTGCTCTAACTACTAGTATCGGTGTTCATCACCGAATTAATTTTGTAAAACGGTTGCCTGTACCATAAATTCAGTCATTACAATCGAATTATAAGATAGTACATGCAACCGACAAAATTCGATTGGCGCCAAATTCGGTTGTGATTACGAATCTGTTTTCTCTGTGTAATTTTAATTTACAATACAAAACATAAAAAAAATTAATATAATGTTTTGTATTACGAAAAAGTACTCACCAACTCCCAAACACCATAGAAAATATAAACATGTGCGTACTAAATACACCTTACACTAATAAAGTACCTTAATTTCGCACTTAAAGCTTTAGCTTACACACAAATTCCGACCAAAATATAAATCTATGCTAACTATACGTACTAAACCACATTTCCAACATCTATTATACCCACACTTGCCAACACCACTCGTGTTTTTATTTTGTTTATAATCTCTCATTCGTTTTCACAACAACAAAAACACATTCGTATTTTTTTGTTCGCTCTCAATACGAAATTCTCTTGTCTTTTGTTAAGTTTTGCCATCTCTCTTTCAGTTTTATTCAACCGGTACGTGTGTTTGTCACAAATTGCAAAGTGTTCTTATTAAAAGTTAGTGAAAATTAAAGAAATACCTTTAAAATTTATTAAAATTCAAGTAAAGTGTAATAAAAACTTAATTAAACATTAGACAATTGTTTAATTTATGAAAACTAATGAAATAAAAGTGTATTCTAGTTGGAAAATGAATTTTAAAGTTTTGTGTTGTTGTGTAGCAATTTTGTGAAATACCCGCGTGTTTATTTTTTTTTTTTTATATTAAGCTAAAAGCACAATGTAATGAGAATGTTGATGTTAAAACAAAATTGATAAAGCATGATAATAACAAATAAATAAAAAAGGGAACAAATAAAAGAAAATATTGTTTTGGTAGAGTGTTTAGTGTTGCCACTAGTTTTATGTTGAAATATATTAGTGTTTTTTGTGTAGTAAAGGAATTTGTATAGAGTTGGGGTATTTTGAAAATAGTTAGTGAGAATAAAGTTGAGGTGTTTCTTTAATAATTGTTTGTTAATTAAGAATGTTGAATTGGGATTTTTCTAATAATAATTGTATCTTGGTACATATTAAGCGTTTCTATTTAAATTAAACAAGTCCGTCTGCAAATAATTTTTGGTTTTAATATTTTTTATTCACTTTAATTGTTATTTTGGTATCTTGTGCTTTTAGCTTAGTATATTATTCGTACGTATATCGAACAAAAATATTTTTTTTTTTTTTTTAAATTTTAAAAACATTTTACATTTTTGGGTGATTAATTGATACCAGTAATTAATTTCAGGTAAGTTTACTTTACAACTTTTTAGATGCCCAATACTATGATTTGTAATTTGTTTGATTTTTACTATGAAATTTAAGTCTTAATAGGTGCTCAAATTTGGAATTGTCATTTCGTATACATACATTTATACTCGCAGTCAATATAAAAAGAAACAAAAATGATATACATATATCCTGGGTCCTCGTGAGATTCTAAAACAAAATAGCTATGTCCGTCCGTCTGGCAGTGTGTTGAAAACATGATACTCTCTGTTGATATGGTTTGTTTGGTAGTGATAATGGGCAATACAGTCCATGATTTTATACTAATGTCCCTCCGGAGTACTGTTTGAGCAGCCATCATTAATTGTCTCATAATATTTAATACCTATCCCTCCGGAGTACTGTTTGAGCAGCCATAAATAATTGTCTCATAATAATTAATACCTATCGTGAATTGGACATGAACAAGTTTTATATGAGCATAAATCTTTCTACCAACCTTTGTAAGGATCAATCCATAATTGACCCATAATTGTCAATTAATTATTTATATACATCCATATAATGATATTAATATATATTTTGGCATAAGTCATTTAAACTTTTAATAAATTAATCACTTTATCAAATTTAATTGATTCAATATAGGTATATGTATATAACACATTACTTCTTTGATTTCATTCCTATTTCATTATGGGTTAAAGTACCTATGTACCTTTAGTTTTTCAGTATAACGCACCACTGGGTCTGATATCTAATGGTCCATATTTTTTCACAAATTTCTATTAAAAATTCGACTCCAAAAACTTGTCCGCAAAAAATTTTATTGAATTTTTTTATAAAAATCATGTAATTTTTTTTTAAAACTCAAAAATTTGCAAAGATTATTCTATATAGAGTACAATTCCTTTATATCTAAATTCCTTATAAACGAATATCCAAACATCAAAGCCGATGAGGAATGGGTTAACATTACAAGATTTCAGTTATATATTCAGATTTATATTTGCACACAATTTCTATAAAAAAACAATGAAAACTTTTCCATTGGAACGTCTACAAAATCGAAAAATATTAAAATCGACTAATTACAAATATTTATTTATAATAATGGGAAGGATATTATGCTGTTGTGCTAATGCTTGTAACGCCCACAAATATTAAACTAAATCGGTTCATAATTTTACATGACGCTCATACAAATGTACTCCTGGAATAACCGTTTAATCCTCATAAATGTCTTAAATATGTCATTGTTCGTATAAAAATTTGAAAACAAGTCTTATATTAGTAAAAATTACAGCTTGAAGATAAATTCGTAAGTTCAATACGTCCCACATCTATGTTATCTACATAACATAGCACTGTTAAATAAAGTGAATTAGTTTTTTTGACAAAAACTTAGTTTTTTTTTGACAAAAAAGAAATTAAATTAATTATTTTTATTCATCAATTAAAGAAAATACTTTAAATTAAAACTTTTATGCCCGTAATTTCAACAAATAGATATCTATCAGTGTTTAGTTACCTATGGAGTAAAAATATTTGGTAATTTCTACCCATAGATATTGATTTGAAATTAATGTCAAGTTACCTTTTAGGTAAATTTATCTGCTTGGTATTTTACACCGTAGATATCTATTTGTTGAAATTACGGGTATTAGTAAAAAATAAAAATAAAACTTCTTCATATTAAGATTAATATTACAGTATAAATATGTACACTTAGGAAATACCTAAATGGGGTTTCGACAGGGTGGGTGAAAGCTGGGAGGGAGTAGATGTCAAAACTATATAGGGTATACCCAGTTGTTTCTCAGGGAGGGCGCTACGAGAAGTGGAATTTGTTCAATTACTTGTAGGGGCCACTTATGACAGACCTGAATAGGTTTCCAACATACCGGTTAAAAGCTGGGAGCTTTTAAAACCCAATAAAGACCGCTTTAAACTTACAATTAAAAAGATTATTTATTCAAGTTTTATTTTATAAAGTTCATCATTATGTGCGACCTTATAAGTTAATTAAAATCAGAATGCTGTTTAATATATAATCATACGAAAATTTAAACAGTAAATATTAGAATCCATCCATATAATAAGATTTTATTTTAAGATTTTTTAAGTCAATTCATTGTGGTTCGTTGTTACCACTGTAATTTGTTATTAATTATACACTCAGTATCCACTGTAAATTATTTCGTTAATGAACCGTTAGCTTTGAGTATTTGTTTCTCACTTCTATTCTTATAACTAGTATGTTGGTGTTGTAAACAAGAATGCTGTACCCAGCAGTTTTAGGAGAAAAGTCCCGTTCTAGTGATTTTACCTATCCTTTAGGGTGACAACTATCTACGTGACTAGTTATTTTAACACGTGAGTGTTCTAAACTCTGCACTACAAAGAGTACATATGTGTCAAATGATCCAAAATATATGAATTGGAGTTAGCGACTATTATTGTCTA
This sequence comes from Calliphora vomitoria, assembly GCA_942486065.2. Classification (NCBI taxonomy): domain Eukaryota; kingdom Metazoa; phylum Arthropoda; class Insecta; order Diptera; family Calliphoridae; genus Calliphora; species Calliphora vomitoria. The sequence continues at coordinate 57,157,489 of OW818031.2, read as the reverse complement.
TAAGGTATACATTGACTACTCGTTAAACTGCTGGGTGGTACATTGAATGTGAGAGACAAATAAAACAACAACAGTGTGGCGTTTATGAACATGTATGAACATGTAGAATTATTAGCAGGGATGGCAAATGAACGATTATACCTACTTAAGTTTTATTAAAAAAATATTTTTTAATAATTATAATTATTATTTTTTTGGGATTTTTTATTTTGCTCGGAAAAATGTAGAAAATAAAATTTGTTTGTAATACCTATAGGTAGGTACCTACTATGTGGATTAACAAAGAAGAACTCTGCAGGGTAGCCCTTATTTTAATTTAAGATCGAACTTTTCTCCAGAGTCCGAGCATAAACACTTTTTTGTTAAACTATTGTCTAAGCAAAAAATAAAACGCCCAAATTTTTTATTAGTTGAGTTTTTTAAGCAAATAGGGTAAGTGCTCCTATAGTCGGCATGACCCAGTAGTCGGCATTTTTGAGTCAAAAGCTTAATAAATAGGAATAACGATAATTTTATACAAAAGTAATATTTAACTTTTATTTAACATACACTCATTTCTCTTTATGTAATGTTTAAATTTGGGTGAGATGAGTATTTTGATCTATTTTTGACCTTATTCAGTGACCGTCTTGCAACAGGTGCGGTAGTGCCTGTTTTTTAAGAAATTTTTTAGTTTCAGGGCCAACTAAAACAAGTAAGTGACCATATTAACTTAAGTGATTTTGTTATCAAAGCGATTTTAACAGATAAAAGTTTGTTTAAATATTACCTCCAATGTAAAAGATTTTACAAAAAATAATTTGTTTGGTTATTTTAATCAATGCCGACTTCAGGCAAATGGGAATTTTTAAATAATCCTGAAGTCGGCAGCAGCTTTTATTTGTCTGGAGATCGCAAAACCGAGTAATATTTTGAGATTTAGAAGGGATTATTTTCCTAACATTTTAGAATTACAAATATGGACACACCAGGAAAAATACCCATGCACCAATATCCTGAAGAAGCCTTAAAAAATGCTCTTTGTGAAATAAGAGAAAAGAAGATTTCGGTATTAGGTGCTAGTAAAAAATGTGGACAGATTATACGGTCGTGTTTCTGAAGGTGCTAGGAAAATGGGGCCACAAACCGTGTTGTCTGATTCTGAAGAAAAGCGTTTAGTAAAATGGTGCCAAGATCTAGCAAAATGTGGATTTCCATTAAAAAGTGAGGATTTGCTAAACACGGTTCAAACAATCGTGAAGGAAGAACAGCGAACCACACCGTTTTTAAACGGCCGACCAGGATGGAAATGGTATCAAGGGTTTTTGATACGTCATCCCTGTCTTCCAATTAGAGAAGCAGAAGGAATTAGTTAGGGTCCAGCGGTAGTAACAGAGGAAGCCATAAGAAAATGGTTTGATGGATTAAAGAAATGTCTCAATGATCAGAACGCTTTGGATATTTTAGCTCATCCATCCCGAATATTTAATGGTGATGAAACAAGTTTAAGTATGTGCCCTAAAACTGGCAAAGTTTTGGCTCCAAAAGGATATCGGAGTGTATATTTCATACAAAAGGGGAATGAAAAAGAAACAATTACAGTGCTATTGGTCTTTTCAGCAATTGGCAAGACCGTGGTTGTATTTCCAGATATACGACCGCTTGAATTCTATTAAGTTTTTATTCTTTTCTTGATAAAAAATGCAATGCCGACAATTGGGTCACAAATTGCCGACATTAGGATTAAGGGTGCCGACTTCGGGCACAAATCGTGTTTTTTCACGAAGACGTAAATTGCTCAAATTTAATAAAAACTGCTTGAAAAGCGTTAATTGAGTCTAAAACTAAACAACAATAACCCATTAACATCCCAATACCATGTTCGCACTCATAATGGTACCACCTTAAAAAAGTTAAACTGCCGACTACTGGTACATTCACCCTATATTAGTCAAGTTTAGTTTTGTTAAAAAACATTTATATGCAGTTTTGTTTATCAGACATATAGCATAAGAAAAATCAAAATCAATCCTCTTTTCATTAATATTTAAATACACTATATGACTAACAATGTAAAGAGTCAATATTTTTGCTGGAACAAATAATAGAAACGTGTAAAAGGATTCAGTTTTTAGAGGCACATCTTTTTATTTTTAGTTAAAAAAATATTTTATTTTAATATTTTGTTGATCTATTTTTTTGCAAACCCCATTCAGGTCTGTTAAGATTAAAATTATACTGTAATTTTAATCTTAACATGAAGAAGTTTTTTTAAAGTATTTTCTTTAATTGATGAATAAAATTAATTAATTTTATTTATTTTTTGTCAAAAAAAAAACTCACTTTATTTAACAGTGCTATGTTATGTAGTTAACATAGTTATGGGACGTATTTAACTTGCGAATTTATCTTCACACCCTTTTCAAACGATTTGAAAATGTTGATGATATCTCACACACTTTATTTTTTTTTACATTTAAAGATAGAAAGCGCTTAATGAAATACCCTTTATATATTTGGGGGATTCACAAGGTCTGCTATTAGATCATATTGTCATAATGTCCTAATATATGCTGATAGTTTAAACAAATTTTTATTGTCTTTTAAACAAAAAAAAGTGTTATTTTATGACAAAATAATAAACATAGCTTGAAACGTCTTATTAGTATAGGACGTTTTTGTTTGAAACACAACACAAATTAGTTTAAACTATCATAATATATTAGGACAATATGACCTAATAGCAGACCGTGTGAATCCTCCCATTAAATTAGAAATATGTACTTCTACTATGTATTCGCTCGGTAAGCTTTCTTACTGGTTCATATCTGTACTTATTAGGGTATTCAATTAATCGGCTTTCTGGTTTAATCGGTTATTCGAGCAAATAATTATTCGGGGTTAAATTTAATCGGTTAATTTTAAATTATTCGATTAACCGAATAATTTCTATTTTACTTTTAAATTGAAAGTAAAACCACAATTTTTTTTTAATAAAAAGAACAAAATCATAAACAACAAACAATTCAACAAAAATAAAAGTAATAGCTAAAAACAATATCAGTTTTTTAGGATTTTTGGAAGATCTTCAGAAATAAGCTTTTAAAAAAACGAATATAATTGAAATGTTTTCCTATTAAACGATTTTTTCATTAGTTTCAATAAAACTTGTCTTGAAACGAACTCTATCACTGATTTTGGATGTTGGAGAAATCAAATGTAAGGCATGATAAAAAAGAAATTTCGGTTAATCGGTTAATCGATACAAATTAATCGGTTTATTTGTTATTTGAAAATCGCCAATTTTAAATTATTCGAACAGTTAACCGACCAAAATTATTCGGTTAACCGGTTAACGGTTACTCGATCGAATACCCTAGTACTTATGTTGAATGCTTAGAAAGTAAAAACGGACTAAGAACAAAAAGGGATTGACAAACGTTGCTCTCATATATAATATTGCTGCATGCGCTGATTATATAGCATCTTATTTAAACCGTATTCTTAAATTTTGAAAGCAATTCATATTATTTCGTGTAAACACTTTTCTTTATATTTTTATTAATCTATTGTTAATAAAATGTAACTCAGTTTGTTTTTATACGCTATGTTTGTTTAAAATTTTTTGAAAACATTTAAACATTCATTAACTTTATCTTTATTGTTTTAGCTATTTGTCTTAAAAACTACAATACAACAACCAAAGCATATTACAAAAATAATAGAAAGTAGTATTAGTCAATTTTTTGTTATTTTATTAAATTGATATAAAAGACAATACTCGTACAAAAAGTACAAATTATAATCAATTACTGGTAATGAATTGTCTACAATTTGTTATTGCATGATTTCTGCACATTAATTAAAATTGAAATAAATATCTACTTACTATTTGATCGCGTATACTCCTCTCCTCGTACTGTCTAGTTTTTTATGAGTGTAAGTTTGTTTTGGTTCAATCGATTGCTAGCTGTCAGACTCGAATGACTGACAGCCTAACAGACTGACTGAACAGCATGTTTCGAACCATTTTCATGTATTTTTATGTTTTTTTTTTCTATTATTGCTCTCGTTTTTATAATATTTTTTTTTCTTTATCATTGTTTTTTTTTTTTTTTTGTGTTAATTAAATTATCGCGTTTTTTAAGAGTTTCCACTTTTATGTACTTCTTTTTGTTTTAATATTTTCTTCTTTTTTGGATTAGTTTAATTTTTACTGTATTTGAGGTTGCAGTTGGCTACTAGTATTATAAGTACATACATAGTTAATACAAAAAGACAATTAGTAATTTTATTTTGTTAGCAATACCTTAAAATTTCTTAAGATTTTGATACAAAAATTGAGTGATAATAAGGAATAGTGATCGGTTATAAGTTGGATGAAATTTTTCATAGTTGGTTTACAAATTACTCTTTATGTGGATTATTAAGCTTTATCACACCTGTGAAATAAAATTATGATGCACATTTTCCCGTCTGCAAGAGTTAACTACAAAATATGCTGCTTAAAATGCTTCTTCTACATCAAGCGTCTTTAAATATTGTTTTGGTTCCTGACTATTCAATTCGATGCTTTCAGGGTTCAGTCACTTGCTTAAAGCAACAGGAGAATAATTCATATTTAGTACTTGATGTTTGTAATTTTTATGGTAATCAAAATTGTAGTGTTGTATTCCGAATTGATCATTCTAAAACATTCTAATGACTCCTTTAGACATACCCAGTTTTGTCGTAGATATATTGGACCAAATGTTTCGAACAGCATAGTGGGCCAACATTTCGGCTTGTCTTAAAATACCCCATGTGCATTGGTCTCTGGACCATGTGATCAATTAACCCTCTAACCCGCAAGAGTGCCTCAAGACATGCATTACAAAACACCAATTATTTCAAAAAGTAATTATAATTTTTGTTTAAAATTTAACGGTGACTTTAGTTACAGATTTGTTAACATTTCCATCGAAAGTCGAAATGCATTCTTACTTTTAGTTTTTGTTCTGTCAGCTGTTTTGTAAGTGATGTCATAATTTTAGCACGTGAAATTTTGTGTGTGATTTTTTTTTTTAAATCAAAGTTTTACTAACTTTTAGTCGTCCGATCTACTTATTCACAATAGTTTTTTTTTTTTTTTTTTGAAAAGCTAAGATATTCTTCTTTCAGTCTATGAATTTGTATATGCTAAACAATTAACAAAAAGTGTGTTGTGAACGCAAAAACTAAGGGGTGCCTCAGGGCACTGTTGCGGGTTGTGGCTAAATTTATCGTCGTGTTATATTGTATAGTTTATTACTTTTTTGTTATATTATTTGTTATATAAAAGAAATTATAGGAATGACAGATAGAGACCGCAGATTAAATTATACGTCTTGACTCAAGATCAGTTGGTACTTCACAAGAAGTTCCACAGCCTGCAAGTTCAAAGGTTGGCGTAAAAGCCAAACATCTAGTTGGTTAGGCAAAAAATATGGTACAAACTCAAAATGCGATCAAAATTGTTTTTATAAGTATCATCGTAGAAAGTAAAACATATTTTCTTACTTTTTGTATCTTTTTCATTAGTTTTTCAATAAAATCGTTTCAGGGCAACAATGCCCTGAGGCACTCTTCACCTTTTTGCACCTAGTTCCTAAACTTTATTTGCAAATTAGTTTCTGATGGCTGTTCTGAGTTTATTGGGTCATAATTACCCTAAACAAAATTATTCGACAACTTTTTTTAGCTTTTTAAAGATTGTGGGTTAGAGGTTTAAACAAAAAAAAAAACCGTTTGACAGCTTTATTAAAAACACAAGAAAACAAAATAAAATATTTCAAAAATAATGCTAGCTTGGCTGCCATAGTTTCGAGTAAAATCTTCCTAGGCCATGAAGCACATTTTTCACATTGATGTCTTTTTAAAATTTGCGCATTTTAAAATTGGAGAACTCATATGTGATCGACGAAATACTAAATGCAGTCTCAACGTGTCAGTGTTGGGAAGACTCTAGATATTTTGGAAATAAATTTGCATATTTTTAACTGTTTGTACAATTTCATATATGGGTATCAAAGGAGAATTAAAGTTGGCGACGGACCTCACAGAATTGTATTATTATAAAGACCTTGGGTTTGTCACAATATCAGACTCATGATCGATTTTATTAAAATTGCACCTATTAGTTAAACCCTAAATACAAACATTATATTGACTGGGAATACTTGTGTTTGGTATCGTAGGAAAGGTAATACTGTGAAATTACAATACATTGCAATATCATGACTTGAGAGTAAACAAGAAAGAGTGTTGTATTCTGCTATGCTTAATCTTGTATGTCCACAATCAATATGTAGTTTTGGCCCCCTATAGGGACTTGACTCAATTATGGTCCGAACTGTGCAGAATTTGATAGAGTGATAAATTATGAACCGATCCTCACAAAATTTGGTAAACTAATTTAGGTTCTTATGAAACATGTTTATCCAATTTCATCATAAATTACACTGTCCAACAAATTCAGACTTTTGATTGGAACAGAATAGCGACCATATAATTCTGAAAGATTATGTTGAGTAGAAAATTTTTGTAGAATAAACTTATAGTCCAGCTGGTCTGAGTTTGGTTTTACAGTGGGTCAATGTTTTAATTTTTTGATCGAAGGGAGCATTATACTAAATGAAAAAAAAAAGTTGTAAGTTAATGTCTGATAGAATTCTTATTGTCCGAGTTATATTGTGGTATTTTATGGGGATAATTTTTGTGGAAGATCTTAACCCTCTAGCTCCTCTCTTTAGGACTCAATTTGACACTTTTTTCGAGAAAATCAAAAAAAGTCCTTTCAAAAAAGATATTTAAGGATTAAAATATTCTGACAAACATTTGTCAGAAAATTTCAAAGATACCAAAGTTGTAAATAAAGCTCTTTACGCTTAATTATCAAAATTACACGCCACCTTGGGTTTCACATTTTTTAAAAAAATCGCCCAAAAATCCACTTATGATCCGAATGACCTGAAATTTAAAATATAATTAGTCCCTGGGAAGATCTCTAAAAAGAGTTAGCATAAGAAATTATGCATGTTCAAGTCTTTTTTTAGGGACTTTGTATGTATACTATGGACAAATGTTTTCTAATTTCGCCATACTTTACAATACAATTTCAGTGTAATTAGAACTAATTTGTGCAATATTTTATTAGGATTGCCCCATAATCAACATATTGATGGCGGCTCAAACTGTATTTGTATGGGGGGCAAGAGAGTATTTGTGTCAGCCAATTAGTTCCTTGCGTTTGGGCCCAATCGTGTTTTCAACAGACAAAGAGGCTTACGGACATAGCTAGATCGTCTTAGAACCTTATGAGGTATCAGAATATCTATACTATTTATTCTAAGATCAATATTTTGATATGTTACAAACGGAATGACAAAATCAATTACCCCCCATATTTTTTAATGGTGTAATGTCAATCGGTTCAGCCGTTTTGAAATTGCTTGCTTATCTAAAATATTTTGATTTTGCTCTACTGTGTATTCTTATTTTTGTCTGGGGGTATCATAAAATCATACTTCTTTGAAAGAGAGACTGACCTAGCAGTGACTGTTATTGCAGTTCGATGATAATATAGTGTATTCTTCCTAAATTGGTTGATAAATATAGATCAAATACAACATCAGAAATTTTCTGGTTTTAAACTTTTTCATTTCGGTGATCATGATTGGCCATGTATGTTATTTAAATTCTATGCCTACAAGCCCACAACTAACCTTGAATTGCAGTAAAATTCAATTCAAAGCTGCACCAATGAATTTATTATTTTGCCTAAGTATGAATTTATGCAAAATTATCATAAAAAATGTCGTCTAAAGACTGCCAGCCGTGTAGGCCATTTGCCTTGATGTGCTATTCAATACATAACTCTATCCTGTGGACTTTATGATTCCATAAAAATAATCTAAGAAAAACACTGTGTTTTCAAATATATAGTTCAAATCTTGTGTACAATTTGAGACACATTTTCTTTTTGTTCAAAATGACCTGCTGAAAGGTATTTGCTACCAAATATTGTTTGTTGTTAGGTTGCACGTACTACCGAAAAGAACCAACAAAACTCTGGTTGTACTTGACCGCTATGCCTTATTTTCAATACCAAACATTTCTGATCAACAAAGAATATTTGGAAAAATGTTCCTCCTAAGTCCTACTGCCCCAATCACTTTATTCTAAATACTTTTTAACAGGTATAGCAACTGGCCGCATATTCTGGAAGTTTTTCGGCCAATACTCGCATCAAACGAATCGGTTGCGTTCGGTACAGGTTCCCTGTGATGGTCTGGCCAGATTTCAGCAGCTACAGAGCATCTCACCAAATACAGAGCATTGCCTTAGCGTCATGGATATTTGGCTTTGGTGTCGATTCGGCTGGTTTGCCTGGCTTCACATACTATAGCTTACGCTTCGGATTATCGTAGTGGATCCCTTTTTCATCGCAAGTAATGATTCGGTGCAAAACTTATTTTCTTTTATAGCGTTATAGCAGTATTTCAGACATGCAATATCCTCAATTCGTATGGTACCCAATTTTCCTGCTGCTCGCAAACGTTTTAAAATTGTTGCTTAATTTTGGAAGCTCTTGTTCAGTTTGACAACAATCTTAATGGAGTAATGCCTCCAATTCTTACTCTGGCCACACAAACCCTCGTATGTTGAAAGCTATAAGTTTTGGTGAGCAATCAGTGTGCTTCAGCGGCATTTATTTTTCCTATAACGCAGAAAATTCGACATTTTCAGAGCAAAAAAAAAAGTACGTTGTTGTTTAATAACTAAGTACCCTTCAAAATGACATATAAGTTATTAAAAATAAAAACCGCGTTCAAAAGATAAGCCACACTCAGGATCGTTTTTCATCGGCTCTGTAACTTTTAAACCGATAGAGATATTTTAGAATTTTTTTTGATGGACAGATATCTTCTTTTTCTACAGATTTAATTTCATGAAAATCGGTTATTGAGAAATTTAAGGTTAAAATTGAACTTTTAATTTTTGTATAGCATTTAGTATGATAATGCGAATTTTTTGTTTTTTGAATCAGTTTTACATATTAAAAAAGTTATCAGCAGATAAAAAAACATTTTAATAATACACTGGATAATTTTGAGAACAGGTTCCCAATTTATCAATTGTATAACAGGTTCCACTAAAATCGGTTTTTAAAGAACCGGTTCCACTAGAATCGATTGTTTTTAGAAAAAAAAATTACGATTTTTCAAAGTTTATTTAGTTTTTTATTTCAATAACATTAGGAACAAACATTTTTATGTTTTATAATAACAAAAATTTTGTTAATGTTTATTTTATTTTTTACTTAAGTAACAATAAAAGAAAATTATAACTGTTATTCATTCGGTTGGAAAATAGTCTGCAAATATTCCATATTTAGTTCTAAATTATTTCTGTTCATTAGCAGACCTTTTGACTTCGAATGCTAGTAATGAACGGAGCTGACGTTGCCAGTAATATATTAAATAGATCTTCATTTGTAGAATTTCGTAATGTTTTTCTGGTATTGTGGTCTCTATAAAATCTGTAATTCTTATTCCTTTATTCCTGGCCTTCCTCTGATAGATCTACAAGTGGTACTAAATGATGCTTAATGACATCTTCTCCATGATAAAGGATTTTGTAAACAGTTTGCAGACATATTTCTCCATGGATATTTGGTTGTATGTATATATTCGTGCAATTTCCTTCGCATAAGTACCAAATTTTCTAGAATCATTTTAAATCTTGAAATAAGATTTATATCAACACCTGTTATTTTAGATGGAATTTAGGGATTTGAAAAGAACCTTCTTGCTGTGTTCCTATAATTCGTATTACCTGATCCTTGTTTTAGTTGATCTATTATCAACCCATATTTGAGAAATTCGTCCTGAACATGTTTCTTTTTTAAACTTTTTAACTCCTTATTGGTGTCGTTGATCCTCATTGATCCTATAGGCCCAAAATTTTGACTTTAACAGCATGCCACGCACACAATTGACAATATTTTTATCTAATTTTTTGGCAACCTTAGTTTCAATGTGTTTACTACTGAATGGCATTAAAATTTTTGAAATCGGAGTTAACAAAAAGTTAGACTTTTGGCCGATAAAATTTAGATCTGCTCCACCGTGCGCCATCTATTGTAAAACCCTAATTTTTAAGTCATACACCCAATTGGCGATTTTCGGAAATAGACTTTTTATGGGGGCTGTATTCAAATATGGTGCGATCCAAACAAAATATCGTTTCTGCATTTCTAATAAAGAATATTTAGAATTTCATCCCCCTACGTCCTTCCGTCGAGACCCTATCGTGACAAAAACAGACGGGCGGACATGGCTCGATCGTCATAGAATTTTATAAGGTTCTACGATCAATATTTTAACATGTCGCCCATCTTTTGGAACAAAATGTTATCTAGAGTTGCTCACACTGTATGTGAGACTTAATGCCTTCCCATCCTTATGAGAAATTGTTATAAAATAACTCTCAAAATATAAAATTGAAACCATTTAAAAAGTACTCAATATGTCTATGACCTTAAGTGATATATTTTTTTAAAATTACCAAGGTTGCAATGTTTAATACCTTCAAATCAGTTTAGATTTTGGTAACATGTTATTCTGCATGTACTTGACACCTTAGAACCAGTGTCACATATAAAAGATATTAGTTTTCAAAAATGTTTCCATAGTCTGAGTAATTTAAGACATTTTCAATTTCTAAAATTTCTTTAAATTCTTTATAATAATATTGTTATTTGTTATTGCTGCTGTTATAAATATTTCTTACGGGGGGAAACTATAATTAGTTTAGATTTAGCTTATTTCTCTACATGACTGTCCAGTCTGTATGTCTGTCTGAGTTGTACCATTAAGACACATTTTATTTTCAACAGAAAATGCACTGATGCAAAAATTGAACCCTAATTATTTGTGGAATGAAAATTGTCCCTTTTTTTTTTTATAAGAGTAAACAAAAACAGAAATAAATTTTGAAGTACAAACTACAACGGGGTACAAACTAACAAAAAAAAAAAAAAAAAAAAAAACAGCAATCGAAACAATCCCTAAGGAACTTTAACGAAGTTTACATACTTTTATTTTTTTAATGTCATTGAAGTTGATGCGACAAGTGAATGTGAAGTGGAGAACATGGTTAAACGGACAGACCAACAGATATAGAAATATATATATAGACAGGTTCATATTTAGCTGAGAGGGCAGTCTGAAAGGCTTTTTCAGAAATCTATACAAAAAGGATGCAATGGTAGAGAACAGAACTTTAAAAAGTTAGAAGAAAACACAGCTTAGTAAAGACTAAACTGAATAATGAATGAAAGATGGTATTTTATTAAGACTTAAACCTTGCCTACTCACAGAAACTTCAAATATATGGTTATGGTATAATGCAGTGGTCGGCATTCACAGCCACCAGAGTCCGAACATGATCGGTTACTTAGTTGTAAACAATACGAATGTTAACGTAGTTCGTAAAAATCATCAAATAGGAAACCATAATCAGGATACAAAAGATAAAGAATGTGCGTATCATGTTAATATAATCCATATTCCATGTTCTTTTTATGACCACCTTAATTATAACTAAATTGTGTCAATTTACTCCCTGCAATGACAACTCCATGTCCCCTTCGTAGAAAGCGTTAGAACACAGTCACTTGACTAGATTCGTATCAGTTTTCTTGCCTAAAGATCAAAGGTCACGTAATAACATATTTGCTATATTGAAAAACTCAAAATGTTTTCTATTACTACAAAAGCAATTCTTAACCTAACCTCGTAGCATGTTTGTATGGCAACAACAGACAATATGTTGTCTGAATATATTCGGAGAAAAGGCTTGGCCAGTTAAGTTTAGTTCACTTGAATTGAATTGTCTGTCCGTCCGTCCGCTTGTCGGTGTGCTACGTTGTTTTGTTTATAATTCTTGGGACTAGTGATATTAAAAACAACAGCAAAAACACAGCCATGATAATAATGATGACAATGCTGACAATGACAATGATAATAATGATGAGAAAGGAGAATGTCGTCTCAAATTACTACTTCAATTGAAAAAATACTAAAAAAATAAGAAACTAAAAAAAAAGTTCTTTCGTTCGTTGCCTTTCGTTTGCTGGTAGGATTTCTTTAGTTTTGCTTAGATTACTATTTGTCTTAATAATCCGTACGAGGAGTAGTGAGTATATGGCTACATTTCTCTTTTTTTTTTTTTGGGAAGACTGTTATTGGACAACAAATTCCCGTTAAGATTTTTACTGTTTTCTTGCGAAGCCACCACACTCTCTCTCTATGGGGGGTTGTGGTCGGTCTTTCAGGAAGTAATTCTATACGAAAAATTTAAAAGAACATACGAGTAAGTACTTAGTTGTACTGGTATATGGATGATATGAATTTCAATATATTTGACATGCTAATGGAAATTAAAGAACCAAAAGAAACAAGTTTTTAATTTGTATAAATTTGGTCGTTAATATTTGTATATTTTACACAATAAAACATCGAGTGTGGCTTCAATATTTCTAGAAACTTTCTTTAAATTTTGCAAACATTTCTAACAGAAACCCAAGTTTAATTTAGACCTCCATTAGAATCTCTACTTAAAATTTCACATAAACGTAGCTGAGAAGCGTTCGAGCAGTCCAAGAGCGTCTGTGTAGGCTCCCAAAGTAGGACATCTCAAACATGCAAAATGTTTTAACGCTTGCGAAGTTTTGGTGGTTCTCCCAGAAGAAAATAATCCCATAAATCCCAAAAAAATACGAGGCCGGGTCAATAAGTCCGTGACTTTTTTAATTTCCCGCCTCTTAGCTGTAAGCGCAACACTGCTCCTGTCAACACGCATCTGTCACTTGACTCCTGTCAAAATTTGAACAAGCTTCGTCATTTAGTTTGAGTTTGACTGCCATTAATAGCAGACTATCGCGTGACTTGAGGAGAAAATAGAAAACTGCTAATTTCGAGTGTTCATTAATCACTATTTTTAGTGGAAAAAACCATCACTTATACCAATTTTAAGCTTGGCAAATATTAAGGGAACTCTCCACCATCAATTTCAATGGTAAAAAAGTGGTTTACTGAATTTTGTTGTGGCAGTACAACACGGAAGATGCCGAACGTTCTGGACACTCAGTTGATTGGTGGATTGGAGATGGAAAGTACGAGAGATTGTGGAAGCCAGAATCAGTGGTTTCAATTCTGAATGATCACTTGAGTATAAGAAAGCATCCCGCCGCATTTGCTCACAATCGGGTACACACATCCATGAATTAGGCTACGAATTGGGTCTCTGTCTGTTAAAAACAGGATAGGGCCGAAACGAAAGGAAGCTAGCTTGCTTAAATTTTCCACAAATACTCTCTGTTGAAGGAACACTGAGCAGTCATAAATATGTTGATTATGCTCCAATCCTGATAAAATTTTGCACAAATTAGTTCTAAGTACTCTGAAATTCCACTGTAAAGCATACAAGTTCCCTCCTTGAACATTTATAATAAACGAGTTCTGTATGAACCTAAATCATTCTACCAACTTTTGTGAGAATCGTTCTATAATTGACCCTACCCTATCATTGTGCAGTGGTCAGTCCCCACTCTTAGCCACTTCAGACCAAACATGATCGGATTTTTACCTGTAAGCGACACGAATGTCAACGAAATTCATAAAAGTTATCAAATAAGTTAAACACAAATATAAGCAATAGCTGGTCAGAGCACAACAGATAACATGGTGCATACTCTAATATATATTCTTAGACATTGTGGTCATAAGCAACTACTTATTATCACTATTTGGCCTATGTAATTCACTTAATCATGTTTGACCCACACAATACCAAATAAAACCACTGACATTAACACAAATACTTAACCCTTTACTCAAAATAAAATCTCTTAAACCACAACATTACCCAAAAAATACCATAATTTTCCTTAAAAACTTAGTTTGTAACCAAGAACGTAGGCCAAAACTTTAAACGATTAAATAATACACATTTCCAATTTAAATGTCAGTCTTTAAAAGAAAACCTAAAATGCACTATTATTATATCAGCAATATTATGTGTATTTTCTCTAATAACATGTCTAATTATAAGTTTTAATGTAAATTATTAGATGACCATATGATTATTTGTCTTGTACACACATTTTTCTGTGTGTTTTTTTCTGTTTTTTGAATTTCATTTCAGAAAAAAAACAAAAAAAAAACTTGACATTTTCTAATTACACAACATTTATCATCAATTATAACAGACACGCAAGCTGTTTATTTAGAGAATATTATTTGTGTGTTTTTTATTTTATTTTTTTTTGTTAATTTGAAATTCTTGAATAAAAAAAAAAAATTCACTAAACAAATGACGTGTTGAGTTCTTATGTTGCGTTTATTCTTTTTTTCTTCCACTTTGTGTCATTTCTATGGAACTATGGTTTTGTTTAGCTAAATTTTCAGCAATGTAGTTTAAGTTTTTTGTAAGGTTTGTGATAGTGAAGTAGCACTTTATAATATGATTATAAAACCAATATAGTGCTATATGATTCAGCTATGGGGCAAGACCTCCCTCAACTTAAAATGTACACAGAATTTAAAATCTTCAAAACAAGTTTCTACGACTGCTACAAGTTATTCCCTGGTATATACAACAAATTTGAATATACACAACGATCTGCAGAAGTCTTTGATAAAAACTTAGATAAACAAATCTTGAATTTCGACAAAATCAACTAGTCCACAATATATTAAATAACACTAGCCACATTCGATTAAAAAGGAGGTTCACCTCAGTCGAAGACTAAATTTTGTTTGTGGTTGAAGTTGGATGAAATTGATCTGAACAACGTTTACTTTCAACAAGACGGTGCTTCGTGCCACACAAGCAACGAAACCATTGCTATTTTACGGGAAAAGTTTCCGTATCGTGTTATCTCTCGAAGAGGTGATCACAATTGGCCACCGAGATCTTGTGATTTAACACCTTGCGACTTCTTCCTTTGGGGCCACGTGAAAGATAAGGTCTACGCCAACAGCCCAGCGTCGATTCAAGACCTCAAAGATAGAATTCGTGAGGCTATCGAGGAAAATTTCGTGAAAAGGATATGGTCCTGTAAGCGTGGTCGTGGTTGCCATTTGGCTGATGTTGTTTTTCATTATTAACGGCATACCTTCCTCTTTATTATGAAATAAACATCCGATCATTTATCTCAAAAATTCCATTCTAGTCGGACGGGGCATGGTCTAGACTATAAAGAGGGTGGGCAAATCTTTCCAACCACTTCATTCTTAATACTTTATAACAGGTATTGCAAAATAAGACCGAACGTTGTCATGATGGAGTATTACGGTTTCATGTCTGGCCGCATATTCTGGGAGTTTTTCGGCCAATGTTCGCTTCAAACAAATCAGTTGCGTTCGTTACAGGTTCCCTGTGATGGTCTGATCAGATTTCAGCAGCTCATAATATATAGGACCCTTTTGCTCCCAACAAATACAGAGCATTACCTTAGCGTCTTGGCTATTTGACCATGCTTCCCATACGATCTCTTACGCTTCGGGTTATCGTAATAGATTCTTTTTTGATAGCAAGTTATGATTCGATGCAAAAATGATTTTCTTTTATAGCATTCAAGCAGCATTTAAGACATACAAAATCGTCTTTTAAGGTATCTCGGCTTCAACTCGTATGGTACCAAATTTCACTGCTTTAGGATGAATCCTGCTGCTCGCAAACGTTTTGAAATTGCTGCTTGAGTACCTCCCAATGATTTTACAAGGTCTTGGTGAGTTTTACAACAATCTTCATGGAGTAATGTCTCCAATTCTTCGTCATCAAGTTCTTTGTCTTCCGAACCCGTTAAAACATATTCACCATAAGCTTCGGTGAGCAAACGGTGTGCTACATCGGCACTTTTTTTCAAATTAAATAAGCATTGTTGTCACAAAATTCAATAGTTTTGAAGCAAAAAAACCTTTGTTGTTTGGACTATAATGTTCAATAATTAAGTCAGAATAAATGACAGATATGTACTCTTCAAAATGACATAAGAGTTATTAAAACCAATATCCGCGTTCAAAAGATACAAACAAATATGCATAATCAAATTAGCATCAAAATTAATACCTGTACTTTGATAGCAACGTTTACATGTATAGACAGGCAGACGGCCGATATCGTTTAATCGACTTAGTAGCGAGAACACGAAAAGAGCCCAAAATCGAGGACGACTATTTTTCCAGTGCAGGGATCGGTGCATTAGAGGAACCTGACATCTGGGTCGGACGGTTCATCCTGTACGGTTGGCCCATGGGATGTAGAAACACCAGATAAAAGAATGGGTCTTGGACAGTCTTGGAAGTAGCTGTCTCAAAGTACTTATGTTGTCAGAACCGGAGCTCCGGAGATTTTTTGGCCACGAACGGCGCCTCGTGTATTCTTCTTTTATTAATATCTTAAATATCTTTATGCCAATGGAAGGACACAAAAAAGGCCTCCCTAATAAGTATAAACAGACCAGTAAATAGTCAGTGCAGCATTAGGGTTGTAAATTGTTTAGTAGTCGATTTTTCAACTTTAGCTATTTATGAAAAGTAGACTTTTTTTGGAACGTGGATTTCAAGCCGCCACGGATATTTCCGAACATTGTCGTTTCCAAACTGCTGGTTCGATCGGTATGATATTTACGATGTTAATAAAAGGTTTAGACAATTAATTAATTAGGTGAAATTAAAACTGCATTGGCACTACTGTATATAATATAATGCAGGTCCTAATAAAATCGACTCAACCCACTTAAATACTATTTCTTGTAACATATCGAAATATTGGTCGTGTAATCAAAAAGTATATATAGTTATTCTGGGCCCTTATACGATTCTAAAACGATGTAGCTATGTCCGTCCTTCTGTCAAATACACGAAAGAAGCTAGCTGGATGAAATTTTCCACAAATTTTCTCTGTTGAATATCGGTCCATGATTTCACCTTGCCCCCATAGAAATGTTCCACCGGAATACTGTTTGAGCAGTCATAAATATGTTGATTATGTGACAATCCTGATAAAATGTTGCACAAAGTATGGCGAACAACGGGCAACATTTGTCCGTAGTCCCCATAAAAGGTCAACCTCAAACAATTACATGAACATTCATAATTGTCTTATAATAATTAATGTCGTGATTAAATTGTACATAAACAAGTTTTATATGAGCATAGATCATTCAACCAACTTTTGTGAGGATCGCTACATAATTGAACCTGACCCCATATAACCCGTATATCAGAAAAATATTTGATTATCAATAAATAAATTATTTGATATTAACATAAATTTCGACATAAGTCTTTTAAAGCTTTATGAAATGAATCACTCTATCAAATTCAGAACAGTTCGCACCATAAATAATTCAAGTCTCCATAGAAGACTAAAACTTTATATTGATAGTGGGTATATAAGATTCGGCATAGCCGAATATATTATAACTCTTACTTGTTTCTATAACTTTTTAAGTATTAAGTATTACCATTGTTATAATTTATGGTGGCTGTTATGAATTGAGTTGAGCCGGCGACTGACTGCATGAATGTAGTATGTCAAATGTTATAAAGGTGAATTCCTAATTCCTCTTAATGTTGCTGTATTTATTTCCATACAAGAAACAATAGTATGACCACATAATTATAGGTAAATAACAAAACGAAACTATTACGAGTATATTTCTTTACAGTTTCTTTTTTTTATTTTTTTTTATTTAATTTGGGTTTAAATAGCTGAAAAATGTTTAAGTGTATGAAAAACACTCATCAAATGTCATTTTTATGACAGTTTGATGTCATATGACAGGTTTTGTTTCTGGTAATGTTAATGTTGTTATTGTCTTTTGTATTTAATAACTCCTTAAAAATACACATACACACAGACCTACTTACATATATCGTGTCACAAAATATTACAATAACAGACAAATAAAATAGAAATTACCTAAAGAAATATTCAAATTACCAAAAAAAAACATAAATTTTGTAAATGATTAAATATTAAAAACAGAACTATAAAATTTTAAATAACCCTACAATTATTAATTTAAAATACCTTTTTAAGAAATCCACACTTCACTATATGACAGATGAATTTTAAAAATTTCTATATACATATTAAACCAAAAATGATTATTTTTTTTGTATCAGTTTTTGTTGTATATTAACATTTTATTTATATTTTATGGCAATTTTGTGTTTGTCTCAAAATAGTTTAATAGCTTATTTATAGTTTTTGCTTTTATTAGGCTTTAAGAGTCATCAAATTTTAGACATCGTGCTAGCTTTATTTATAACGCTTAACTCGTACCCGTAGGTACGGCTATTAAAAGTTTTATGTTTTACAGTTTTTGCATAAAAATGTATCGAAATTTTATGTTTTATGTTAAGAATTCAAAATTCGTTTCTGATCTACATTTTAATAATAGCTTTTATTATTATGAGCTGGTTTTTTAATCTTTGTAAACAGTGAGATAGAAAATATTAGAAGCAGTTGTTGGATGTATACAACTAAGTATTAACCATTTTTAGTATTTATGAGGGCTTTTGCAATAAGCCTGTCATTAAGCGCTTCCTATCTTTATCTAGATTTAAACTAGTAAGAGTGCTATTGTCTACCCACCATCAATATGTGACAATAAAATATTTTTCTGATATAGGGGTAAATTATGGAACGATTCTCACAAAAGTTGGTAGAAAGATTTAGGTTCATATAAACCCAGTTTTTGTCCAATTGTTTTTATCCAATATTATTCGGTGTATGACTTAAAACTGCTGGATTTACAATAGATGTCGTATTTTCTGAACGTCGTTTTTGTTGTTAATAACTTATAGGTCATTTTGAAGGGTACATATCTGTCATTTATTCTTACTTAACTCTGCAATTTGTTAATTCCCTGCATTGCTTGGTAATGCAAATTTAAGCTGGATAAGTTATGTATACTATTATAACTCTGCAAAATTAAGAAGCGATATGCAAATGACTTCTTTAAAAATCCTTTAACACCTTTGCAAAATAAAAAAAAATCACCCTTCCTTTTACAAAATTAAAAATCAATTTAGGATTCAACTATTTAACTATATGTAAATTAAATAGATAATAAACAAGTCAATTAGTTTTAATTTTGCCAATAATTTGAAATTGAAAAAAAAAAAAATAACAACAGACACACAACAATAAAACAATCCCAATCAACACTTAACGCCTGTCAGTCTTAAGTCAATACCACAATCAATACAATAACGTTTACCTTTTTTTATAGCTGTCTGTCTGTCCTTTGGTGCAAGGATACATTTCTCTTACCCCTCCACTAAAATTCAATGTTCGCGTATTTACAGGGCTTTGTTTATTGGCAATTATTGATAAATTAAAAATATATAAATTTACAAAAACCCAAAGGATGTGTCATTATTACTTTTTTTTTTTTTTTTTGCTTGTTTACAAATAAAAATCCAGGGGTTGATTTGCGAATTGTTGTGTAAATTAGGCAAGGGTATGATGGTTGTTTGTTGGTTGGGTTGCACATATTATTGTCAATTCCTTGACATAATCAATATGATAATTATTTTTGTGGTGCCAAAAACTCAAATATATTGTTTTGTTTTTTCTTTTTTTTTTTTTTGCCAAGGGTAGTTAGTAAGTAGTGTCATTGAAAGAGTGACTGAAACTATGCATTAGCAACAGGTTGTGTGCAGTTTTTAATAATTTTTTTTTTAACTGACAAATAAAGGGGAAATATTTCTTCTATAACAAGCAGTCTTTGTAGTTATTTTTGTTATTGTTCTTAAATGTTTATTAATGACGGTTTAATAGAACATTTTTAGAATACTAATGATATTGGTTATTGAACATTAAACAATTTGAAAACATACCGACTACCAATACAAATCATGAATGTATTTTAAAGTTAAAGTTTTTGTTTTTTTTTGTATACCCTCAACAATACATATAAATACCACAAATAACAAACGAATAAACATAAAAATACAATTTTCCCACAATTATCAAGAATGTAATGTAACCTGTCATCATTTTATAACCACATTTTCTAGTCAACAAACAGTGGAGGGCAATACAGAGTTCTATAGGGAAATGTTTATATACGGGTGGTCTAAATTGGTAAAGCATTTTTCCACGAAAAGAGCTTTTATAGTAAAACAAACCTCAAGCTTTTTTTTTAATATTAAATATACTTAAAATAAAAACAAGTTTTTTTCCGCAGAAAAAGCTTTTTTGGTGTAAAAGTTTTGTTTAAGATTTTTTGTGAAAAAGCATATTTGCGAAATGCTCTTTTTTTAAATCCATAAAAAAAGGTTTTTTCAGCTAAAAATTGTTTAAGGTGTAAAAAGTTTTTCAAACTGTTTTATTGGTGGAAAAAGTCCTTTCTTAAAAAGATAAACAACTTTTTCCACAATACAGCTTTTTGCATTTAAAGTGTAGCTTTTTTTAAAGCTTTTGTGTAGTTGGATAAGCTTTTTTAGTGGGAAAAGCTAATTTTGGCGAAAAGGCATATTTCTTAAAATACATTAAAAAATCATTAATCTAAAAGTACATAAAAAAGCTTTTTTATCTAAAAATCGTTTGTGGTGTAAAAATTTGTTCAAGCTTTTTAATTGAGAAAGCTTATTTATTGAAAAAAACATTTTAATTAAAAACAAAGAACATTGTTTTTTTACACAAAAATGGCTTTTATAGTGTAAAAAGTTTTTCAAGCTAGGAAATTTAGTTGAGCAAGTCTCGTGTGTTTGTAGAGGTCAGGGGAAAGGTCGGGTTAAGGAGAAGAAAATTTAGCTTGTTGTTTTGTTGTTGGGCAAGAGACTTGCGCAACTAAATTGCCTAATGCGAAAAGGGTATTTTTATTGAGAAAGCTTTATTTGGTGAAAAAAACCTTTTTCTTTTAAGGATAAAAAGCTTTTTTTCCACTATATAATTTTTAGCTTTTATAGTGTGGTTTTTTAAAAGCTTTTGTGTAGTTGGTCAAGTTCTTTTAGTGAGAAAAGCTTATTTGTCTAAAAAAATATATTTCTTATAATACATAAAAAAAGCTTTTATTGTGTAAAAAATGTTTCAAGCTTATTTATTGAAAACATGTTTTTATTAGAAACAAAAAACTTTTTTCCACTAAAATGGCTTTTATATTGTGGCTTAATAAAAGCTTTTGTGTAGTTAGTAAAGCTCTTTTAGAGAGAAAATCATATTTGGTGAAAAAAGCCATTTTTTAAAAGTTATTTTCCCACGATGTAGCTTTTAGTTTCTATAGTGTAGCTTTTGTATAGTTGGTCAAGCTTTTTTAAAATACATTAAGAAAACTTTTATTAACCTAAAAGCTTTTTTGATATATTCAGCTAAAAAAAGCTTTTATGGTGTAAAAAGTTGTCCAAGCTTTCTTATTGAAAAAATCTTATTTATTGAAAACAGGTCTTGGTTAAAGAGAAATAACTTTTTTCTCTATCAAAATAGCTTTTAGAGTGGAACAAGTTGTTTTTTATTTAGAAAGCTTACTTTTTTGTTTAAACAAACACAAACTGCGAAGCGGTTTACTTGTCTGCAGATACATCAAGAGTCTCTGGCGGGAATCTAACCCGCAACCCTCAGATTAATTGTACAGCACACTATCATCTAGTCTATTGGGGTACTCAAGAATAAAATAATAAAAAGCTTTTACTATATAGCTTTTAGCTTTAATAGTATTGCTTTTTTTAAAGCTTTTTTAGTGCGAATGCTTATTTGCTGTTTTCCATTTTAAAAGCTTATACATATGTCGTAAAACGTTCTTAAAGCTTTTTAAACGAACCTGGAAAGGGCTATCTCAAAAAAAAAAAAAAAAAAAAAAATATTTTAGTTTTTTTTGTTGAAAATATTAATTTCTTTAAGTATAAATACATTTCTATACACTTTATTACCCCACTGTACTTTATTACCATCACAACACAAAGTATCTATGTTGCTATTCGTACCACATATTTAATACTTTATTTTCCAAAATAACTAAAAAACAACAAAAAATTATTGTCATTCATAACAGGTCGTTTATTTTATATATTATTTATTTTTCCCTTCAATACAATTACAAAAGAAAATGTACAAATGATGAAAATAAAGCAAAACAAATACAACAAAAAAAAAAAGAATCGAAATAATACATGAAAAATCGTTAAAAAAATATTTTGTCAACATTAAAATTCCACCACAAAATTTCCACAGACAGACGACAATGACGACTGCTGATCAAAAATACTTGACGTATCAAACAAACCAGACGAAAATAATGTTCACCAAATTGACATCTGAGATGGAAAATGACATGAAAATACTCTACATGAAAATTCATTTTTTTTTTGTTTAATTCATTTGCTGCCATAATATATGGAACGTACACGAGAAAAAACATTGACACATATCAATGATCTCGAATGAATTCATGATACAATTTGACTTGTGCAACTTGAAATGAAGAAAAAAAAAAAAATGCCAACAAATATTTTAAGAAATAAACTGAGAAATAAAAATATTTTGTTAATTTACTATACATATTTATTTTTGCTTAATTTGAAAATAATTATGATTTGAATTCAAATACATGCTGCTTACTTACTACTGTTTTCATACATTGTATTGACTTTAATTTAATGGCTTTTTAAATTATTTTGTGAAATTTGTGTAACAAAATGTTGTTTCGTTTGATTATTGAAGTCATTTATTATAGTTTTGTGCAGCTTATGGTGTAATTGAGGAGGCAGCCAGTGATTTGCAAATATTTGTAACATGGTTAATGGGTTTCTTTTGGTGTGAAAGTTTTTGATAATACACTAGAAAATTATTGATTTGCTATAGTTTTGATATTGGAAAAAGGCAATATTATAACGCAAATATTGTAACGTATTAATTGTATATTCCATAATTTTAGTATTAAATCCCTTAAATATAAAATAGAAAAGAATCCCAGAAAAAGTTTAGAGATTACCATTTTAAGCCATTATTTGGTAATTCAATTTGTTACTGTGTTGTAATTACGTTTAGGTTTTTCTATCAAATTTGTGATTTCCTCTTAGTCTATTTATGCAATTAAAACTGTTTATAAACATGAACTACCCAAATATTTATATAATACGATTGTGGCTTATAACGAATTGTTTTAAAGAATCATCAAAAATGTATTTCTCAGTACTTCTGTCCCATTTACTAGTCCTAGTAGCTCTTATTGTACAGTGGCTCACTATCACACATACAATGGTTCAACAAAAATACTCAATATCTATCTTGGACTACAATAATAGTGACTGATCGGTGGTTTCACTTGTCTTTCTTCCAAATCCAACACCGAACCTTCTTTCGCAAGTTCGTTCGCTATCTCATACAGTGTCCCATTATCTATTACAGTTTGACCCTGTAAAAATCTATTAGACCACCAAGTGCTCACTAATTCCCTTTGACCCACTAACTTTGACCTACTTTCACTCTAAAGCCTTTAGCGTATTTCCTAATGACATTACGGTTTGCCTACATGGCCAGTAATGCTGCACACCCTTCATGCAGTATTTCACCTTGGCCACTCTATATCCGAATCATAAAGCCTTCTTGATACTCTCTCTTGTCGCTATTCCAACTATATACTCAATCAATAGAATGTGTAGTTTCGATGTCACCGTTAATATCATTAGGCACGTCTGTTCTTATGACTCTTTGTTTGCATTTAGCATACTTAATAATTTGTCAAACAACCGATGTGTAAACCCAGTTTTCTATGGCCCCTATTATGAGTTGCATTCGACAAACGATATTCGTTGACTATCGAATATCGACTATCGAATGTAAAATTCGTATTATAAGTTGGCATCGCTGTCGAAAATGTCGTTGTGCATCGAATTTTTCAACGTCGTGGTCATGTTTAATTTAATATTTTTTTTTTTATTTTGTAAACAAAAATTTTTTATTTGTAGTGTCAGCTGAAAGAATTGGACTACTGTGAATAAACCAAATCAGTAAAATTCACATTAGTGCTTTACTTCAACGAATGTGCGCCATAATACCAAATAACAATTCGTTCGATCAGCTATTTCGACTACAGTCGAAAATCGAATTTAGTTCATAATAGGCACCTATAATTCATAATCATAAACCCAATTCTTACCTATAAGATTTCTGTAGGGGTAGTAGCCTATACGGCGTGTTTCCCCTCCAGGATAGTTGACTATCCAGCTAGACTTAGCCCAACACCTCAAGAATCGGCAGTCTATCTCCTGGTGTATAGAACTACGTCCGTCTTGTACGGATTAACTCCCAATCCGTTTTGTACGGGTTTACTCCCACTCCGTCACGTTTGGCTCATAATAGTTAAACGAAAATTTCTGAAACCAGTATCACGACCTCATCCACTATCTACCTACCACTTTCCTCAAAAATCCTTAGGATAAAGTTGAATATCTGCAACAACAATAGCGACAACACTCTTCTTCTTAGACTTATTTCACCCAAGCAGTTTCTGACATGCTGAATCATTGATTGAAGGGTTTGGCATTTTCCAGGTTTACGGTATTATGCGAGATGAATGTATTTACCTATATTTCCAAATAGCTCGTAGGAAACTTTTCCCGTTCGGTCAGCTATGTTTTAACTATCAGTAAATAAATCGGTTTTGTGGTTGTAACGTACTTCTGTTACTCCATTCTACTATTTTCCTTCGGTAATGTTAATGTTAACATATCTTTCGCACATGTAATACTCCAGCGTTTTCTCATTTTCCTCACTCACTCTGCAGTTCGTATTGCCGGATAGACCAAAATTAGTCTTTAACTCTTTCCGCTTTCTAGTGAACATTTAAATTTCCGTCTTATACTTCGTTACATTGAGTCCTCTCTTTCATTGGCCCAGTCATAAGATGTGTTGAGAACTTCCTTATACAATATTAAGATGTTTTCTTCTGATCAACATCGAAACTTCGTCTGCATAACAGACTTGTTCGAAAACTTATTCCGCTAGAATCCTTAAAGGACTTTGTATGGTTGGTTAACGTGGTTGTTTATTACGTGCAAACAGTAGAGTCGAAAAACCACGAACAATACTACCAGGGTAGCCAGCCGACTACGTATAGTAGTTACCTATAGTAGGGGATACAAAATATTACATTTAGGCATTCCTCTACATACTCTGTCTCTTATCTTTGTGGCTTTTTGCCACACAATTTATCCATCTGTTTTCAAACATGTGAGCTATTTTCATGGATCTACCCATAATGCGCCAATGTATATATTTCATTGCGAAGTCTAGTATTTGTCTCTATACTATTGTATCGACAATTCGCTCCAAGGTTTTCAACAAGACTTTAAACTTATAGGTGAGAGGCTAAATAAGATTCTACACTGTTGAATATAGAGCCGGCTGTTCAAATGTATACAATTACGTATTAATGTTCCTTGCTTGTTTATAAACATTTTTTCACGACTTCGAACAGAGTACCTAGCTTAACCTAAAAATTTTTTTTATTTAAAAATTATTTTTTTTTTTAATTTATTAGTGAAAAAATGTATGACAAAAAAATGATTTTTGTGAAAAAAAATTCGGGTTAAAAAATAATTTTCCCGATTTTAACCCATTGTAGGTCCAACTTTCTATATCCCATCGTTGCAATGGACTTTGAAATATCTATCATTAGATATTCATATTGTCTATATTTATGAATTAGTAATCGAGATATAGATCAAAAATAGGCCAAAATAGAGGTTGTCTCGGATTTTTGCTCATATCTCCGTTATTTATGGACGGATTTTGCTGATTTTAAATAGGAAACTTCTCGAAAGCAGGTCTGACAGAATTATTGAAGATTTGGATCCCGAAGATATCTGGGGTCTTCAGAAAACTGATTTCGACAGACAGACAGACGGACAGACAGCTATCTATAAGGATCCAGAATATATATACTTTATAGGGTCGGAAAATTATATTGTGGAAATTACAAACAGAATGACAAACTTTGTATAAAAACATTTTGTACGAATTACTCACAAAAAAGTGCAGTACAAAATAAATGTTTAAAGCGACTACATCCTTGATTACTTAGAGACACTTAAGTGACAATTGTCTTCACACTAGATTACATGGGATATATAAAATAACCAACTGACTTCTTTCTGCGCTTCAAAAGCATATACGTGTCAAATTATATAAATTGAAATCAGCTAAGTGATCTGACATTAGTGACAATTACTGTCTCTAATTGATACATTGACTGCTGGGTTAGTTCAGTAAAACTAACATTTGGCATTTTAGATAAGTCTAGACCATATTCATATAATTTGTCGTTTCTATTGTATGAACATCTCAATCATGTTCAAATGATTTTCTATTTAATAAGTACTTATGTATGATCAATAGATATTATACTGGCATTTGCGATAGATACATTCTCTATAAAAGCTTATTATCTCTCAGCCATTTGATCAGTTTCTTTGCTCCTCATTTAAATTCCTTTAATAAACAAAAAAATAAAAAATGGTTTTTACACTTTAATTTAACACACATTTTTTTAAAAAAATATCTTAATAGACATTTGTTGTATATTTTTTTTGCTGTTGGGTTCGTATCTTTAATATAGAATCTCTTGAGCCATCAATTTAAATGTCAGTTTAAATTGTTTTAAACAAAAACTTATAAAAAAAAACCAATGTATGTATGAATATTTTCATATTCACTGACTAGAAACAAGGCATCTCTATTGTTTTCAAAAAAAAAAAATGTATTTTCTATAGTATTCATCATTTTTTTATTGTTGTTTAGTGGTTGATTGTAGAACACAACAGCATGCATTCCTCATGCCACATCTTAGAAATACCACTTTAAGTGTTTGATACAAATACGAGAATATGAATTTGTAGTTTTGTTTCTTTCTGTTCTCTATATAGAAAATGTTTCATTTAGTTTTATTTCTAGTTTAAAATTATTCTTTTTTTTTCACTCGATGATTTGGTTACTGTGTGCAGTTTTTTGTTTTTAGTTTTTTTTTATTTTTTTTTTTATTTTGTATTTTAAGATCACATATCTGTTTGACAGCTGTCAAATTTTTTTTTGTATATTTTTCATTCGAAATTGTTTTAGGTTCGTTTCATTTTGATTATTGTCGCTTTTTTTCGTTTGAAATTATGACTTTTATTAGATTACATTTTGATAAGGTTGCTGTGTTTTATGTGTGTGAGAGCGTTTTTTTTTTTTTTTCTTAATATTTTCTGCTAAAGTTTATTAATTAAAGACATAAAATATAGACCGCACTCTTGTGTGGTTTGCGATAAGAAATAAAAAACCTGGTTTTAATTTCAATAAATTACAATTTTAATTTAAGTAGTGGAGTTTGAAGTTAAACTAGAGAATCTAAGGCAGTGTTTCTTAATGTGGAGCGTAGGATACACAGAGTGTTAATTTTAAAATGTTGCGCCAGTGTTAAGGTTGCAACAATATTTAAATTGAATGGAAAACACAGTTTAATTATTTAGAGTGTTATTTTTATTGTTTTTGTCATTCCGTTTGTAACACATCGAAATATTCAGAAGAATTTGTATCAAGTGATTGGCGAATGCCTCGATTTTTTCGGAAGTATTTTTTGCATTTCTCCGTTCTGGAGGCGTATAAAACTCATGTACAATAGGACATTGCATATTTTTCACTGCTTTCTGGAGACTATAGTCCGTTTTCTTAGCGTCTAAGTTTTTGAGATAATTTATCAGATTTTATTCCTTATTAGTTTTTAAGGCGACATGATGTCTTCTTTGGAACTAGTTAAGTTTAACCTTTACGCTCGGGGATCGCGATTGTTGCCATTGTCGTCTGAGTGTTCTCTTTTCATTAATAAAAGACTCAATGTCTCTATGACATTTTGAATGTCTGTAATGCCCCTAAGTGACTGGGGGCGTTTGTTAAATATATCGACAACGGGTTGTGCAGGGTTTTCCAACAAGAGGTGTTATTTTGGTATTCAAAGAAAAGTTTAATTTTTTGAGATAAATGATCGGATGTTTATTTCATAATAAAGAGGAAGGTATGCCGTTAATAATGAAGAACAACAGCAACCAAATGGCCATCACGACCACGCTTACAGGACCATATCCTTTTCATGAAATTTTCCATAACCAAATCGCAAAGTGGCTGCCTTATGTCCTCGATAGCCTCACGAATTCTATCTTTGAGGTCTTGAATCGACGTTGGGCTGTTGGCGTAGAACTTTTCTTTCACGTGGCCCCAATGGAAGAAGTCGCAAGGTGTTAAATCACAAGATCTCGGTGGCCAATTGTGATCACCTCTTCCAGAGATAATAACAAGGACCCAATCAGCAAAGACACGACGTTGTTGATGATCGGCCGACTTGAGTTCTTATGTTAACTGAACTTTATAGTCCTTGAGACAGACGGACAGATGGACATGGCTATAGCGATTTCGCTATCTATAACGATACACAGTATAAAGGTTTTCCAACAAGAGATGTGATTTTGGTATTCAAAGAAAAATGGAATTTTTTGAGATAAATGATCGGATGTTTATTTCATAATAAAGAAGAAGGTATGCCGTTAATAATTAAAAACAACGTTAGCCAAGTGGCCACCACGACCACGCTTACAGGACCATATCCTTTTCATGAAATTTTTCATAACCAAATCGCAAAGTGGCTGCACTATGTCTTCGATAGCCTCACGAATTCTATCTTTGAATCGAATCGACGGGCTGTCGACGGGCTGTTAGCGTAGACCTTATCTTTCACGTGGGCCCAATGGAAGAAGTCGCAAGGTGTTAAATCTCAAGATCTCGTTGGCCAATTGTGATCACCTCTTCGAGATATAACACGGTCCGGAAACTTTTCCCGTAAAAGAGCAATGGTTTCGTTGCTTGTGTGGCACGTAGCACGTAGTGTAATGACGTATGTAATGAATGGACAAACCTGGGTTTTCTTCAACACTTTGGGCTACAGCAGCAATATTCTCAGTTGTTTTTGAGCGACGTGCACGGATTATATTCTGCACATCACTAACTTGTCCCAACAGCTCGAATTCTTTCAACAATTTCTGTATTGCGGTCCGACAAGGTGCTTCACGACGATCCAAAAATGCTTTAGTTTTGCGAACTGTGACTGCAAGATTTTCACCATTTTTGTAGTGAATTTTAATAATTTCAATGCGTTGTTGAAACGTGTATCGTTCCCTTTTTAGTAATGGCGTAGTTTCTACTTGTCAAATGTCAAAGAATAAAAGCTTCAAAAGTGACAGCTACCGAAATACCGTAAATATTGTAAAGTATGGCGAAAATCGTGCACCATTTGTCGCTAGTCTCCCCTAGCAAATGATTTGAACATTCATAATTGTCTTCTAATAACTAGTATCGTAATGAAATTGAACATTAAGTAGTTTTATATGAAACTGAGTCTTTCTACAAACTTTTGAGATCATCGGTTCATAATTGACCTTACCGCCCATATAACCCCTATATCAGGAAAAATTTTGATTTTCACATATTGATGACGGGTATACAAGGTTCGGCACAGCCGAACAATTTTTGGATTTTCGATGCTATTTTTTTTAAAAACTTAATTTAAAAAATTGTTTTATATTCTAATAAATGATAAATGAGGATTAAAAATGAATATGCGATTTGCTATCGTTTACAGTTTAACTGACAATTGTCAAACTGTTATTTTGGTTGGCAACACTTAATTGCTCAAATGGCCGCAAATTAATGTCTTGGTTGACTTTGGGACACTTTTTATAAAGCATTTCTTCTTATCAAGCATTCTTGGCTCTGGAATAATTCAATCCAAAATAATCAAGTAAAATGTCTCTGTCGTAAAACTGTCATGAATTTGAGTGTTAAGAAAAACACTAATACTTAAAATTTTCTAATTTCAATTATTATTTGAAATTAAATTTAGACAGAATACATTTGCTTTAATATTTAAATATCTGTAGTTTAGCATTTGTTTTTGTTGTTGTCATTCTGGTACATGTTGGTTGGTGTTGTTGTTGTTCTCGCAACATGTAAATAATAATAAATAACACACGTTAAGTGTTTATGTGCCACACATTTATAATGCCAGTGTGAAAAATTGTTACACAGACTTTGAGTTGCAATTTCCTAGATGTTGCATTAATCAGTGCACATAATATGCGACTTTTGTAATTAATAAAGATTAACAACAATGACACCAACACTCACATAATACATACACAGACACATACACACTCGTACACTCACTCATACTCATGTACAAAGTTAAACAACAAGAACCCAACAGTTTTCCAAGTAGTCAATGTATCCCTTAGAGACAGTAATTGTCACTAATGTCTGATCTATTGGCTAACTGCAATTGATATATTTTGGGTTATTTGACACGTATGTGATTTTTGTAGAAGCCAATTGGTTATGTTATACATCTAGCGTGAATACAGTTGTCACTTCCGTGTTCTTAAGTAAACTTTAGTTTAGTCACCTTAAACGTTTATTTTATACTGCAGTTTTTTGTGATATAATTCTCATACAGTTTATTTCCTTATTACTTCAGTATAGTTTATCCGAGGTAATCTATCATGAAGTCTATTGTCACCTTAGTATCTCTAAGTTATGTAGAGTGGAGTCACTTTAAATGTTTATTTTTTACTTAACTCTAGAAATTCGTTATTTTACCCACCAGAAGTAATCTATTGAATAAAGGTTTTTTAACTAACAACATGATTTTGGACTCAATTAGCTTCCATCTAGTACCAGTACATGTTAATAAAGCTAATCAAGTAACCAGTTCGGTAGCTAGTAAAGTAGCAGACTCTATGTAACTGGTATGTGAATCCAATGCGTTTACTACTTCGGACCAGCTATCAGGCAGTCTGTTTGTTATATAAAGGTTATTTTTGAAGCTCTGTAGAACGTGAAATAAATTTCAATCAAAATCATTCTTTTATTCGAAATATCAAAACATGGTATTAACATTTGATAATGATTTCACAAGCTCTTCTGCTCGTCCAATTTTGGGTAACTTTTTCGAGCTTTGCTGGCACGAATAACACGAACAATGTTGGCCCCCAATGCCTTAATTGTTGCTGCCTTATCAGGATAAACCACGACCTTGGAGACACGTCCGTTTCTAGAAATCAAGTTATCGCGAATTTATTTTTTTTCAATTAATCGATGGTTGCAGTCGCCGTATGTCACGCCTCTTATGTTCAAACCACATCTCGCCCTGATCAATGTCATTCATATTTTCAAACAAAAAATCATTGATCATGGTGCGGAAGAAATATGGTCCGATGATTCCACCAGCATGTAAACCTCACCAAAAACCGTGGATTTTTCTGGATGTAATGAAATCCGTAGGGTCTGTTGTGGATTGTTCTCACTTTATATGCACCAATTTTGTTTACTAATAAATCCGTTAAGCCAAAAATTAGCCTCATCGCTGAACACAATTTTGTGATAAACCAGTCGTCTATAAATTGCGCGAATCGATGTGTGATTTTCAAAGTAAATTTGAATAATTTGGTAGCGATGTTCAAGCGTCAATCTATTCATGATGATTTGCTAGGGTCTGTAATCACGCAGCTATTTATGTAATTTATATAACTAGTGGTTGCCCTAAATGAGAGGTAAATTCAGTCACCCAGAACAGCTGGGAAAAGTCATTCTGAAAATAAACACACATACACAATTTCAAACAACAAGTAGAAAACATTTAGATGTCTGTACTTGCAAACTGCACCGTGATACATGACAACCAAAATGACACATTCACACTTGGAATGCATGAATAAGACAATTTTGTTGTTGCTTTTTGTACACGGTTCCCATTTATAGTGAAAGGAAAGTAATAATAACAATAATAATAACAACAACAACAACAACCACTAAACTATACTATGGAAATAAACGAAAACAACTAGGGAAAGAAATCAAATTTTTTGAAATGAATTGAAAATGTTTCTTGAAATGATTAGGAAAGCTTTTTAATAATAGCATGGCTTACACCAGAAAAGTTAGGCTTGTTTTCTAGTCAGCTCATATTAATATTACAAGTTTTCTTTGAGAAAAATTTAACAAAAAAAAAAAAAAAACAAGAATCTTGTATACCCACCATCAATATGTAGTTTTGGACTTCTATGCACGCAGAAAAAAATATAGTTGTGCATGTTTACTGTAACCATTTCAACATTTTTATAAGTTTTTTAAGAATATTATAGTCGCAGTAACTATTTATATGATTGTGGTAACAATAATATGGTTAATTTACGATTTACATGATTGTATCAACCATATATATGGTTATAGTAAACAAGTATATGTGTGTGACAACCATTCATATGATGAAGGACTTACCATATTGTGTTGCTGTCGGCTTATGATATGATATGATAAAATTAATTTCTTTCAAAATGTCTTTCATATTCATTTAAACAATTTTGATTACTTTTCACAACTAGGCGGTTTCTAAAACTTGAACTTGAAAATTATTCAAATATTGTACAAATTCATTAAATATTAAAATATTGGTATACTTATTACTCGGTATTTATAAATGTATCAACTTTTTTCCGGAAATTCTCCCATTAAGGATTTTATAGTTGCTTCCGTTACCTTTTTGGACGAGGTGGTGCATTTACCATTAAAATCGGGAATGTCCTTGGATACCTTTACTGTGTTCTTTAATTATTTTTTTACAAGAGCTTAATACCTTTCCACAGACCGAAGTTCTGGACAGTTGGGTGGATCTGCCTTCCAATATTGTTTGAATACTACTCACGTGCTTTTTTTCATAGTAGCATGATGCCAAATCGGGCCAGAAATATAAAGTCACTCTGTGCTGTTTTATGAAAGGTAAAAGCAGTTTTTGTAGACACTCCGCAATATATATTTCTGTATTTATTGTGTCTGATGTCACAAATGATTGGCTTCTTTTGCCACAACTGCAAATGGCTTGCCAGACAAGAAACGTCTTGGCGAATTTTGTTTGTTTTTTATATTGTTCTTGAACATTACCTCATCCATCAGCCACATTAAAGTCTTGACCCGGAACTTGTGAAAAGTCTGCCAATACATAAGCTTCATCATCCATCACACAATAGGTGTATTTTTTTAATAAAATTTTACATAAATTTTTTCGCTCGTTCTTTTGCTTCAAAGATCTTTACCGCATTGCGATCTGGAACTTTCTGTACTTGATACGAGTTCAACCCAGCATAAGCTTTCGCTCTGCCCATATAAGAATCATTAAATTTTCGTTTACGAGCTGCTTTTTTGATAGAAGAGTTTAATTCTCTTCGAAACAGTTGTTCGACTTCTTTTGCCTTACCAATATCTGTTAGAACTTTTTTTCGTCCTGGTCCAGGTTTTCTTTTAATGTTCAAGTCTTCCTTATGCTGTTTAATGGTTTTGGAAATAGTGTGACGGTGAACCTTTAGATCTTTTACGTACCTTTTGTCGCTGTTTTTTTTTTTTTTAACTCATTATATTCGTCTGTGCCGAATCTTATATACCCTTAACGAAATTATACTTTAAAATAAAAATTTTAAA
This sequence comes from Calliphora vomitoria, assembly GCA_942486065.2. Lineage (NCBI taxonomy): Eukaryota > Metazoa > Arthropoda > Insecta > Diptera > Calliphoridae > Calliphora > Calliphora vomitoria. Next base: position 57,123,910 of record OW818031.2, on the reverse strand, counting down.
TATTTTTAGGTAAACAAAATTACATTTTTTTTTTCAAAATTTAAAAAAAATTTTTTTTTTTCTAAATTGTTTTTCAAAATTAAAAGTTTTATTTTCGTTTTAAATTTATTAGTGAAAAAAAATTTTTTGGTAAAAAAAAATTCGGGTTAAAAAATATTTTTCCTGATTTTGACCCATTGTAGGTCCCAATTACTATAGCCTTATATACATCGTTGCAATGGAATATCTATCATTAGATATCCATATTGTCTATATTAATAACTTAGTAATCCAGATATAGATCAAAAATAGGCTAAAAATCGAGGTTGTCCCGGTTTTTTCCATATATCTCAGCCATTTGTAGACCGATTTTCTCGATTTTAAATAGTGACCGAGCCGGAAGAATTCCCGATATATTGATGTATGAATCAACTTTTTAAGTTTTTTGGGGTCCTCAGAAAATTGATTTCAACAGACAGACAGACAAACGGACATGGCTATATCGACTTCGCTATCTATAACGATCCAGAATATATATACTTTGTGGGGTCGCAAATGAAAAATGGAATGACAAACTTATATATACCCTTGACACTCATGGTGATGGATATACAAACAGAAATAATTATGTTAATTTTTATTTTTTGTGTCACGTTTAATGTTATTTTGAGTATTTTCTTTCTTAATAAATTTCTCAAATGTTAGATGTCTTGGATATTTTTCAATATTTTATCCAAAGTTAGACTGCTTAAAATTACAAACTTATATATGTTTCACATCATGAACAAATACCTTGATATCTGGGCAGAAAATAAAAATATTTACAATAAAGTTTATAATTTGTTAACATTAAAATATGTGTGGTTAATTTTATTTAATAAATCACAGGCAGTTTCTTTAACCTTTGCCTTCTTATACGCGTAATTTCAACAAATAGATATCTATCAGTGATTAGTTACTTATGGAGTAAAAATTTTACCCATAAATATTGATTTGAAATTAATGTCAAGTTTACACCGTAGACACCTATTTGTTGAAATTTCGGATTTTAGTACAGTTTATGATTTCCTAAATTCTAAGCAACTCTCGCATATAAAATGCACTTTTCCCTCACAACAGAAATCAAAGAATTTTTCAAATGAAATGGAACAGGTGTTTTAAGGAATTTTTTTTGTGTTTTTAACGAAAATCAAAATTTTATTTATTTTTCTTTAAACAAAAACACAAACAAGATAAAAAGTCTAAAGTAAACAATATATAGGTACATTAAAATTAAAAATTGCATACATATGACGCTGACAATGACTATAAAGGCTAGTGATTGTGATTATCATGACGATGATGTAATTTGAATTATAAATTCCTCATTGTGTTTATAAATTACTACTAACAAACTATAGAATACAAATTTTTGTATTTTATCTCGAAATTATGATTATTATAAGTATGTATGTATTTGGTTTTTGTCTTTCATTTTTCCACAACACACTCATCTGAGTAACCTAGAGATCTAGTTAATTTTCAAACAATTAAAGGGTGTTGTTTATATAGTGTTATAGAATTAAACGAATTAAAAAAAAAAAAAAACGCTTATCGTTGTATATTTTTACTGTACGAGTAACACACACATTATTCAATAGATAGATTTTGCTGTGTAGTTTATTTAAAATTGCACAGCTTTTGTCTATAAGTTTCCTTAAATATGCACAAGTACACTCATAGCAAAAACAAAACATTTCAATGCAGAGCTGTCAATGGAGTAAAAGATACGGGGGCTGGGGTTTTTGCAAAATATTTGGTTTTATTGATTAGACAGAGTGGTTATATTCCAAAAGCCTTATTTTCATATTATTTAGCATGAATATGAACGCTATGGGGATCCTTATAAATAGAGGACCCTATATAAAGATATCTGAGTATCGAAAACCTCCAGCCAGATATCTTAGAGACTTATGTGGTTTCATATATCGAATTTTGTACCATTACAATAACCCGAAGCGTAAAAGATCGTATGTGAAGACAGGCCAACCAGCCGAATCGACACCAAATCCAAATATCCATGGCGCTATGGTAATTCTTTGCTTTTGGTGGGAGCAAATCTGACCAGACCATCACATGGAACCAGTAGGGAACGCAACTAATTCGTTTGATGCGAGCATTGGCCGAAAAACGCCCAGAACATGCGGCCAGACATGAAGCCGTAATATTCCATCATGACAACGCTCGGCCACATGTTGCAATACCTGTTAAAAACTATTTAGAATGAAGTGGTTCGGAAGTTTTGCCTTACCCGCTTTATAATCCAGACCGTGCCCGTCCGACTACTATTTGTTTCGATCGTTGCATATCGCTCTCTCTGGAACACGCTTCACTTTGAAATAGAGTATTCCATATTGAAAATGAGCAGTTCTTTTGACGGGGAATCCATATGTTGCCAGAAAGATGGAAAAAAGTCATAGCATACAATGTACAAATGTTTCAAAATAAAGACTAAACATTTGACAAAATTCCGCATTTTTGAGTCATACACCATAAGGAGTAATATCTTAACATACATAAATGTGAATAAACAAGCAAGAGAGCTATATTCGGCTGTAACGAATCTTACATACCCTTCACCAAAATATACTTTAAAATAAAATTAAAAAAAAAAAATTATTTTTTTTAATTTTTTTTTTGAAACTGTTTTTTAAAAGTTTTTTCCAATATTTGAAATTTTTTTTTTTTTTAATTTAAATTTTTTTTTTTTAATTTATGACAAAAAAAATTTGTTTGTGAAAAAAAAATTCGGATTAAAAAATATTTTTCCCGATTTTGACCCATTGTAGGTCCAACTTACCATAGCCTAATATACATCGTTGCAATAGACTTTGAAATATCTATCATTAGATATCCATATTGTCTATATTTATGACTTAGTAATAGAGATATAGATAAAAAATAGAGGTTGTCTTGGATTTTTGCTCATATCTCCGTTATATATGGACGGATTTTGCAGATTTTAAATAGAAAACTTCTCGAAAGCATGTCTGACAGAATTATAGACAGAATTGGATCCCTAAGATACCTGGGGTCTTCAGAAAATTGATTTCAACAGACAGACGGACAGACAGACAGACGGACATGGCTTATTCGACTCCGCTATCTATAAGGATCCAGAATATATATACTTTATAGGGTCGAAAAATTATATTGTGGAAATTACAAACGGAATAACAAATTTATATATACCCGTCTCACGAAGGTGAAGGGTATAAAAATAACTAAACAGTTTTGATTTTTTTTATTTGATTCAAATGTTTGGCTTCTTTGCCGCAACTGCATATTGCTTGCCATATCAAGTACTTTTTGGAAAAATTGTCTGCTTTTGGGTCCTTACTTTTCTACAACATTCCCTCGAGCATCAGCAACACAACAATATTGAACCGGAAATATGTGAAAATTTGTCTATGCGTACGTTTCGTCATCCATTATGCATCAGGTATATTTTTTTATAAAATTTGACTTCAATTTCCGAACTCTGTCTTTGGCCTCTAAATATTTAGCAGATTTCCTGTTAGGAACTTTTTAAGCCTTGTATGTTTTTAAACCTGCATTGGCTTTAACTCTTCATACCAAATAGTCCGAGTACTGAGCTAACCGGGCTGCTTTCTTACCGGATGTGTTGGGAGCTCTTTTGAAAATGCTTTCTATTTATTGGCTTTAGAAACATCATGTGAATTTCAGCTAGTTAGCTCCTTTCGTTTAGGTCCTATCGTGTTTTCAACAGACAGACGTACAGACGGGCGGACATAGCTAGACATAGCTTATAATTTCATAAGGACCCAGAATATATATACTGTTGTGGGTCAGCGGCGTATTTTTCGATGTATTTAAAGACCTTCTACTAAGGAATAATTTTCTTTAACCCTTTGACGACCACGGGGACACCGGAGTCCCAACACAAAAATATTTAATAACTAAATAACGAAAAAAGAATGGGTTTTATTCTAATTCGTAAACGTGTCTCTTGTTAATGTGTTTAGATTAAACAAGTTAGGTTACAGCACTTATTTTTTATTGTCTTTGCAAATTGATTGTTCAAAAATTAGTCTTATGGTCGTGAAAGGGTTAACACTTTAAATAAAATTGTTCATACCTCCGACAAATACAATAGAATTCTATACAATTGAGCCTTAAGTTGTGCCACTCCGACATCAAGTTCGTACATACGAATATTAATAGAATTTTGTGTCACTGTAATGTATGATGTGGCTGTGTGTTCAATTTGTATGTCGGTCGTATCTCTGTATCATAGTTAATTACTATGATAATTAATAATATTCTATATATGTATGTAGATGAATATTTTAAAAGTATCTGTTATTCACATACATACACATAGCCATTCATACATACATTTGCATAGACATATGTATATGTCTTCTAACTAAATCTAAATGTGATGTGCATTAGAGTACAAAAATTATAATTAAATGCATCATATTGTTTAGTTTTTTATTTTTTTCTATTTTAATTTATTCCTTAGTATGTGTATAATAAGTACGTATTATAATTGTGTTATTGTTTTACTACAGCGATCATCATTATCATCAGCATGATAATGATGATGTTAATGACGTTGCTTTTAAAGTTAATTGTGATGACCTCACCCAAAATGACCAAAAAAAAACAATATTAATTTCCTTAACCGCCTCTTGCTCATGCTTTCCATAAAACATTTCAAATCCCCAACACACAACTTACAACCCATAGACTTTTTCTTTTTCGTCATATTAAATGGACACGTGTTGTTAGATCGTCATCATCATCATCATCGCCATCGTCATATCAGTCGAAGAAAATTCAATTGAAAATACGGAAAATGTAGCTTCAAGTACAAAGTAATAATGCATTTTTATAGTAAATTAACTAAGTAAATAAACAGACATATGTTTAATTGTAATTAATAGTAATTTCTTTCATTATTTTTAGTCATTATTTGGTTGAAATGTTTCGTTTGTTTTTAAGCAAACTAAAAACCTCCCCTTCATTTACAAGGAAAAGTCTGTGGATTTTTTCATTTGTAAAATAGAAAACATGAACAATATTTATACAATTTCTTTTTAAGCAAATTTAAAAGAAAATATGTATTAAGGTGTGTTTTGTTAATAATTTCTTCTGCCAATAACTACTTGATCAAAATATACTACTTGAGAAGTATGGCCTACTTCGAGTTTAAAAAATCTATTGATTTGTGTTAGTTCAAGTACACAAAAATATCAAACTATTTAAAATCATTAGAATTGAATATATGTATGTAAAAAAATACATGTGACCAGGAAATATAACTTCAAACTGGTCAAAAGTAGCAATAGGTGGAAATATTTAAAAAGCCAAATTAAAGGGCTAAGAGATGAACTTAAAACCAAATAGGTGAGGACTCCACCAAACATTTCTGGGCGGAAAGTCAAAATTTGTTTAAAGTCAATATTGAGTTAATAACATAAAAATATTTTCAATGTGGTGCACTAGAAAATGGAGGTCATTGCAGACTTTGTAAATATCCAGGAATTTATCTTCAATCGTGTATGATTATATGGCCCAAAATTAGCTTTTAATCACAGGTGTTTATATAGTCCCAATTTATATTCAATCGTAGGTCCTATATAGTCCCAAGTTAGCATTGATAGTAGGCTCTTATATAGTTTCAAATTAGCTGCAGTAGTAGGTCCTTATATTGCCCAAAATTATCTTTAATCGTAGGTCCTTGTATTGTCACAAATTAGCTTCAATTGTATGTCCTTATATTGTCCCAATTTATCTTCAATCGTAGGTCCTTGTAATGTCACAAATTAGCTTCAATTGTATGTCCTTATATTGTCCCAATTTATCTTCAATCGTAGGTCCTTGTATTGTCACAAATTAACTCCAATCGTAGGTCCTTGTATTGTCACAAATTAACTTCAATCGTAGCTTATATAGTCCCAATTTATCTTCCATCGTAGGTCCTTATATTGTCACAATATATGGACCTACGATTGAAGTTAATTTGGGATTATATTTATACCTACGTATTAGCTTCAATCGTTGTTTATATAGTCCCATATTAGCCTCAAACGTAGAGACCTTCAATTAAAGCTAATTTTGGACAATATAAGGACCTACTACTGCAGCTAAGGCATATTATGGGCTATATAAACATCTTCGATTGAACCTTAATAGGGACTATATAAACACCTGTGATTAAAGTTAATTTTGGTTCCCTAATAGCTTCAATAGTATGTCATTATATAGTCCGAAATTAGCTTCAATCGTAGGTCATATAGTCCCATATTAACTTCAATCCTACGTCCTTATATAGTCTCAAAATAGCTTCAATCGTAGGTCTTTATATAGTCCCAAATTAAAGTCAATTGTAGGTCTTTATATAATCCCAAATTATATTCATTCGTAGGTCTTTATATAGCCCCAAATTAGCTTTATATAGCGCCAAATTAGAATGAATTGTGGACCTTTATATAGTTGCAAACTAAATGCATTCGTAGGTTTTATAAAGTCCCAAATTATATTCACTCGTTGCTTTTTCTATAGTCCCAAATAAGATGCAATTAAAGGTCTTTATATAGTCCCAAATTAAAGTCAATTGTAGGTGTTAATATACTCCCAAATTAGATGCAATTAAAGGTCTTTATATAGTCCCAAATTAAAGTCAATTGTAGGTCTTTGTATAATCCCAAATTAAATTCATTCGTATAGTCCCAACCCAGCTTCAATTGTAGATCCTTATATACCCCCAAATTAGCTTCATATGTAGGTCTTTATAGAGCCCCAAATTAGCTTCAAATGTAGGTCTCATATAGTCCCAAATTAGAATGAATTGTGGACCTTTATATAGTTCCAAACTAAATTCAATCGTTGGTTTTTATACAGTCCCAAATTAGCTTCAATCGTAGATCTTTATATAAGGAGTGAGATTTAAAAAATCTTAACATACATACATGTTAATAAATATTAAACCACTAAACTTACAGTTTTGATTTTTATTTTATTTGATTGAAATTATTATTACAATTTACAAAAAATATTATTTTTATAGTTCTAATCAATAGTAATGAATTTATGAACCTTTTCCGGAAACCATTCCATTAAGCTGTTTATTGAGCTTTCTGTCACTTTGCTCCAAGAGGTAGTCCATCTCCATTTTAAATCTACCACACTTTTGGACACCTTTTTTGTGCTCTTCAATTCTGTTTTAACAAGATTCCAATATCTCTCCACTGGCCTTAGCTCCAGGCATTTTGGAGGATTTCCCTCTCTTGGTACAAACACCACATTATTGTTCGTGTACCACTCAAGACCTTGCTTACCATAATGACAGGATGCCAAATCAGGCCAAAAATAAGTGGACACATTAAGAAATCTTATGAATAGAAGCATCCTCTTTTGTAAACATTCCTTGATGTAAATTTCGGTATTTATAGAGCCCTTTGTAACAAATGTTTTGCTTCTTTTGCAGCACCTGCATATAGCTTGCCATACCACGAACCGTTTTGAAAAAGTTTTCTGCTTTTGGCCCCAAAACTTTGAGCATCAGCAACATAACCAGAACATACGTTTCCTCATCCATTATGCAGCAGGTATATTTTTAATAAAATCTGACTTCAATATCTGCGCTCTGTCTTTGGCCTCAAAATTTTTAGCAGAGTTCCTGTTAGGAACTTTTTGAGCCTTGTATGTTTTTAAACCTTTATCGGCTTCAACTTTTCGTAACAAATAGTTGGAGTACTGAGCTTACCGGACTGCTCTCCTACCGGATGTGTTGGGAGCTCTTTTGAAAATGTTTTCTTTTTATTGGCTTTAGAAACCTCATGTGGATTAAACCTTCTACGTGAACCAGGTTTTTTATCAACGGACAAGTTCTCCCGATACTGTTTAATAACATTGGAAACAGTTTGACGGCAGGGCTTTGATTGCTTGGCTAAGTTATTGTAGGATCAAGTCGGGTTTTGTTGAAAATGTTTAATAATTATAGTACGTACTTTTTTCTGGTCACTCATTTTAATCAGATGAACTTTTTAAAGGTATCTTGATAAAATAAAAAGCAAATAATACTTGGGTTATACGTTTTAAGGAAAAACTTTTATTAAGGTTTTTTCGACCTCACTCTTTAGTCCCAAATTAAATTCAATCGTAGGTCTTTATGGTATAGGAAATGTACCAAATATAAATATTTTTTTAAATTTATAAAGTACTGTAATGTTTGGCGAGTTTTTTTGTCCTCTATAAATTGTTATTATTTTGTTCTATAATATGTCAATTCCAGCCAATAGCCCAGGTTTCATAATGACATTGTGGAGTGTTCTCCTCATTATCTTGTCCAGAGCTGTGGAACGTATGTTATCATTTACACATCGTCTGATAATCACAAACATAGCTATGGACATTTTTTATAGATAATGATTACAAGTTGGCGATTTAGTACTTGCTATCATAGAAATGGCCCTTCTGGAGCCACATTGAGCAGTCAACTGCAAGGTTTCTTAGTGATGGGAAATTATATTGGCTTTTAATCTATCAGTTTTCTATTTCTGGAATTTCATGTAGACTATATTTAGTTTTTAATATTTGGCAGTGATCTTCATAATGTGCCTTATGATCAACTTATTTTTAACCCGGTCCAAGCAATCAGTAGGGTGGGATTAATCATCACTTTGGAAACCCAGTAGATTCACGTAGAACATATGCTCTGAAAGAACCAATGACTTTTTATAGCCACAATCAAAAACGATGCGGCAATACTGTTCAAATTTTGCACAAATTAGTTCTAAGTACTCTGAAATTATACTGTAAATATCGGTCAAGATTTGTCCCTAGTCCCCTAAGAAATGACTTAAACATTCATAATTATATTATAATCATTAATCACCCTTATCGTGGTTGTTGACGTAAACGTTTTACCCCTACGACTAGATTAAAAACAGTTTGCATTTTATCTTTAATCTAGTACGAAACTGACGTAGGCGTAAAAGGTTTACGCCAACCACGGTACGGATGAATATAGTGATGAAATTGGACATAAACAATTTTCATATGAACATAAATCTTTTGTGAGGATCGTTCTATAATTGACCCTACGATCCATATAACCCCTATGATTATGCAGCATTAAGGGCCGTTTTCTCATTAGGTGATTATCTTATTTCCCAACGAAAAACTGCAGATTAAAGAAATTTGGTTTTCTATGTCTCATTCTGTCGCAAAGCTAACCCGACCTCATCTGCAAATTGTTTATTTATCGTACAAATAAATTCAATCAGCTGACTGCTGTTCATAGTTGTTATGTGTTTGTGTTTTTGTAAACCAAATTAAATAGATTTTATAAAATAAAACTCGAAGAACATGAGTTCCAAGTGAATGTTGAAAGAGTTTATCATGCATGTTGCCTAAATGGCAACATTTAACAGCTGATTTATGTCAACATGTTGTCACTCGAGAGGTATTACCAACTGAAAATAAAGTTTTTTTGTCGATATATTGAGGAAACCAAAATTGATAACAGACAATTTATCGGCCTAATAAATTTACGTCGAGGTTTAGTAACAGGCAGTTTATCGATACATTGAGAAGAATCTGTAAACTGACTTTGAAATATAAATCAAAGATTCTAATTTGAAGACCGAATATATTCAGGCAGATGCTTAATATTATAAATCAGACATTATTATACTAAATTTGGTTAATGCAGAAGGTAAATAGTTGTCATTACAAAGTATGTTAATCAAAAATTTACTGTCATTACTAAGTTTTAATTGAATATTTAATGATATGGAATCAGGCGCGGATCCAGGTCAACCATTTGGGGGGAGGAGCGGTCGTGTTGAATCAAAATTCGTTCTACATTTTTATTTTTTTCTTCTTTTTTATATGAAAAGTTTTCGGTTTTGGGGGGGAAATTCCTATTCTATCCCCTATGGAACCGCGCCTGTTTGGAATATATTCCATATCATTAAATAGAATATAAGATTTAAAAAGTAATAACTTTGTTCAAGGAGAAAGTGTAGCCCTTGAGTTTCAATAAAATTTTCTAACTTTCTTCCTGTTTTTGTATGAAATTTAACACAAAGGACTTTTACTATAGATTTCATCCACCCAAATTAAAATTTCCTACAAATTAAAAGAAACATCTGCCTTTCTTTGATTTAATGATTGAAATTTCTAATAATTGATTTGAATACCATTAAAAACCAGTTTTCTTAACAAAAAGGAATAAAAGTTTTCTTGAGAAACAACATCAGAAATTTGCCTAAACAAATACAATCCTTTTTTTTTCATTACAACGACTTTAAATGCAAATTAAAATATTCTTAACAAATAAATCTATAGAAAATGACAAAAAAAAAAAAAAAAAAAACACTCCCTAAATAAATCAATGTACAAATAAAGAAATTCAATCACTAAAATAAAAATTTCTTTTATCGGAAATTTGATGTCCAATAATCAATTTGACACTGAACTGCGATTATGGAAAAAAAAACTAAACAATTTTTTGCTTTCTAAAACAGAAAATTGAACCCCGAAATAGCTCACAAGCAAATAAATAAAAACTTTTTTAAAAAAATTCAAATTTAAATCCTTTCACCGCTCAATTACAAACATACAAAATTACTTTTACATAGACTGTAAAAGTGGTGTTGCATGCAGCATGATGTTTTAGTACTTGCCACCACAATTTTCTTTCTTCTTTTGTACCACCACGCATAGTTTTTTTTTGTGTGTTGTTTTTTTTTTAGAAGAAGCAACGTATAGAAAGAAGAGTTAAGGCAAGAAATATTATTGAATCTATAAGAAATTATTCAAATTTTCTATAGAAATTTATATTTACTTGAAATGCCGGAACTTAAATGACGCCAAAAGACTAGGCGCGTAACAAATCGTGATGCGTTTACAAAATGTGAATTTTAACTAGCAACCAACGTAATGTAAAATACAACAACAGCAACAGCAATCAATGCTGTTTTGTAACGTGGTTGTTGTAACGTACATATGTACGTTTTTCAGAGACAGTCTAGCAGAGCAGAGTTTAGTTGGTGTTTGTTGGTAGGAATGAATGCGTTTTTATTGTATGTTCAAGAGCCGACGATAGTGCAGAAGTTTTAAGGAGTTTATTGTTTTGAAAATGTTTTAAACTTTTCAAAAGCTTTAGATCGTTTCCCCTTATTTACCCTTCATATAAGTTTGTCATAATGTTTGTACTTTCTTTCATATTCATTTGCGATCCTCCAATTCGTTTCGATCAAATTATATTACTCTAGTCCATTTGTCTTTACGAAGTTTCATCAGGATGAATAAATGTTGATCCGAAAATGCATCGTTCCAAACGAAATTTGAAAAAAAAAAAAACAAAAACACTTCCTTTAAACATCTGCCAGCCGCCAATCAAACGCTCATAAACAATGTTTAATTTAGTAGCAGTGTAGCGTAGTTAAAGTGCTGATGATTTCTATTGATGTCGTCGTTATTGTCTCTGCTGCGGCTGCCATTGACTTTCCTTTCAAAATACTATGCACAATAATTGTCTTCTTATTATATTTACCAATTTATTTACGAGTAAAATAATGTATCTACATCGAAATGTCTGATTGTCTAGAAGAAAAACGTAATAAATATAACTACCCCCTTCTGTATACAACTGGCGACCACCACTAGCTCATTTGTAAAAATACAAAAGACTCATTATGGGTGCGTCTTGCCAAAGACTATACAAAATAAAAGACGAAAATCTTAAAAACAACTTTTATCAAGCATGTTAAATTATGTTGCATTAAACATTTTTAAAAACTGAAGAATTTATTATATACTTAATTTATGCATGAGCATCGAATCCTGTAACTCTTTGTACCAGAATCTAATCCTTTGAAGGTATTTAAACAGTTAGGATGATAGGTTTCGTTTCTATATTTTTATCGATGTTAATACCCCAGTATCTTGTAAGATGATCAGCAAATATATCTTATTTATTTTATTCTTTTAGCAATACTTTATATTTAAAAAAAAAATTTAACCCTTTCATCATTTGCCAGAAATTAAAAGGAATTATTCTGTTATTTTTTAAAAGGGATATTTATGAAACAGATGCTTATTATGAACATTTACATTTCTATTTAAATTTTTGAATAGTAATTATTTCTATCATCAATGTCACAGAGTTTTAATTCACATAAAAGTGAAATCGTAAACTGTACAGCCAACTATTGTTAATGCTGAGTTCGGTTCAAGTTCAGTTCTAGTTCTAGTTCAGTTCTAGTTCAGTTCTAGTTCAGTTCTAGTTCTAGTTCAGTTCTAGTTCAGTTCTAGTTCAGTTCTAGTTCAGTTCTAGTTCAGTTCTAGTTCAGTTCTAGTTCAGTTCTAGTTCAGTTCTAGTTCAGTTCTAGTTCAGTTCTAGTTCAGTTCTAGTTCAGTTCTAGTTCAGTTCTAGTTCAGTTCTAGTTCAGTTCTAGTTCAGTTCTAGTTCAGTTCTAGTTCAGTTCTAGTTCAGTTCTAGTTCAGTTCTAGTTCAGTTCTAGTTCAGTTCTAGTTCAGTTCTAGTTCAGTTCTAGTTCAGTTCTAGTTCAGTTCTAGTTCAGTTCTAGTTCAGTTCTAGTTCAGTTCTAGTTCAGTTCTAGTTCAGTTCTAGTTCAGTTCTAGTTCAGTTCTAGTTCAGTTCTAGTTCAGTTCTAGTTCAGTTCTAGTTCAGTTCTAGTTCAGTTCTAGTTCAGTTCTAGTTCAGTTCTAGTTCAGTTCTAGTTCAGTTCTAGTTCAGTTCTAGTTCAGTTCTAGTTCAGTTCTAGTTCAGTTCTAGTTCAGTTCTAGTTCAGTTCTAGTTCAGTTCTAGTTCAGTTCTAGTTCAGTTCTAGTTCAGTTCTAGTTCAGTTCTAGTTCAGTTCTAGTTCAGTTCTAGTTCAGTTCTAGTTCAGTTCTAGTTCAGTTCTAGTTCAGTTCTAGTTCAGTTCTAGTTCAGTTCTAGTTCAGTTCTAGTTCAGTTCTAGTTCAGTTCTAGTTCAGTTCTAGTTCAGTTCTAGTTCAGTTCTAGTTCAGTTCTAGTTCAGTTCTAGTTCAGTTCTAGTTCAGTTCTAGTTCAGTTCTAGTTCAGTTCTAGTTCAGTTCTAGTTCAGTTCTCGTTCAGTTCTAGTTCAGTTCTCGTTCAGTTCTAGTTCAGTTCTAGTTCAGTTCTCGTTCAGTTCTAGTTCAGTTCTAGTTCAGTTCTAGTTCAGTTCTAGTTCAGTTCTAGTTCAGTTCTAGTTCAGTTCTAGTTCAGTTCTAGTTCAGTTCTAGTTCAGTTCTAGTTCAGTTCTAGTTCAGTTCTAGTTCAGTTCTAGTTCAGTTCTAGTTCAGTTCTAGTTCAGTTCTAGTTCAGTTCTAGTTCAGTTCTAGTTCAGTTCTAGTTCAGTTCTAGTTCAGTTCTAGTTCAGTTCTAGTTCAGTTCTAGTTCAGTTTTAGTTCAGTTCTAGTTCAGTTCTAGTTCAGTTCTAGTTCAGTTCTAGTTCAGTTTTAGTTCAGTTCTAGTTCAGTTCTAGTTAATATTGTGCTGTGAAAAAAGGGATAAACTTTATAGAAAATGGTTGAATAATAGAAGAAATAAAGAATATGAACTTCAATATAAACAATTTAGAAATGCGCTAAATAAAAAAATTAATTTTACTAAAAATAATTACTATAGAAAACAATTTATTGAAAATAGAAGTAATATGAGAATAATTTGGCAACTTATAAATGAAATAAACGGCAAAAAAATTACAAATCTTGATGAAACAATAATAAATAATTTCAAAAACGAAAATCTGCAAAACATATCAAATAATTTCGCTATTAATCTAGATCAAAATATTAAAAAAATCATACATATATGTAACAAAAAAACTTTAACGTATACGGAAAAAACAATCAGCAACTCGATTTTTGTGGGAAATACTAACGAACTCGAAATATACAATATATTAAAATCACTTAATGTAAATAAAAGTGCAGGAATAGACGGCATAAGACCACGTGATATAAAAAACAATGCAACCTCTCTAACGCCAATAATAACTAATATTATTAATATGATTTTAAATCAAGCTAACGTTCCAGAGTTATTTAAAATATCAATAGTACGTCCAATATACAAAACTGGTACCAAAAACGATTACAATAACTACAGGCCGATATCAATCTTACCTGTTATCGAAAAAATTATGGAAGAAGTGATGGTAAGAAGACTGTCTGATTTTGTTGAAAAATTTAAAATAATTGATGAACACCAATATGGTTTTCAAAAGAACAAAAGCATTAATAAATTGCTCGGAAACTTTGCAAATCATATAAATACATGTCTAAGTGAAAATCAACACTGTCTAGCACTTTTCGTGGATTTCAGTAAAGCCTTCGACACCTTGAACCACAACAAGCTTTTAGACACACTAGAAAGAATAGGAATACGAGGTAATTGTCTGAATTTCTTCAAAGCTTATTTAAATTGTAGACGATTCAGAGTTAAAATATGTTCTAGCATGAGTAATGAAATTAACATTACACATGGCGTTCCTCAAGGGTCAAAATTAGGTCCAATATTGTACCTTATATATGCCAATGATCTAATCAGCATACTTAAAAACAGTAACACATTTGCATATGCAGACGATACCGCCATTATTGTTGTTAACAAAGACATTAACATAGCAACTAATATTATGCAAAATGAACTCAACATAGCAACAAAATGGTGCCATGATAATGGATTAATAATAAATGCCAGCAAAACCAAGGTTATGCACATAAAACCACGACATTTCAGATACGTTAAAATAGATCTTAAATTTCATGATATTACATGCATCCACAATGAAAACATCAACAATAATGACAACTGTACAACAATAATTGAATTGGTCAACACATATAAATATTTAGGCGTGTATATAGACCACAATTTCAAATGGCGCACACACATCGAAGAAGTCCAAAAACAATTACGCAAATCATCGATTATGCTTTACCATTTAAGCAACTCTGCAACATATAGTGTTTTGAGACAAGCCTATTTTTCACTGTCGGAGTCCTACATCAGACATGGCATTACTGCATGGGGAAGCTCATCGTACTGTAGTACTCTACAAAACTCACAAAACAGAGTTCTAAAAATACTGTGGAAGAATTTACACAAGTCCAAACAACACAACAGCACCAATAATGTCAACAACAACGATTCAAGTGTTATTAACGTCATAAGTAATAACACCAATACAACCAACACAAACGCAAATTACACCAGCACAAACAACAACATGCACATAAACAACACTAATCAACTCAACAATTTAAATAATTCAATTCACGGAAACCGTAATACTCATAATAATAAAAACATTGCAAAACATCTAAATATACTAAACATTAAGAGTATTTATGAAATTACACTGATCAACAATTTTCATCATGAAACGAGATATCTAGAGAGAATAAACCATCAATACAACACCAGACTTCGCGCAGAAGGACGATATAAGCCAGATACATACAAAAACAATTATGGAAAAGCTAAAATAGAAGTTAACTTGCCAAAAATTCTAAATAACTTGCCAACAAATATATTAAATATTAGATACAAACATAAAAAGAAGAAAGAAATTAAAAAATTTTATATAAGTTCGCAATGAACAAATCACATTTTATAACTTGTTATTATTGAACTCACTATTGAATTGTAATATTATTTTTTTATCATAAACATTGTTAAATATTTTATTTTGACCTGCAGATAAGCCGTTTAACGGCTTCGTGGGTCCATAATTTAATTTAAATTAAAAATGTAATGTAATTAATTATATGAAAATTTCAATAAATATTATTTAAAAAAAAAAAAAAAAAAAAAAAAGTTCAGTTCTAGTTCAGTTCTAGTTCAGTTCTAGTTCAGTTCTAGTTCAGTTCTAGTTCAGTTCTAGTTCAGTTCTAGTTCAGTTCTAGTTCAGTTCTAGTTCAGTTCTAGTTCAGTTCTAGTTCAGTTCTAGTTCAGTTCTAGTTCAGTTCTAGTTCAGTTCTAGTTCAGTTCTAGTTCAGTTCTAGTTCAGTTCTAGTTCAGTTCTAGTTCAGTTTTAGTTCAGTTCTAGTTCAGTTCTAGTTCAGTTCTAGTTCAGTTCTAGTTCAGTTCTCGTTCAGTTCTAGTTCAGTTCTAGTTCAGTTCTCGTTCAGTTCTCGTTCAGTTCTAGTTCAGTTCTAGTTCAGTTCTAGTTCAGTTCTAGTTCAGTTCTAGTTCAGTTCTAGTTCAGTTCTAGTTCAGTTCTAGTTCAGTTCTAGTTCAGTTCTAGTTCAGTTCTAGTTCAGTTCTAGTTCAGTTCTAGTTCAGTTCTAGTTCAGTTCTAGTTCAGTTCTAGTTCAGTTCTAGTTCAGTTCTAGTTCAGTTCTAGTTCAGTTCTAGTTCAGTTCTAGTTCAGTTCTAGTTCAGTTCTAGTTCAGTTCTAGTTCAGTTCTAGTTCAGTTCTAGTTCAGTCCTAGTTCAGTTCTAGTTCGTTGACAACTCTGAGCGAGCGACAACCACGATTGAATGTATACAACTAACGAATTAAGTGGTCGAAATCCTGTGTGTTTATTATATTTTATTGTCGAATATCAGAAAGTCCAAAGATAATGGAATAATTAAACAAATATCTGTTATTTTTTAAGACAACCTGATGTTGCCAGTTTCCTTCGATTTGAATGAAGATCTGGAAAATATTAAATCTTGACCTTTACTTACTCTTAGAGATAGCGTAACAATTGTTTTTTTAAGTCAAATTATGTTTGTTACTTTTTGTCAATATTTCCTGGAATATTTCCCTCATTTACCCATGTTCCACGTCATTTAACCAACACAAATCATATAATTGGTCAGGTTAAGAAATTCTAATACTATTTCCACGTAATTAAAATGTTTAACTAAAAACTACATTCTCCTACCTGCCCTCATGCCATAAATTTTAAACTTGCCTTAATATCTAAACTCTTAGAATTCATTCACCTCAAAATTAAGAGTATGAATAAAAAGTAAATGGAAAAGGGACTATTTTATTAAGTAAATTGCATATAAAAATAAGTAAACAACAATTTCATTTCATTCGTCCTCCCTCCGTCGGTCATATTATCTATTTTCATTTGTAACAATCTGCCAACCCCTCTTTAACACCCATATTTTTGTCAACAATACTGACACCTTTTTAAACGAGTGTATGTATGTCCGTTGCATAATTATCAAAAGGACACTGCACTATTCCACATCGATGCATACTCGTAAACTGCCAGGAACGATGTCCTGCTGTACATTTACCTGATAATCTAACATTAGATCTTATCAATTTATCTCCTTTTTTTATTATTTTTCCTTTATTTTTCTGACTAGCAACTCAAGAGTGTCCTTTTGTCATGTTAAACCAAAAAAAAAGAAGGTAAGGAACTCTGAAATACAAAAACAACCACCCTTAAAATGAAGAACATAAAACAGAAGAGAATGTATTTTGGTGCATTTAACTTAATTTACATTTTAAAGGATTTTCGTCCTTTTTTTGAATGTTCGGCTGGCAATACGCACTCGTGTACATACGCCAAGGCAACAGCTGACCTTTATCGTTAGTCGGGTCACTGTGATGTTGGCATTGTTGTTGTTGTTGTTTCTTTTGTTATTGTCTGAAATGTTTATCATTAGGTCAGAAGGTTTGTAATTAGCGGCAAATGAACGTGTTTAAATTTATGCCTGTCCGTCTGTCGCTACGTGTTTTCGAGTGTCTGTTTTACACTCATACACACAGACACATTTACGTACTCTTTAAGGATTAAATTATTTCCCTAAATTTTGTTGTTTAATAAAAGACTTTCTATAGATTCTAACGTACGCGGTTTAAGGTTCAATGACCATTTTGTATATTAATTGAAATTGGCATTTTATTAGAGAATTTGGTTCATTCATCAAAATAGACATATATATTTTGGTTTTGTGCCACAAAATCTCTGACACCTGGTCAGTGTTAAGGTTTATTTTTGTGGCAAAATCACCCCTTTTTTGGGTAGATTTATTTATGCTTTAAATTTAATGAATACTTACATGAATTATTCTATTTTTTCTAATAATTTTTCTCATTTTATGTTTCAGGTACGTTTGAATGCAAATATTTTCTAAGGAAGGGCTTGTAAGGTAACGATTATTCATTATTAACAACATTAATTTATAATTAGGACAAGTACTATATATTTCGGATATTTATAGGAATTCGATTGAACCATGTCATCGTGTGTTATGTTCATTCGTTACATTTTCGGGTCTTGTACATTCTTTTTTATAAAATGTTTCATTCTCCCAATCATTTTATCTCACTTGAATTTATTAAAAATAGTACGTTTTGCAAATTCAACTACCTCATGTGAAAGGTGGAGTTTTATTTTGTTAATTATATTAATAATAATAAATAATTAATTAATATATTATTTTAAGCAGAAGTATCTAATTAATAAATCTTGTTTCAATTAGAGACAACATCATGTTTTATTTTTATACAATCAATTATGAATGCGATACCTTGACGTGGCCGATACAATTCATTTTACGTCATTCA
The DNA here is from genome assembly GCA_942486065.2 of Calliphora vomitoria. Lineage (NCBI taxonomy): Eukaryota > Metazoa > Arthropoda > Insecta > Diptera > Calliphoridae > Calliphora > Calliphora vomitoria. The sequence continues at coordinate 57,105,353 of OW818031.2, read as the reverse complement.
AATCTTTTTCAGAATATTAAGTGCTATAATGTGTTTTTATTATTTTTAATTTTGCGAAGACTTGTATTAATAAATCAAGTTGTTACTGTTATAAAGTCTAAAATTACTTTTTTTTCTTATGCACAAAATACAGGTAGAGAATATTTTGAAATATTCCTTTAATTAAGAAATCTGACACTTAAATACTAGTATTCTATTGACAACTGACAACTACATGCTCGTGATCTTATTTTATATCATCGAAAATAATTATGTGAGATATTATTTCAAATCAAATTTTTTCCTTCTAACCAAAATTTTTTTGCCATTTATAAATGCTTGTACTTCTTGCCATGTTTCTGGACTACAGGTCTATGAGGTCAACAATGAAAAACGCTGCTTCATCCAAAACCGTTCGTAAGGTACAACACATCCGAAGTGCGGCTAGTCTGTAGACCGAACTATCAATCATAACTTCTAGATATTTCTGATATGGCTTTGTTCCGATTTCTCATCTACCAACATTCAGGATAATATGTTCAATGGCTTTTCCACCAATTTTAACTCCATTCCATTTAGCCATGACTGAATCATTTTTATGCACCAGTTGGTAATACTCACCAACTCCTGTGTATATTCCGCCACAACTAAGGAGTGAGATCGAAAAATTCTTAACTTCAATCTCCGTGCTCGTTTTTTGGCCTCTAAATTTTTAGCAGCGTTCCTGTCAGGAACTTTTTGAGCCTTGTATGTTTTTAAACCTGCATTAGCTTTAACTTGTCCGTACCAAATAGTTCGACCACTAAGCTAACCGGGCTGCTTTCCTACCGGATGTGTTGGGAGCTCTTTTGAAAATGCTTTCTATTTTTATGGCTTTAGAAACATGATGGACTATTCCTTCTAACTGAACCAGGTTGTCTATCAACGGACAAGTTCTCCCGGTACTGTTTAATAACATTGGAAACAGTTTGACGGCAGACCTTTGAATGCTTGACCAACTTTTTGTAGGACCAAGTTGGGTTTTGTTGAAAATATTTAATAATTTTAGTACGGACTTTTTTCTGGTCACTCATTTTAATCAGATTAACAACATATGATTACAATTGACAATTAACATAATAACTGACATGTTTTACAACGGTAACTTGATCAAAAAAAAAAAAATCACATAATACATGGGTTAAAAGTTTTAATGAAAAACGTGTGTTAAGAATTTTACGACCTCACTCCTTACTAAATCAATGTCATCCGCAATAATGAGACAGCCCTGTTGTACACCTCTTTAATACCATCGTTTGTGGGATATTATAGTGACCTGTTCCGGAATTAAACCTTAATTATCACCACTAAGTATTGTGGTATATTCAAAAAGCCTATAGCATCCACAAACCTCTCCCACTTTGCAGTATTGAATGCATATTTGACATCCAGCGTTACAACCACGCAATACTCTTTGAAAAATAGTTAGTTGTACATATTTAGTTGTATCTACTACATACTTTATGGCGTCTGTTTTGGATCTGCGCTTTCGAAGTCATATTGAATACCAGTTCTTGGCAACATTCCAAACATTTTTATTATACATATACAATGATGGGTCCTCTAATGGTTTATTGTCTTTGGCTAGCAATACCAGCTATTGTATTTTCCACCTTGATGGAAGCAATCTATATCGAAGGCAGCTGTTTAACAGCACTGATATTTGATTAAAGCAATATCTGACCCCCTATTTCAATACTATTTTTGATATGCCATCAAGTACTGGCGCTTTGAGGGAAACTGGGAAACTAAAAACATCATTGCCGACACAGTTCTTCTAGTAGCTCCTACCTTGCTGCAAAAAAATTGTTTTACTATTCCATTATAACTGGATCTCTAGGTGTAAATTTATTAAGACATTTCAACTTCTGTGTTAGGAGTTCATAAGCCATTCCGAATGGGTTATTTTCAACATCGTCAATAATATCAAAAAGAACATAATCGTTTGGTTCAACGTATACTCAGTTTCAGTGTATTCCTTTCGACTTTAAACTCCTGATGATGTAGATCGTTTTCCGGTTTACCACGCGCTCTTGCCTGTGTTCCTCTGCCGCGGTTTTTTTTTTCCACCTATTCCTTTTTGTCTCATCGGGACATTGCACGCATGCGTCACTCGGTCAATTAGCTGATATGCCACTGCTTCTGATGAACCATTCAGAATCGTACCTTCAATGTACGCATTGAATAATCTCTGTCTAGAAAATTAGCTCTCCAGTATCCGGCCTTTTCAGTAGCCCAAGCATTAAGGTATGGTTTGAAATTCGGTAACTAATCATCTGGGTGGAATATATCATCTATATATTGGTTTTCAAGTTATTGTAGCCCAAACAAATCAGAATTGTTGGATTGCATCTTATTTTCGACGAAGCAAATTGCGAATACATCGGAACTATCAGCTACCCAGCTTAGAACATCGAAATGTTGGTAGGCCTCACTAATAAGAGCGATATCTACTTTTTACTCATAAACGCTTTGTTTAGATCTTCGGCTCATTCTCATTTTCGTGACAAAAGTTTCTGCAGCGGTTCTATGTAGTAGGTTCAAATAATGGTTGCTATTGGAAGTAGTAATGCTATGGTTTCTCAAATGTTTGTTGTTATTGCAAGAGTTTCTTATTTTATCTCAATATGATGTTGACTTTACTTCCGCAGATGTACCAAGAACTTGTTCGCCTGTGTGTTGGAATTCTTCCGTACCCTGATATGAAGGTTTATTTAGCTCCAGTAGCAATTCAGCTTTCACTCTCTTCCTGATACTTTTAAAATTTTTGGATCACTCTTTTTTGTACTCTTTTTTTCTGCATATTTTTGTATAACAATGGCAGTTTATCGGACAGGTTTCCATCGGCTCCCCTCATTCTTTTATTTGCATTGGGAGGCACTTTCGCTAAATTAGAGTTTGTCGATTTTTGTGCGACTAATAGTTTGACTCAGATGTTCTGGGTATAGCTCGTCTAGCCGCCTAATGTGGACTTTGTCATGATTATACAGTGTTGAGGGTGGTGATCTCATTATCATGGAACAACTTCAAAAAGGGTTTTCCACATTGTCAAGGTCTCTACCTCTGCTCGTTGTGTAATCACTTCAAGATCCCTGGAGTCCCTTTGCAAGGGTTGACGAAACGACCATATGGGACCTTCCACTAAAACCAGATCTGTGATTAACATCCGATTCTGTACCACCATATACTTGCTTGGTCTTAAAGGAACGGAGGGACCACTGCATTAGCCTGGAAGCCATTTTTGCAAGATTTTAGGCTTAAATATTCAGGTTCTAGAATATCACAGCCGTCAGCCCAATGAAATACTTGAACCATAAGAAAGGCCATACTGAGCTTGGTCTTAATGCTTTTCGGCGGAGACTGTTCTTTAGAGATGTGTCAGATCATTCTTTCTGGAATAAAAATATTGAGATCAGGCTGGGATTGATCATAAAGGCTTTGGAAAGGCTCTCTGTATTGTTTCTTATGGTCGCTATTGTCCAATCATATGTATATTTGAGATAAAAAACCAAAAACATTTATGCTATTCCAGCAACTTTAACCACATAACAAATTACTCAAATCCAAATAAAAAACTTTGTTTTTATATTTTTCTATTATCTCTGTTTCTATCTAAATTAATACCCAGTTTTGTTTTAATTAATATTTTCATTAATTTCATTGAAATAAGTATGTTTTCTTTTGTTGACTTTATCTCTTTAATTAATTGGATTTTTAGCCACAATTTGTTTTCATCTTGAAACTACAACCCATGTTTTACTAGCAATCCTCTCCAACAAAATGTTGTTTGAATGTTAAATAAAATGAATAGAATTTTTATTTAAATTTTCTAGTTAATTTGAAAACGATACAACACCTACGCACAATTTTATATTAATTTCAGCTTGTTTTACCTTAAAATTTAAACAAGAAGAATTAATAAAAGATTTTTATAATAATTTGTTTTTATTAAGTGACACATCAACAACTCGCTGATTTAAAATGAAATTTATCTCTTTTGAAAATATGTAGTTCTTTTTTTTTTCCTCAACTCAATGTTTATACATTTTTGAATTTTTAATTTCATTTAACATTTCAAATCAAAACCAATTTTGGTTTCAAAAATGTTGTGTGTGTTTAAATATCAACGGCCACTGTACATAGTATGTAGATAGCAACAACAAAAAGTCTCGTTTAATTAAAGTCTGAAGAAAACAGCAACGATTATAATTAAAATATCATTAATTTGTTGTTGCTGCTCTTCCAACTCGGAGGTGGCATAATAAATACACAGACACACATTATCATTAACTTTTGGTCAGTAGCCGATGTTTATTTATGATCGCACTTCTTCGTGGGAAGCGACGTAGATTTAAATGGTTTCAAACGGTTGGTAACACAACTTAGGGACTAAGTAAGGAAGTGTTTATAAATAGTAGTCAAATCAAATAGCTGTTGCAATTGAGGCATAGGGATTTGTCCATGTGTTAACTAGTTCTTACGAACTGCTATACATATTCATTTTCTTGAGCTATGTGAATATGTTTAATCTTAGTCGCTTGTTATTAATTCATTAATGTAGCAACCATAATCAATCTTAAATTTGTTGTGCTGTTAGTGAACTCACTGTAATTCTAACTTTAGCTTAGACCTTATGCTCTTTATTTCCTTAAAATGCTCCTTTCAAAATTATTACCTTCCCCAAACTAAATTTAAACTTTTTGTGTAACTTTAATCTTAACTGCTGAAATTAGTTCATGTTGATTTAATAACCACCTGTATTTTTTTAACATTTATTCTTTCATCATCATGCTGCAGTTTTATGTTTCGTTATTTAAATTTTAATATGTTTTTATCTCTTAATTTTTTACACCTTGTACCTTTATTTTACATCTTTTGTTAAAAGCGTTAGAAATTAGTATTTTCACACCCTTTCTTTGCGCTTGATAATGTGTTTTAGTTGAATGTCCTTATGAAATCCTTGTAGGTTATGCTCTTAATCTTTGTATGATCTAAAGACAGGTATGGCCAAACTGTGGCACTGGACTGGATTCAAAACTTCTGAACGTAACTCTTCCTTGATTTGATTTCATTACTTACATTTTTAGTTTCTTTAGTTTGTGGTTCAAAAAGTCCGTGCCTTTTTAATTTTTATTTTATTTTTCAACACATTCTCCTATGAGCTTTGTCCAACGTTTCTTCACTTTGTTTATCCTTTCCAAAAAATAAAATTTATCGAGATCATCAAAATAGGTATTTTTTGTGAGATGATTTCATCGTTGGAACGAAAACTCTTTCCGCCAAGACATTTCTTCAGTTTTGGAAACAAGAAATTGTCAATCGAGGCAAAATCCAGGGTAGCATTTCGTAGCCTAATTCAAGAATTTTTACCTTGGAAACTGCACATGTGTGAACCCTTTTGTCCACCCGATTGAGAACCATTGAGCCATGTGAGATGCCTTTTGCTTCCATAATCTCCGATCGGCCAATAGCATCGTGATTTTTTTCAATTGTTTCGTTTGTTTTTTCAATTGTTTCAACTGGGCGTCCAGAACGATCGGCATCTTCCGTGCTTGTACCTCAAGGAAATTCAGCAAACCACTTTTTTACCATTGTAATTGATGGTGTAGAGTTCCCATAGTATTTATCAAGCTTAGCCATTTTCTGAGTGATGGTTTTATACCGCAAAAAATAATGCTTAATAATCAGTGGCTGTCAAACACAAACTAAAAGACGTAGCTTGTTCAAATTTTGACAGGAGTCAACTGACAGATGTTTATTGACAGGAGCAGTGTAGCCCTTTCAGTTAAGAGCCGAGAAATTCAAATAGTCGCGGACTTATTGACTGTTAGAATTGACATTGACAATCCACAATGAGAGTCGAAACCCATTTTCATCTGAACGAATACGCAAATAATATTTAGTATTCTGGGAGCACTACTCAGGAAGAGTCATTCGATTTGAAGATGCGGATACTCATCTCTGGTATTCACTTAACTCTGTTTACATAATGGTCAATTCCATTGGGAGGAGATCATCACAGGCATTTCAGCAGGAGATATATGGGAGTCCTAGAATCACATTAAAGCTTTCAAAGTATTTATCGATGGTTCAAAGAAAGAAATTTTCTCGGAAAGTGAAGTATTCCTTAAGAAGTTGGGGATTATTCATAGTCATAGACAAAGAAACTCATGCAGTATTTTTCAGGCAAAAATATTCGAGGTGTCTGAAACAGCTAGCTTGATATCTATGATGCCAATATTAGAGAGAAATCACCATATTTATAGGTAGTTAAGGCACATAAGTAATAGTAACAAAACTATTAGATCAAGGGTACTCAGTAGTTGTCCCAGAGAGCTACAAGTTCTCAACGAATAAAATACATCGAAGCTGTGTCTTGTACCAGATCATTATAATGTTGGTTTCATGTTTGCATCCGTGATCAACAGTACATTGAAGAGAATGAAAATTTGATACCCTTCTCTTTCCTTGTCAATGTCCTGCACTATCACGCAGTCAGCTTAAATACTTTGGCTTTATTTCATGCAGAATCTAAGGGAATGGACTATAAAGCGGGTGAGGCAAAACTTCCCAACCACTTCATTCTAAATACTTTTTAACAGGTATTGCAACATGTGACCGAGCATTATTATGATTGAAAATTATGGTTTTATGTCTGGCCGTTTTGCGGCCAAAGCTCGCTTTCAAACGAATCAGATGCGCTCGGTACAGGGTCCCTATGATGGTATGGTCAGATTTCAGCAGCTCATAATAGATAGGACCCTTTTGCTCCCACAAAATACAGAGAATTTTCTTATTACCATGGATATTTGGCTTTAATGTCGATTCATCTGGTTGCTGATTGCTTACGCTTCGGGTTATCGTAATGGATCCATTTGTCGCATGTAATGATTCGATGCAAAAATGATTTTTTTTATAGCGTTCAAGCATGATTTTGGGCATGCTAAGTCGTCTTTCAAGGTCTCTAGGCTTCAATACGTATAGTTCCGAATATACTGCTCGCAAACGTAATGCTTTTGCAAGCATTTGTTGTGTTTTACAATAATCTTCATGGAATAAGGACTCCAATTCTTGGCCTTTAAACATTTTTGGCTATGGAAGACAAAATATCCACTTCTGAACCACACAAACCATCTCTCGCACGTTGAAACCGATGAAACATATTCAACATAAGCTTTGGTGAGCAATCGTTTGATTTTCCTCATACATATATGATACAAGTTAAAAATCTTCCATCATGTACTATTCCTTATTAAACTATAACTTTATTAACCCAGCTTATTGGTCGCTTCAGTGAAGAGTATTTTTTCCAGTCAATAAAATGTAGAGAAAACTGATCGTCACTCTGCTGTAATTTAATATTCTAACTTAAAACAATTAACAGTTCTACATATGGATTTGTTGGCAACTGTTCTAACTGTATAAGTTTTCTCTCTCAACTGATATCACGCAACAAATTTACTGTTTGGCCCCTGTGATTATTCAAGGTTTTCTAACGCTCCAATGAATTAAAGTATTATATTTCCTCGTATATGGAAAATGTATCACAAAATAACAATTTTTTTATATTGTTTAAAAATTACCCAAGGTATAGGACTCTAAGGTATTCTTTGGTCATTATTTAGTATGTGTTGCATGCCACACACAAACACAAATACACCGAAATACACTTACGCACATTCATAAACAACAGGAATAATAAAGGAATGAGGCACAAAGTAGGAATTACTTGTCGACATTTTGTAATGTTTTGTAGCTTTAAATTTGCATTTAATTAAAGCCTTTAAGGCCCAATAAAAACAACAATAAACCAAATACTTAGTTATACATGGAGCAGCACAAACACGAATAAAGAAGACCTTGTGATAAATATCAGAATACGAGACCTAAAAGGAATCGATATGATTTGACCATAACAGGAGCTGGATGAAGAGAAGCAACAAACGAAACAAAAAAATAAAAAATTAATATGTACGAATATCTTTGGTATTCTTAATGTTTAACCTGTTGGGGAAGAATGTGCGTTCCTTTATTTGGTATTTTATATGAGAGAATACTAAAAGTACTTTTAATAGTCCATTAATTTGCCATTGTGGAGTTTATATTGGGAATTATGTTTTAATCCTTTCAACTTTAAAACGATTGAAAACTAATATTGCTCAGTAGTTTTGTACTAATTCAACCATATTAGTTTTAGTTTTCAGAATATTTTGAGAGGGATGACAGCTGATGTCAAACTTAATCACAGTTTCGAAATTCAATAAATCCTATGTAATACTAAATTATTTCAGATCAATTATCTTCTTTTATCCAACTCACCCGTAAACAATGGGTTAACTGTTTGAAAAATTTCATTTTGGCGAAAGTTTGTTCTTTTTTTTATTGCTGTTCTGTTATTTTAGCATAAATAAATGTATGTAGTTTCAACTCTTTTTCGAACACGCATTAAATTGTTTTTTAACACATTTCTTTCCTGAGGCATTTAGCCATCATATACTCAATCTTATTGGATTTTTGATAATTTCTTAAAAAAAAAAAAATAAAAATAAACATTGTGTTTGCTGTTACTTTCTGTTGTTGTTTTTGGTTCATTATCAACACATACGAAAATGACCAGAAAAATAACATGACCATCATAAAAAACCGAGGAGACGAGCAGGCAGTGTAGGAAGATACTGACTGACCAGATATCATGACAAGATACATAAATGTTCTTTTTGTTCTGTGATGATGTTAATGTATTTTTTATTTTTATTTTTTGCTTTTATTTTCCCCCATTGTACATGTTCATTAAATGAACATTTTGTTTTCATTTTTATTATGGGCCACATTAAATATACATAAAAAAGGCCAAGAAACACACTCGACAACAAAAAATATGTTAACAAATAGTATGTCTCTCTGTTAACTGAAATTTGTAGGTCAAATAAAGAGTTATAAGCGGAGATTTTTGTGGATTGGAATATGTACAACATTAAGTTCAGTTCAGTATGTACAACACTAGTTCGGTTCTAGTTCAGTTCTAGTTCAGTTCTAGTTCAGTTCTAGTTCAGTTCTAGTTCAGTTCTAGTTCAGTTCTAGTTCAGTTCTAGTTCAGTTCTAGTTCAGTTCTAGTTCAGTTCTAGTTCAGTTCTAGTTCAGTTCTAGTTCAGTTCTAGTTCAGTTCTAGTTCAGTTCTAGTTCAGTTCTAGTTCAGTTCTAGTTCAGTTCTAGTTCAGTTCTAGTTCAGTTCTAGTTCAGTTCTAGTTCAGTTCTAGTTCAGTTCTAGTTCAGTTCTAGTTCAGTTCTAGTTCAGTTCTAGTTCAGTTCTAGTTCAGTTCCAGTTCAGTTCTAGTTCAGTTCTAGTTCAGTTCTAGTTCAGTTCTAGTTCAGTTCTAGTTCAAGTTCAGTTCTAGTTCAGTTCTAGTTCAGTTCTAGTTAAGTTCTAGTTAAGTTCTAGTTCAGTTCTAGTTCAGTTCTAGTTTAGTTCTAGTTCAGTTCTAGTTCAGTTCTAGTTCAGTTCTAGTTCAGTTCTAGTTCAGTTCTAGTTCAGTTCTAGTTCAGTTCTAGTTCAGTTCTAGTTCAGTTCTAGTTCAGTTCTAGTTCAGTTCTAGTTCTAGTTCAGTTCTAGTTCAGTTCTAGTTCAGTTCTAGTTCAGTTCTAGTTCAGTTCTAGTTCAGTTTTAGTTCAGTTCTAGTTCAGTTCTAGTTCAGTTCTAGTTCACTGTTTGCTTCCTCATCTTAGAATAGTATCGGTCTAGAGCCAATAATAGTTAATAACTGCCCGTTTCTATGGTATTTCTTTAGCCATACCTTATTTTCACGGTCTACGATATCCCCGCCAGTATTTTAAGTTTTTTTTGGACAATTTGGTGTCTTTAGCTAGCCCTGCGTTCGAAAGAACCAGTTCTTTTATGTATAGTTTTGGCTCGTGCAAAATTTATTAGATCATACGTGTAAAATAACATTTCCTACATTAATCTTTTCAAATTCCGTAACAAACAATCATTAAATTCACCACTAAACATTTATCTTTTCTACTCTAAAATCTAAGCTTTTAATCTTAGTTTTCAATTTAGTCAGCTCTACTTCATTTTTTATCTGTTGTCTAAGTTAAATCATAATCAAAACTAAAAAAAAAATTCCCTCGGGCCTTATACATCAATATCAATTGTCTAAATCTATCAATTAAAACCTCTTAATATTGACGTTTTTATTAAACATAACACAAAAAAACGGCCATTCAAACTGTCAATATTATCGGCCATTAAAGCTTATGGAAAGTTTACAAAACAACAACAAAAACACGAACAGAAAAAAACAAAAGAATTGGAAAAAAAATCACCGTTATTTTAAATGACGGTACAAATACATATATGACAACAAGTGAATAGTAGAAGAAGAATAAGAAAAAAGGTAAATATTAGCACGTTTTAATATTTGACAAACTGTCAAGAAATTGACGCTTAACTTAACATACAAACATGACAGACAGACAGACGCATGTAAAAAATACATGGATGTAGTTGTATGAAAAAAAATGTACTGTCAGCTGGACGGACTTACAGAGCAAACAAACAATATGTACCTCTGACTAACTATTAAAATAATAATAAATAAATAGTTTTTTTTTCCAATTTTTTTTTATTTAAAGGTAGAAAGCCAAACCAGCAGTATTAGCTGCTACTGCTGATTTTATGATTTGCATTGACCATACTTGTAGGTATTAGAGTTTAGAGTCTCAACCAAAAAAAAAAAAAGAAAGAAGGCAAAACAAAAATATATGTATAACTACCGTTAAAACCCATATTTACTTTTGTATCATGGTTTAGACAATATTGAACAGTAGTGAACATAAACAAAAACTATAAAAAGAAAAAAATCTAAATACAATACAAGTACAATACAAATCAAAAGTTTTCACATGCAAATAGTCAGAGGCGAACATGATTGTATTCAATAATTTGGTTTAGAGCTTTTGAAAAAAGTTTTTCAGATCGTGGCAAGCGATAAATTAGACATCTACAGTTATGACCTAGAGACTGGAAAGATGTTTTGTTTTTCTGAGTTTATAAGATGAGATACAAATAGTGCATAATTACTAAGTTTCCAGAAAATATAAATATAAGTTTTAGCCACGCTGTCGTAATTAGAGTATTCAAAAACCGAAACCGGTTTACCTTTTTGTTTTTGTATCGCTTAACCGGTTTTTATAATTAAGAATTTTTGTCAAAAATTTATAAAATTTTCCTTTTTGATTGAAATGTGTTGTTCTAAGGTCAATCCTGACACACTTTTTAATAGCCTTTGGCCATCTTAAAGATATAAGTTTAGTATGTATAAACTCTTCTCTATAGGAACTAATTTTACAACTGCTTTGAAAAAGATTCTCTTAATTCTTCTCATCGAAATTTAGTTGAAATATGAAACAGCTTTGTCTTGAAACTCACTAAATAATAACAATGGAATACATGAATATAAAGTGCATCATCAGAATTCTTAAAAAGAAAGCATGCAATGAAACATGCAATTGCTCTACTGTATCCAGTTGCGAAAATTCTTGGGCAATGCTCCTCCCCAATCTCATTCTGCACGATCCAATAGCAAACCAACAATATGGGTTTCAAATATTCACAGCACAACAACAGATCTAACAGCCGTACTAGTCGACACCTTAACAAGTTTAGGTCATGTTCGCGAGGGTTTCTGGTAGCATTGGAATTGCTGTTCTGCTTGAAGATTTTGCCAACACCAGGCTTCCCAACAACGTCAAGAAAAGGGTGGTCAAATACATGTATGTTCGACAGTCGTTTGTGAAGCTTAGGAACAAATAGTTCCTCGCAGTTCCACAAGGTGTAGTTGACTTTCCGAGCATGTTTAACCTCTATCTTCAAAAACTTCCAGCACCAACAGATGGATTGATTATCATATCCTATAATAATCATAGAGGTAACGATATTAACGCACTTTGCGATATAATTGGTATTTCCAAATGCGAGTTCACTACAAGAAATGTACAGTTATCTGTCAAAGACAGCCTTTTTCGATTTCAGCACATGGCACCATAATATTAAAAAAAATACGGCATAGGAAAAGGGTCCTCAAATCTCTAGTCGGCAGCACATGACTGGGGCTATATACAAAGAGATTGGATTAGGGTTAGATTGCAAATATGGTCTCCCAAAATAATTTATACGCAATGGAAACACCATGCAACTGTAAGAACTGAAACAGGCCGCCCAAGATTACCATTTTTGATTCGCTTCCTTATAAAAGTGGAATCACAAAATTCATTCTGTGATATCCTCCTAATAAGAGGGACATTTAAAGAGACAGCTAATGATTTGGCATGACCAATGACAGAAATCTTCTTGGGTATGGGAGAGAGATTAAGATGAAAACTCCTACAAAGCTTCTATGAACAATATCCATAGTGAATCGATAACACCAATATAGTGCTGGAAGCACGCCCATCGTCCTCTTCCAATAAGAGTCATTCTGGCTCAACTACGTTGGGATGGTGCAGTTTTGAGACTTGACTCATACTGGTCCAGGATCAACCTCACCATACCCAACACTTGTCCAGTTTACGTGAAAGACCCTAACAATACGACTCATCTCTTCAATTGCGATGCTACCAATGGAAGTAGCCCGATTCCTGAAATTGGATTTAGATGAACTGATTAAATAAAACTCACAAAAACATTAGGAGTGAGATCGAAAACTTCTTAACTTCAATTTCCATGCTCTGTTTTTGGCCTCTAAATTTTTAGCCGCGTTCCGGTCAGGAACTAAAACATATGTAAGGAGTGAGATCGAAAACTTCTTAACTTTAATTTCCATGCTCTGTTTTTGGCCTCTAAATTTTTAGCAGCGTTCCTGTCAGGAACTTTTTGAGCCTTGTATGTTTTTAAACCTGCATTGACTTTAACTCTTCGTACCAAATAGTCCGACTACTAAGCTAACCGGGCTGCTTTCCTACCGGATGTGTTGGGAGCTCTTTTGAAAATGCTTTCTATTTTTTTGGCTTTAGAAACATCATGTTTCTAAAGCCAAGGTTTTTTATCAACGGACAAGTTCTCCCGATACTGTTTAATAACATTGGAATCAGTTTGACGCCATACCTTTGATTGTATAATAGCGATATAACTATTATCGCTTCAATTACTTTGTTACATTATTATTACTATCTACCTGCAACAGGAGTATGATATCACTTGGTGCATGTTTTTCATTACTTAAAATTCATTAAACAAAAATGTTTTAATACATTTTTAAAGACTACAGCTTCGAAAGTTCTGGCAATTCTCAAGAGTGTTTTGTATTAGTTCGGCTACTATGATTAGGTGTATTTTTGTATTTTATTTTTCGATTCGTCTATACTTTATTTATTTAGTAAAGTGTAGGTACCTATTGCTTGTTTTTTCTATTTTTTTTATTTGAATGTGCAAAATGTTTGTTTAAGATTGGCAAACATACGAGTACATTTTCCATTTTCATACCCTACAGCACAGTGTGCTATGTAATAAAGTTTCTTGGTCACAAAAAGTTATAAATTAAATACTTTTAAACAAGACTTCCTCTAAATTTAGAATCATGGTACAATTTTTAAGTTTATTCTTTTTCAATTTATTCAACAGAACAATTCTACAACCACGAAACAAAAATTTGATTGTGTAAGAAAGAAAAATTTCGTTCTGTAAGATTAACATCTCGATTGGCGTTTTACAGAGAATCTAGTTTTTGGGAATTTTTCTGTAGTATTTCATATGGATCGATATTAAGTATTAAAATAGTAATAGAAAACATATACAAGACAAGTATTTAATTGATTGATAGTTTACATTTTGTAGGTTTGATATTTGTTTTTGCAAAAAATCAATATGATTTATAGCAAAAAATACGAATAACCATTGAAAGGTACTTTCTTTGATATTAAACAACATTTAGGAGTTTTAGATATTTTTTGTGCTAATTTGAGTCTTATGTTAGAGATTTTATGGAAAATACTAACTGATTGGTGAAATCTACATACATAAATATGTTGCATTGAAAATCAGTTAAGATTGTCACTTCTTTTTTAGTTTCATATTTAGATATTAAACCCTATTAAAGTACTCATTAAAGGGAATAGCAAATCGGGCAAACTTGAAAAAAAAAAACACAAAACAATACTATAAAACAGAAAAGAATACCACAAACCGTTTACCCGAATTCTTCTGCAAGTCTTCAAAACACTTGCAGTTCACAGCAAGTTATTTTCAACAAGCAACCAACATGTGTTTCCACATAATTGCTGCAAGTAACTTCTGCAAGCCGCGACTTTTGGAAGTCGACTTCTACTACTTGCTTACACAGCAAAAACGTCTGGTGGGCACTTCTAGAAGCAACTTCCGCAAGAGAACTTGGTAATGGACACATGGCTTTAGTTGGACTATAGCGAATATATTGCTGTATCAATCATGTGTGAAAGTTATTTGGGGGCTTTGGAAAGTTGATTTCAACAGACAGACCGCCATGGATATCGACTCATTTTCGCTAATAAATTAAAAAAAAAAAATAATTTTAAAGTATAATTTGGAGAAGGGTATATAAGATTCGGCACAGCCGAATATTCGTCATGAAAACATAAGAAGCTGAACCTATTTGAGTTCACCACAATGGCAATTGCAATTCTTTTTATTTTATGGTTGGATTTTAAACAAATCTAAAATAATTTTCATAGATAAGAAACACAGACTTTTGGATAAAAAATTATTTAATTTTTCAACATAGGCTCCTTTGAGCTCCCAATTTCCCAATTTTGTTATCCCTTCAAAAAAATAAGCTTTGACGAGTTCATCAAAATAGGTATTTTTTGTGAGATGATTCCATCGTTGGAGTCAAATCTCTTTCCACCCAGACATTTCTTAAGGTTTGGAAACAAGATATAGTCACTAGGTTCTGAATTCAAGGAACAGGGCGAAAAATGTAGCATCTCTTAGCCTAATTCATGGATTTTTGCCATGGATTCTGCACATGTGTGTACCCTTTTGTGCAACCGATTATGAGTAATCACGGCAGCCATCTTGTGGAAAGCTTTCTCATACCCAAGTAATCACCACTGAACCATGTGAGATGCCTATGGCTTTAACAATCTTTCGCACTTTCAATATCCGATCGGTCAACACCATATCGTGATAATTTTTCTCGGTTGTGAAGGGTTTTCCAACAAGAGGTGTTATTTTGCATCACCCGGTATTTCGATAGCTGTCACATTTGATGTTTTTATTCTTTGACATTTGATAAGTAAAAACTAAGCCATTACTAAAAATGGAACGATAAACGTTTCAAAAACGCATTGAAATTATTAAAATTCACTACAAAAATGGTGGAAATCTTGCATCGTTGAGCACCTTGTCGGACCGCAATACAGAAATTGGTGGAAAAATTCGAGCTGTTTGGACAAGTGTGAAGAACAAAACCCGTGCACGTCGCTCAAGAACAACTGAGAATATTGCTGCTGTAGCCCAAAGTGTTGAAGAAAATCCAGGTATGTCCATTCCTCGTCGTTCTTTGGAATTCTACAAATATTGGATGATATTCATCTGCACAACGTTTACTTTCAACAAGACGGCGCTACGTGCCACACAAGCATTGCTCTTTTAAAGGATATGGTCCTGTAAGCGTGGTCGTGGTGGCCATTTGGCCGATGTTGTTTTTCATTATTAACGGCATACCTTTATTATGAAATAAACATTCGATCATTTATCTCAAAAAATTTCATTTTTCATTGAATACCAAAATAATACCTGTTGTTGGAAAACCCTTTAGATACCTCAATCGGGCATCCAGAACTTTCGGCATCTTCGGTAGTAAACCACTTTTTTATCATTGAACTTGATGGTGAAGAGTTCTCATAGTATTTATCAAGCATAGCCTTGGTATGATGGATGGATTTTTTCACGAAATTCATTTTTTGCAAATTTATGCTTAATTCAAGAGGTAGTCTGCTACCAATGGCTGTCAAACACGAATTAAATGACACTGCTTGTTCAAATAGTGACAGGAGTCAACTGACAGATGTCTGTTGACAGGAGCAGTGGTGCCCTTTTAGTTAAGACTCAGAAAATTCATAAGGTCGCAGACTTATTGTATTTTCTAATTCGTTTGTATAACAGTATGTTTTATTGAAAATCTTGTTTATAACTGTATATGCTGTAGAAAATCGTATGTATAACAGTACTTTCGATAGAAAATCTTTTTTATAACAATATTTGCTATAGAAACTCGTGTGTATAACAGTACTATATATAGAAAAGTATGTATTTTTTATAAAAAAAAATCTTGTGTTTTTATAGAAAATAACACTATAACAGTATTTTCTTTAGAAAGTCTTGTGTATAAAAAAATCTTGTGTACGACAGTATATTCCATTGAAAATATTGTGTTTAACAGTATTTTCTATATAAAATGTTGTGTATAACTGTATTCTTTATAGAAAATCTTATGTATAACAGTATTTTCTATGAAATATATTGTGTATAACAGTATTTTCTATGAAATATATTGTGTTAACAGTATTTTCTATAGAAAATCATACGTATAACAGTACTTTCTACAGCGCATCTTGTGTTATAATTTTCTATAGAATGTGGTGTATAACAGTATTGTCTATAGAAATTCTTGTGTATAAGAGTATTTTCTATAGAAAATCTTGTGTATAACAGTATTTTCTATAGAAAATCTTGTGTATAACAGTTTTGTTATAGAAAGTCTATAATAACAGTATTTTATATAGAAATTCTTGTGTATAACTCCACAGAACTACACTTATATATAAATAACCAATTTTAGTACTCTAAGGTGAAAAAAGTACTATTTGAATATTATTTTAATACCAAATATATATGTATGTCATATTCCATCTCTGCAATACATTTTACCCAGATTTCCAAATTTGTTTATTTCCTTATTCAAATGTCACAATATTCCGCAACATAAACTATGAATTCTAGTTATAGTTAGAATATTGTTTTCGAATGTGTGAATTTTACTGAATTTGTTTTTGATATTAAAGATAAAGAAACACAGCAAATAATAATCATAATGATAATAAAAATTATGAAATAAAATATTATTATTATTATGTGGGTTTGGACCATAAAAGCAACAACCTGTTTCAATTTAAAACTAGAAAGTTTGGAAAAAATCTCCACTCTATAACAAAAAATAAAAAAAAAAAATTGTGAAAAGGTCAACATCAGCAACATCTTTTTTTTTAAATAAATTTAGCGCCAAAAGACCAGATATCAAAAAAAATACAACAACAAATACACTAATTAAATGAAAACATTAATAAATCATTTTTTAATATAAAAAAATATTAAAAGCTTAAATAGAAAAAAATAAAAAAAAAATAACATAACTGTTGCCAACTTAATAAATTTTAGAATAGAGAGAAGTATGAAGAAAAAAACTGTGTATAAATTTTCTTTTCATTTGTTTAAATTTAAATTAGTTTTGTTCAAGTGTCCGTCTGTCTGTTGGTTGTATATTAGAAATCTTATTAGCATAAGATGTTAATTTAATTGATTTATGTTTCAACTTAAATGTAGTTTTTTTTTCTGTCTCTAAAATACAAAAAGTTTAGTCTGGTTGTCTGTTGGTAAGATTTCCCGTAAGTCTTCTCAAAACGATTTCTTTTATTTTTTTGTTTAAACTATGTTTCTAATAAAATAAATGACTATTTACTAATCTATAGATGAGTCTTTCTATCCGTCTGTATGGCTGTCTGTCTGTCTTCATCTTTAATTTTGTTTATCCCATAGTGTGATGATTAATGTTGTCAGTTGTATTTAATTGTATGAATAAATAATTTATTTACCATGTCATTATTGTTGATAACCATTTGAAACTGATGTCATTTGTTTGTAAGCCAGTGGTATAACCTGAGCCTGAGACAATACCATGAATATAATGTAAATTTTATAGCATCTAACCAACTCCTGGAGGCATATTCTTATTGTTACTAAGCTTTTAACACATTTGATGTTTAATTTGAATTAATTTTTCACAGACAAGGTATGATGCACAGTGGTTTAGAAACTTTTTTTTTTGGAAATAATTCGGTATCTCGGGAACTATTGGAGATATTATTACAAAATTTCACATGGTTAGAGCTGAGGTGTTTTTGAGTTGAATTACATTTGTTTAGCTTCCTAGGGGTAATACGGGCCAGTTTGTGCCCCCTCAAAGTTGGACACCTCGAGTCTCAAAATTTTTAAAAAAATCCCCAAAAATTCATTTATGATCCGAATGAGCTGAAATTTAAAATATAAATAGTCCTTGAGAAGATCTACAAAAAATATGCTTACATGTGTAGGTTATCTCCTTCAGTTGAAGAGATATTTAGGTTTATTTATTTATTTTTTTTTTAATTTTGCTCGATTTTTTTTTTGTTTTTTAGATATGGCGGCCCCACGGAGGGTCGAATTTTTTTTTCAAAATATCAGCTATATTGGCAATAAAATTCTAAATAAAATAAAAAAAACTTGGTAACAGTTATCTCGTCCGTGTAAAAAGTTACACGCATCCAAAGTTGGAACATGTAAAATGGGCCTAATTTTTACGATTTTTCCTAAAAAAGTCCCTATATTCTTTCTTTTGTAGAAACAAATTTTCTTTGGGACTATATACAATTTTTATATGTTCCGGAAAGAAAACTTAATGCAAAAGCATGTAAAGTAAAATTGGGCTCACTTAAGCGGACACAGTATCCCCCAGACCTATCCAAACTTGGACAATTTTAAAAAAAATATTTAGGTTTCAGTAAAAAATTCTAAAAAGGCAAAGCACCGATCCTCGAAAAAGTTCCGTATTTGTATAACCCTATATGTTGTTTAAATACTTAGAAAGTTGTTTTACTATCACACGGTAAATAGCGTCACAGTAGGCACTTTTCTAAAAAAACTCAGTTTTTGGAACACATTTTCCCTGTTTTAGGAATTTCGGTATTTGAAAATAAAAAATGTCAAAAATTATAATGTCATTAATTTAAGGACATTTGGATCTAAATTATTTCCCAATTTTGTTATGATATCTTTAACCGTTAAAATTTTACATTAAATCAAATTTTATATTTTTCTTTATGGAAAATCACCATATTATAATTTTTTAAGTTTTTATGGTAAATGACGTCCCAAGAATGTATAAAATTATTTAACTTTACTAAAATATCAATCCTCAAGTCCTAGGAATTTCAACAATATCAAATACTTATATAAAAGTCTTTATTTACTCTTCAGAAGTTCCACAAACCTTGCCCCTTTCGAAAAATTTGTACGTTTTTTCATATATAGCGTGCAAAATGTGTTACACCAAACTTTCTGTTAAGTCAGTGTGTGTTGGAATTCAGAATTAACATTTGATATGTTAGTAACATTTTGCATGAAATATATGAAAAAATGTACAAATTTTCCGAAGGGGGTAAGGTTTGTGGAGCTTCTGAGTAGTAGATATATGCTTTTTATATAATTATTTGATATTGGTAAAAACCTTAGGACTTGTAGATTCATATTTTAATAAAATTAAAGAATTTAATTAATTTTTTGAACGTCATTTACCTTAAAAACTAAAAAAATTATAATATGGTGATTTTCCATGAAGAAAAATATAAAATTTGATTTAATGTAAAATTTTAACGGTTAAAGATATCATAACAAAATTGGGAAATAATTTAGATCCAAATGTTCTTAAATTAATGACATTATAATTTTTGACATTTTTTATTTTCAAATACCGAAATTCCTAAAACGGGGAAAATGTGTTCCAAAAACTAAGTTTTTTTAGAAAAGTGCCTACTGTGACGCTATTTACCGTGTGATAGTAAAACAACTTTCTAAGTATTTAAACAACATATAGGGTTATACAAATACGGAACTTTTTCGAGGATCGGTGCTTTGCCTTTTTAGAATTTTTTACTGAAACCTAAATATTTTTTTTAAAATTGTCCAAGTTTGGATAGGTCTGGGGGATACTGTGTCCGCTTAAGTGAGCCCAATTTTACTTTACATGCTTTTGCATTAAGTTTTCTTTCCGGAACATATAAAAATTGTATATAGTCCCAAAGAAAATTTGTTTCTACAAAAGAAAGAATATAGGGACTTTTTTAGGAAAAATCGTAAAAATTAGGCCCATTTTACATGTTCCAACTTTGGATGCGTGTAACTTTTTACACGGACGAGATAACTGTTACCAAGTTTTTTTTATTTTATTTAGAATTTTATTGCCAATATAGCTGATATTTTGAAAAAAAAAATTCGACCCTCCGTGGGGCCGCCATATCTAAAAAACAAAAAAAAATCGAGCAAAATTAAAAAAAAATAAATAAATAAACCTAAATATCTCTTCAACTGAAGGAGATAACCTACACATGTAAGCATATTTTTTGTAGATCTTCTCAAGGACTATTTATATTTTAAATTTCAGCTCATTCGGATCATAAATGAATTTTTGGGGATTTTTTTAAAAATTTTGAGACTCGAGGTGTCCAACTTTGAGGGGACACAAACTGGCCCGTATTACCCCTAGGAAGCTAAACAAATGTAATTCAACTCAAAAACACCTCAGCTCTAACCATGTGAAATTTTGTAATAATATCTCCAATAGTTCCCGAGATACCGAATTATTTCCAAAAAAAAAAGTTTCTAAACCACTGTGTGATGGCACAGTGGAGCAAATTGACAATTATGTAATAGGTTATGATTGTGTGTTAACTGCCGATGTTAAATTTTTTTTTTTAATTTTTTAGCGAAAAAAATTTTATGGAAAAAATTTTTTTTTAAATTTATTTGTGAAAAAAATGTTGTCAGAAAAAAATTAAAAAAAAAATCGGGTATAAAATATATTTCCAATAATTTTGAACAATTGTAGATCCGACTTACTTTGGCCTTATATGCGCCGTTACAAAGGCCTTTGAAATATCTATTATTGAATATCCATATTGTCTATATTATTGACTTAGTAATCTAGATATAGATAAAAAAATGGGTCAAAAATCGTGGTTGTCTTAGCCTACTGTTTCGATGTTATATAGCAACCGAGCCAGAAGAGTTTCCTATATATTGATGTATGAATGAAGGGTATAAAAAGTGAAGGGTATAAAAAGTTATGGGAAAAAAAATTTGTTTGGTGAAAAAAAAAAAAAAAAAACTTGGGTCAAAAATATTTTTCCCACTTTTGACTCATCGTCGGTCCGAATTTCTATATTGAAATGACTATCGTTAGATATGTATGTTAATGTCTTAGTAATCCAGATATAGATCGAAATATTGGTAAAACATCGAGGTTATGGACCAATTTTCTTGAATTTAAATAGCAACCTAAGCGGAAATATAGCATATATATTGCTGTATTAATCATGTATGTAAGTTATTTGCCGACTTCGAAGCGTTGATTTCAACATAGAGGCGGACATGACTGTATCGAATCCGCTATCTGTAACGATACAAAATAGAAATGTAGAATTTACAAAAGGAATGACAATGTAGTAAAGTGTGTATTTTATAGAGACGGAGAACTTTAAATTGAAATTAAGAAACTGAATAAAACAGACAAAAACGTTTTCAATATCAATCCATTTGGATTTATTAATTATATAGTTTTAAGGCTTTATTGTTTCAAGATGATTTCGAGCATGTGGCCGCCACGGCTAGCGCTTACATGGCGTAACCTGTAGGTCCAATTTACACACACCCTTTGGTTAAATCGCGATGTGTGAATAAACAGAATTGTCTCTCACCCTTGCCACTCATGGTGTAGGTTACATAAACCGGTTTGATTTTTCCCGCTTTGGGAATCAATACCTGTAACCTCCTGCCTATCCCGATCTTTTTAATCACGTTCATTCACTAGAGGTAATAAATTTTGTCATTTGTATTTACCGAATGCTTAGGCCCTCTATACTTTCTAAACCGCACATTTTCAACCAGACACATATTTCCAAATCTACATATTTATTATGAATTTTTTTTTTACGATCGGCGCCACAATACTCCTTCAGTAGCCTCATACACTGACTTTATATTGTAAATTAATTTACAAACAAACTTAAATTTTTTATATCTACAACATAATATAGAAAAAAAAGTATCTTTAGAAATTTTATTTTTATGAGCAGTCATAAAACTATGAATAGCTATAAAATAAAAATCAAGAAAAGTCAAAATGTTAAGAAATCAAATGCTCCATAAACATGAACAAATTAAATCATACAATATAAAAATCAAAAAAGCTTTTGTTTTTATTTTAAAGATTTCTATCACAACATGATCTTTCTGCGATAAAAACGATTAAAAGTTATAGTTTTTAATGAGTTTAATACATGCACACGTATCATTTATAAATATGTATGTATGTATGCAACCAACCTGTATGTGTGTGGCTATATTTTATTATAGTTTTTATTTTATTAATTAATACAAATTCTTAAATAGATTTAGGAAAACAATCTCTGGCACGTTTATTAAATAAAGTTCGGACTTGTTATTTTGTTTTTTTTTTTTACGATCTACAAAATGTATGCATTTGGATTATTTGGGATTTATTTGGGGACCATTAAAACAACCAACAAGAAAAACTGATTTATTCATTATATTTTTTCTTAATTAAGTGCTAAATACTTGACATAAAAAAATCTAATAAAAAAAATTTTATAAAAATAAATATATATTTTTGTATAGAGTGCTGCTGGTGGAGACAGGTTTTTTTTTGTTCCATTGATCATGGTCTCCTGGGAGGGTCTCTAACAAGTTGCTATTTTACGATCTTAGATAGACTTAATGAATATTCAAAAGAATTTTTAGTTTGTTTTACGTTTCAGGTGTGAAACACAATGAAATAGTTGGGCTAGTGGAAATTGTATTAATTTTTTTTTTTAAATGTTTGTTAAATATGTAGTTAATTAAACGAACTAGAACTAATGTGCAGACTTTAATGGAAAAATACCAGCAGATTGGTTTTAAGAGTGATCGAATTAATAATATGCATAGGCTTGGCTGGAATAAATTAATCTTTTAGATCACTCCTGAAAATTATAGCAAAGTAATTTCAACAGTGTTCATCTTTAAAGTATATATTCTGGATCCATTTAGATAACCAAGTTGACATAACTATGTCCTACTGATCGTATATCGAATGAAAAAGTATACTTTGCTATACCTTTCTATGCATTTCTTTCTTTCCATTCCAACCATCGAGCTAGTTGCAAAATAGCACATCGAGCAAATGATCTCCAAGGCAGACACATACACAGAGAAAACAGCTTCGTATTAGCAACCAAATTAGTTGTCAATCGAATGATTCGGTTCCATACATATAGTTTTTCGTTTATATCAACACAAAGTCAGTTGATAATGAAGTCTTTCGGTTAAAGCCACCAAACTTTTGTTGTCCTTTCTACAATTTGGTAGCCACAACTTTAAAATTCGGTCATTAAGGTATAATCATTCGATTGGCAACAAACTTGGTTCGTTATCACGAATTTGTTTTCTCTGTGTACCCTCTCTTTTGTCGAAATTTTACATGACCTTTTTCTTAAATGTGTTTGAATTTCGTTAATGCAGCATATCATTTCAATGCTCTGAGGCTGTAGGATTGTTGGCATAGACCCTTTTCATCAAATAAGCTCATACACGAGAATACTGTTTTGGTTGTGATAATCAAAACAGTATCCACTCGAATCATTCCAGTCTTAGTAACCGATTTTTCTATTGAAGCTGACAAAATTAAGTGGGGTGACAAAAGCTCGGTTATTTAAATCGTAATCTCTCTTTCTCAACTAACTTTCTTTAGCTTGGACCGAAAAAACTGTGAATATAAAGGAATCAATCGATTGGCGACAAATTTCTGATCACTGAAAGTAGAGAGCACATGACCAGGAAATGGCAATTAAATTGTTTCATGTCCTGTATATCATGTCTTGCATCGTCTTGTTGAAATTAGATGTAGTCCATATCAATATCATCAAAATTAGTTAGAAAGAACTCAGTAACAGTCACTACTGTACCAGCTTCATTTTCAAATAAGTATAGATCAATAATGCCTCCAGTTTCAACATCTGTACCAAACAGTGATAAGTTGTGGATGCAGTTGTGTTTTGAAAATCACATTTGGTTTCTCTGAACTCCAAATGCAAATGTGCTTCATCGGAAAATCATCAGACTTTGGTCGGAAAATCAACATCCAAGTTTTGGTATTGAATGATTCATTGAACAAACTCTACGTTGAGCTTGGCCATAAATTCATGTGTCAATTGAACTTTTTATATGGAGACGCAAAACTTCAGTGAGTAAGGAGTGAGATCGTAAAATTCTCAACACACGTTTTTCATTAAAACTTTTAACAAAAGTATTATTTGATTTTTTTTTTTTTTGATCAAGTTACCTTTGTAAAGCATGTCAGTGATTATGTTTAATGTCAATTATGTTCATTTGTTGTTAATCTGATTATAATGAGTGACCAGAAAAAAATGCGTACTAAAATTATTAAATATTTTCAACAAAACCCAAATTGGTCCTACAAAATGTAGGCCAAGCATTCAAAGGTCTGCCGTCAAACTGTTTCCAATGTTATTAAGCAGTATCGGGAGAACTTGTCCGTTGGTAGAAAACCTGGTTCAGGTAGAATGATGTTTGTAACATGATGTTTCTAAGCCAAAAAAATAGAATGCATTTTCAAAAGAGATCCCAACACATCCGGTAGGAAAGCAGCCCGGTTAGCTCAGTACTCGGACTAGTTGGTACGAAAAGTTAAAGCTAATGCAGGTTTAAAAACATACAAGGCTCAAAAAGTTCCTGACAGGAACGCTGCTAAAAATTTAGAAGCCAAAAACAGAGCATTGAAATTGAAGTTAAGAATTTTTCTATCTCACTCCTTATAAGTTGTAGAGAATCCTCTTATTGGTTGACTCTAGTTGCCATCAATTTATTAAATCATACGGAATCTTTCACTCGACGAAGTTAAATCATTATTCCGACCTTATTTTGTACTAAATTTTAATTGTTTTTGAAATATTATTCAACAATAAAAACGCAGTTTTCTCTTGTGCAGCTCCACTGATTTTTTTTTGGTTCATAAGACTTTAATGCACAAATGACTGCAAATTAAAACTTGGTGAGAATTTTGTTAACTTTTTATAAATATGGAAGTTTCTAAAGCAACCAAAAATCTTGTGGAAATTTAGTGCGAAAAGCCTTCTATGTCGTTTATAATTGTAAGAAAATTTTTTGGAAATGATGTGCACTGGATCATTAGACCAATGGTGCTTTAGTGTGGTGAAACCCTAAACACAACTCTCTTCTCTATTAAATGTGTAGTATGGAATAGATGCAGCTTATACTAGATATTTTCAACAGAAATACTTCTGCTAAGTCGTCTGGACATGACAGCACTCTACAATGCAGGGGACATACTTTAATTTCATTCAGAAACACTTCTGCTAAATTGGATAATGTCTTAGCCACACATATCTTAGAGAGAACAAAGCAGCAAATACTGAGCTGAAAACTCGATCTTTCGGATCTATGACGCTGATGATTCAAAGAGTAAAACAGCCACTGCTTTTATTGAGTGTATGACTTAAAAATGCGGTATTTACAATAGATGGCATAACTTTTGAACTTGGTTTTGTTTTTAATAACTTATATCCATTTTGAAGGGTACATATCTGTCATTTATTCTCATTTAGTTATTGAACAATTTAGAGCAAACAATAGAGTTTTTTTGCTTCGAAAATGTCGAATTTTGTGTCAACAAAGCGTTATTTGCGGGAAGTTTTGGTGAAGCAGACGGATGGCTCACCGAAGCTTATGGCGGATGTGTTCCATCGGTTTCAACGTGATTTTGACACGGAAGACAACATCGCCACCAAAAAAGTTTGAGGAACAAGAATGGGAGGCATTACTCCATGAAGATTGTTGTCAGACTCAACAAGAACTTGCACAATAATTGAGAGCTACACAAGCAGCAATTTCAAAACGTTTGTGAGCAGCAGGATTCATCCTAAAGCAAAGAAATTTGGTACCGTACGAATTGAAGCCGAGAGACCATCAAAGACGATTTGTATGTCTTAAATGCTGCTTGAACGCTATAAAATAAAATCATTTTTGCATCGAATCATTACTTGCGATGAAAAATGGATCCATTACAATAACCCAAAGCGTAAGAGATTGTATGTGAAGCCCGGCCAAATAGCCGAATCGACACCAAAGCCAAATATCCTTGACGCTATGGTAATGCTCTGTATTTAGTGGGAGTTAAAGGGTTCTATCTATAATTAGCGGTCTATTATCAATACCTGTTAAAAATATTTAGAATGAAGTGGTTGAGAGGTTTTATCTCGCCCGCTTTATAGTCCAAATCGTCCTCCGTCCGACTATTATTTGTTTCGATCGAATCACTTTGGAACAGAGTATCCGATATTTGCTTAACTCCTACATGCAAAGAATCAAGCAGAAAAGACTGAGCTGAAAACTCGGTCCTTCGGTACCTTCGGGTAACTTCCAGTCTGCCCAATATCTGCACCGTTTTCAGAGTGTAAATTTACGCCATTGCTCATGTTGTAAACGATTGCTATGGCGGTTAAGATATCATGATCTGCACTATCTTAGGGAAGTGTGGAAGATGGATCTAATCAGATTCGTCAGGAGTACCGGATATTAAACACTTAATGTCAAAGATTAAAAACTGCAAATAAATAGAAAAATCTTCTAAACTATAAGTCAAATCTATACAAAACTTGGACTAGCATAGAAACCTAAACATTTCAAATTATTGTTGGCTGAAATTTTAAATAAAAATCAACTAAGTACAACCCTTATATTTATTACACAATTACATCTGTATTCAATTCTCAAGAGTTTTAAGACTCTAATACAAATGTTGTTAATTCACACAAAAAAATAACATGATCATAAAACTAAAGGAATTTATATACGATCTAACAAGAATTAATGAATACGTAGCTGTTCGCTTGCAGTTGCAGCTAAAACATGTTCATTTATTAACATTACACCTGTTTCTGGTATCTAATAAATACAACTATAATAAAACAGCAACAACAAAAATGGCATTCAATTACTATAAAATAACAAAAATACAAAAAAACACTAAATAACAAAAAAAGGTTGTTAGTCTCTCACTCTTACATAGTTGCATTAAATGTTTATGGTGTTGTTGATCCCTTAATACTATTAACCAAATAAATAAATATGTTCCACTAACACTTTTCTTCTACTGTTGGATCTTTAGCTTAACTGCGACACCGGCCAGGCTGGCTGTTCTGTTCAACTTACTCTCTACACACCATTAAACAGGGTCAAGAGGTTTATCGGTCTCTATGTAAGCTGTCGTGATGTTTATAAAAAAAATTAAAACACAAATAATGAAATCGAATTGAATTGAAATTGTGTGTAGGCCGTTTTTGTATTTAATGCGTTTTATTTATATCCAAGAGTTTTCAAAAATATAGTGTTTCTGCTGTACAAAAGGTAAAAAAAGAAGACCATACCTTTTAACACACACCAAAGTTACACTCATACAGGCCGACACTTGTCCGTCTACAAAAGAAATATACTTTATGGATTATGGACAACAAAAAAAATAAAAAATAAAATGCTGGCCTCTTGTCGGCTCAAGTTGTTTCATCTCTATTATTTTGTTGTTGTTCCTCTTTTTCTTATTTTATTGGGTCTTTTCTTCATTGTTGGTCTCATAAATGAATAAAATGAAAATGAAATTAATGTCGATAAAGCAAGTAAATTAAACTGTCATTAGTTTAACATTTGCCTGAATGTTTTTTTTTTCTTGTTGTATGAAAATATATGTATGAGTACTCATATGGACATTGGTGTATGAAATACACTCAGAGAAATGTTGTGCAAACAAAATAATCTTAAGGTTTTGATTAGAACTAGTCCAAAAGTTCATTTAGTTCCCAAATCTTCTTGTCGATTCGCTCTTTTATTGAAATTGTCCATGACCAGACCAATAAGGACTCCAGTCCAAAATCTACACCAAACAGTGATACTTTTTAGATGTATTTGTCTTACGACAATTACATGTATAGCCTCCTGTAGAACATGCTATTTGACTCACGGTTATATCTCGGAAACCAATTGGAATTTTGTTTTCCTGTCTTCGGCACAATTGTAGTTATAGACTATTAGAAAAAAGTGTAAAACTTATTAACCCTGACAAATGGATCTAGTGCCTCATAATTACTAAAATGTCGAACAATTTTAATTTTTTATATCATTTTCACCATTTTAGCTGCCAAACTGTGGGAAATTCACTACATAATTCATAATTCTTTAGAACACTTTCACATTTTCCAGCTGTATTTTACATCGAATATTCGAGAAATGTATGAAAAATGTTTCCATTTAACCTTAATAGCACATTCATTGTCATATCTCTTTCATATTAGGATACGTTATGGCTTCACCTACAAACCTCTGCAAGCAATATATCCAATTTTTTTCATTGGCACGGTGATCTGATGGATCGCTCTTCTTGTTCTTCCCATTCCACAGTGGGACATAATCAACATTTTTTGGAAATAAATCTGGCATTTCTAAACGGCTGATGCGATCTAGACAAAACTTGACGTGGGCGTAGACAAAGAGTATTCGAGTTTAAGTTATTAAAATGGTTTCTACAGGTACTCCAGGGGGCTTAAATTAGGGTACCTTCGACGTGTTAAATTTAAATAAAAAACGCGTAAAAATTTTACCGATCGCACCAGCCGTTTAAAAATGCCAAAAAATTTTGATTCTGCCCCACTGTGCATTCGGTGGGTAATTGGTGTAAGAACTCATCAAAGTAATGATGCAGAAAATGTAATTTTAATGTCATAAATACATTGATTTTAAGAAAGTAACTTCATTTTATTTTCATTAATTGAATTTCCCATAGTTTGGAAGTTATGGACCAAAAAGAAAGTTATACAAAATTTTAATTTTTCGACACCTTAGCAATTTTGAGGCAGTTTTTTCGGTTTAGTTTGTTTAACACTTTATTTCTCCTAATTTATAACTACGATTGTTCTGAAGACAGGAAAGCAATATTTCAATTGGTTTTCGAGATATAGCCGTGAGAAAAATTGCATGTTCTTCGGAAAATTCATGTTTTTGTCAAAATTTACACGACGCCATTAAATCTGAACAAATGGTAATTTCACACGAGAAGGAGTTTGCTGTTGGTGTTAACCAGTCCAATCTGTCTGTTGTGGACAGGCTTTTGACTCGCTGTAGCTACAATTTTAAAGTTAGTGAAGTGGGTAACTCCTTGTGAATCTTGTAATTCCATTTTATGGGTTATAAATCTGTTACGTACGTGAATGATATCTTCATGACATCATGATATAATATGATCGGCGATATGATATAATATTATCGGCGATATGATACAATTACACTAAAATAAATTATCTTGTACAGTTCTCAAAGAGAGCTGTGGATCTGAGGATCTTACATGATTCTTTAGCGCACGGTGGAAGTGATTCAGGATTTAATACAATGCAATCATGCCAGACTTCATATATACGTGTAGCAGGGTAACAGGGATGACTTGACTGGTGGAAAACCTCCCATCGTTGTAGAAGTTCCTGAGCCTAAATGATCTTACTATGTATAATTGAAAAAATACCTTAACTAAATTGAATATTGGGTAGCCTTTCACAGTGTTACTCATGACTGGATTATATCGCCTTAACAAACATTTATAGAGAGACTATGGGTACTGCTATCATGTTTAGAATAAGAATCGTGGTATTCCGCAAGATGGTGTTTTGTTACCCCAGTTATGAAATCTACTTATGCGTCTCGTTTATATATGTTAAAAAATGGTTGCGTATGCGGATGATGTCCACTATACATCGGCGCCACGATCACTCTTGACGATACAATCTATTTTACTCCCACTGTGGGTGGAGGATCTTTCTTTATCCGATAGCGAAAAGTATCTGGGAGTCATTCGGGATTTGTAGTAATCTGGGAACCTCAATAATCAGGCTAGAGAGTCTAAGGCTGTTACAGTCATATATTCGTGTAGTAGAATCATAGGGATTAAACTGAAGACTATCAAAATGCTCCTTGACATGTTTGGGACATGTTTGACCTTCTATCGTTAGATCTTTGATAAAATTTTGCGGATTTTGTCACTGATGATCGCAGGTTTGATATCACCACGCCATCTAATGATATTTTTGTCCTGACTAACTGGTTGCCCACTTATAGGGTTGGTCTCAAATTTGACATTAGTACAGGTCTTGATGAATTAACTAACAATATTGACTACCAAACATCCAAATATTTCATATACGATCATTGGTTCTTCAGATTTTGCTGTAGGATATTTGATTTCCAATATAATAACTTCTGTAGTAGATCTATCGAAGACCTCTCCATATAATGACTTCTATAAAAGTGATGGATCTATCAAAGACGAATATCAATACGTTAAATTCGAGCATTGCAATGCTTTGACTAAGGACTTGAAATTGACGGACTGATATAGCTTCTCATTTCTTCTGACCGTCCGTTTCAGATATTAAAAGGGCAGTAATGCAAAAATACCCATGTGTATCTCTATATGAAAATAGCTCTTTATGTAAGCTTACCAAATATAGATTCGCTTTGGCTGGACAGTCGGGGGCTCAATTGTCGCCAGTTGTTTCTTGCAATGCTGCATTGTACTTTTTTTAAAATTATGTTTGTAGGTTCCATTACTCATATTTAGCTGTATTTACATTTTGAGTGTATCTCCCTACACAAGTATAAATGAACTGAAATTTCTAAAGAAACATAACAAAAAATTGCCTTAAATCTGCTCTATTGTAAGAAATAACCATTAACAAAAAAAAAAAAAAGATGAAAAGTACAAACAAAAAAATTGCTGAACTGACATGTTCATGATGTCAAAAGGCTTTTATTGAAAAGTAGTCAAAGAAAACGTAAGAAAACTAAAACCTTAAACCAAAAACGACAAATATTCGTACAAAAAAAAAAGAGAGACAATAATGACGATGATGTTAATGATGATGAGTATTATTATGTACAATTATAGGACAGAAAATAAAGTATTTTTCCCCATTCTTTTAATTCAAAACGCAAGAAAAAACTCGGCTTTACAAAATCACAAGTGGGTTCGAATCGAATGAAAAATTGCTGTAAAAAGTTTATTTAAAAATTGTTAGCATCAAAACAGAAATTTTGAAATAAATTTTAAAGCCAACGAGAAAAATGCCATGAATTAAATGGCATACCTACACAATTATCAATTTAGTTGAAGTTTATTTTTTGCTTTATACCCCTCTTTGTTATTACAGTTGGGCCATAAAATTGTTATTAAGTTTGTTTATTTTAACTACCGTATTTGTCCTAAATTGTCTAATTTTAGCATAAAATTCTATGTAAATATTTCCTTTGTTTTAAGTCGTGTTAACTTTTCCTAGACTTAGCTCTTTGTCAGTATTTTAGGCCGTAAACTAAACTAAACTTTCTTTCTTTGTTTTTTCCATGTGTTGATATGTTATAATATATGGCTTTG
The DNA here is from genome assembly GCA_942486065.2 of Calliphora vomitoria. NCBI lineage: Eukaryota > Metazoa > Arthropoda > Insecta > Diptera > Calliphoridae > Calliphora > Calliphora vomitoria. Next base: position 57,073,770 of record OW818031.2, on the reverse strand, counting down.
TTATGGTGTTAATGGTTTAAAAAAAAAATCTCTTTAATTTATGTTAATTTTTTAAACCAACTCTTTTGTTTTTGGAAAAAATTAGTTAGTTTTAATAAAGTGACAATTTTTATTTGTAGATAGTTTTATCTTAAGACTAATCTATAGATTTACAGTGGGAAGGAAGGTATCCTAGACAAAGTTGGTAAAATAAAGACAAATCATGATTATTTACATTGAATATTAGCAATACCTTTACCTCGCGAGAATTCTCAAGAGGTTTTTTGTCACTCCTGTAGTGCTATAAATTCACTGCTCATGGAATACGGTTTTATGGGTTTGGTTACCATATTGCTATGAATAGGTTCGGCTCTACGTTCAGTGTAGAAGAAGTGATCTTAATTTGATGTTCTCGAGAAGATACAAGCTCTCTAAGTTTCCACTGCTGGTGGAGATTCTTACGATATCGCAAAGTATCTGGGTATCATTGTGGGTTTGGTGCAATCCTGGAACCTAAACAGTCAGGCTATAGACCATAAAGCGTAAACACACTTATATTCGTGTATTTCGGTTGTAGGTAGAACTTAGACATTGCACATACGACTTGTCTCGTGTATGGCTCTTAACCCTTTGACTACCACGGGGACACTGGTGTCCTAGCACAAAAACATTGAAACATTGAAAATTGACAGTTTTGTTGGTACTCTGTTCAAGAATTGTTCAAAAATTAGTATTATGTTCGTGAAAGGGTTAAAACACATTCAATGTTTAAATCTTTAATAGAATCTTGATGACTTCGCCGCCGTATGTCATATGATCATGATGAACTGATTGCTCCCTTATGGGGTGGGTCTCAACTCTGCCATGATAATAGAATTTACATGCGAATTGAGCCAGCCATACAAGACTGTCGTGATAAACCTTTCTTCACTGAAACCCAAACCCTACTAAATCAATGACTTTTGCATGAGGAAGAAAAGGAGACCGTGCGACATATTCTCTAACAATTTTCTCAACCTATATGTGCAGATTGTGCATTGTTTAAAATGCATATGTAGAGGAATGATCGGACTGTTATAGATTCTTCTTACTCCAGAACCTATATTGCAGATATCACAACGTTAGAAAGATCTCAGCTATATCTCTCGTTGAACTTAATTTAGCCTCTCATAGTTAAATCGTTGATGGAATCTTTAGTATTTCGGCACTGATGATCACACGTATGATATTCGCCACGCCACGTAATTTTTGCCATGATGAACTGGCTGTTCCCATATGATAAGATGCATTCCCTGTCAATTTGCAGAATCTCTAGATTTATTGAAGGTCAAGATCAAGAGGTTACGGACATTTTTGATAACTGGAAAATATAATAAAATTTCTTCCAAAAACTAAAACGCATATGAAGATCAAAATGGTCCTAATCTCCAATAAAAGAAGGCTGATTAATCTCCCATAAAGACCCAATAGATTTCTGCTCTTTTGCCGATGATATAAATATCACTTTGTGCCACATTTTCGATTCATTTTATATGGGGATTGCTGACGAATCCACAGCCCCCGGATGCTCTCATATTGTGCAAGCGGAGCAAGGTAATAAATGCAATAGATAATACATATTGGTAGGTAAAACAGTTTCCGTCTTTGACGTTGGCAAGGCCAACACCGTTAACGGCTAGCGCTTGATTACCAACATCTTTTGGCTTAATTGGATGTGGTTTCAACAGGTCAGCGCTATGTGTCACACAGCTCATGTCCCATTGGACATTCTCCACGAGCGATTTTAGAGCATGGTCCTCTCACGTGGAGGTTATGTGTTAGACATTCGACTTTTTTTGTGTGGATTTCATAGACCACGGCGGCCCACAAATCCAACATATAATTCAGCCAGAGTCATGAAAAATTGGACCTTTCGGAAGCGACCCACCCAGCGAAGCTGCGGTGGACATATGTTACATTCCATTCATATTAGCATCTATACACTTTGTTTTATTTAGCATTAAATATTGGAAGCGCTTAATGTTCCCAGTAAAATCTTCAATTATTAAGTAATTGGATAACAACAATCTCCCGGAGGTTTCTTTCCCTTCTAACATTTGACAGCATCTTTGAAGTTGGCTACCTTGGAAATTTTGTTTGAACGAAACCAAAGAGTTTTTAAATATTGCCATGTTTTCTGTTATAAATCTTAAGATGGTTTGTTAAATTCACACCAACCTTTAACAAAAACAAAAGAGAAACAAATGACGAAAATAAATAGAAGGGTGTTCAGACATAAATTTTAGGTGCTGCTGCTGTCAGTTAGTTACACATATTTTAACATTATTTAAATATTTATTTAAAGTTAAAAAAATACAAAGAAAACATTTAAACAGACAATGAGGCCTCATTAAGAAGGCAAAACAGCTATTTACATATTCTGTTACATTAACGAGTTATTAATAGAAATTCTTTGAAATTTTAAAGGCTAGAAAAAAGAAAGAAAAAACTTATATTTTGACGGAGAACTTGGTTATTTAATGAATACTCCTCTGAAACTATAAATAATTTAAGGGAAACACATGTCAAGCGTTTCAAATAAATTCCCTTTTAATTATCTCAATCATATCTTTGGTTACCCAATCACCTGTCAAAGTCTTACATTACATAAATCGCTTCTAACTGGGCTTGTCATATTTTTAATTAGTGTATGATTTTTTCTGTTACTGTCTTTTTCCATAATGCTGCTGCTGTTGCTGTTGCACACAGTCAATTAACATTTCCTTATAAATACTCTTAGTATAATAAATTATTTTTCCAACTTCAAAAAATGACATTCAGCTGTTAAGAAAATGATTAAATGCTGCATCGAGCGAGATCTATAAAGCCAAAATCCACCTGTCAGCATGGATGGCGCCAAATTTGAAATGGGAAAAACAATTAAAAAAACAAAACACATACAAACAATGCACAAATGCACGTAATGAAAAATCTATAACTGAAAATGAAACCTAAACGGTTTGAGCGCACAGAAGACAAAAACAATCTTACAATTTTCATTTAACACTAGCTGCCACGGCTGGCTGTAACTCATAATTCATTTTAAAACTATTAAACGCTTTTCAAGATGGAAACAGAAAAAAAAAAAAAAAATAATGTGTGTTTGAAATAAAACAGGCAAAACCAAACTAACAGACACTCCTTGAACACAAAATAAAGAAAAAATTAAATAAATGAATCAGTCAATGAATAAAAAGAAAGAAGTATGTTAAAGATCGATAAACGAGGGTTGTGTAAGAAGTCGAAATATTTTTAAATACTTTAGGTAAGCCATGAAAGACGGCTGACATATAACTAAGTTGGGTTAGTTATCATAAGAAGCCGCCCAAAGTATAGCTCACTTGGTCCTATGTTTCTTGGTCGCTATGATTTTCCAGCCAACTGAATTATCTTGGTCGGACAGTGAAGATGTTCAGCCGTCTCCTTTTCTTTCTCGTCATTACAGCTTCTACAGAAGTCATTGTGACCTGACGAAGGCCGTGACACTTATTGGCTAGGTTGAGTTAGTTATCATAAGCAGCCGCTCAAAGTATAGCTCACTTGGGTACAAGCGTAGGTCCCTTGTTACCTTGTGTTCATCGCACCATTGGTCCAATGTTTCTTGGTCGCTGTCATTTTCCGGCCATCCTTTATTTTTATGAAGATGTGGATCTTACCTGAATTATATCTGGATAGACAGGTTTTGTCGATGTGTATTTGTTGACCGAGAATTCTACAACTCAGGTCCCCAAATGTCGGACTGTGTAGATGTTCAGTCGTCTCCTCTTGTATGTCATCATTACAGCTTCTACAAAAGTCATTGTAAGTGGTTCTCAGCCTTTGAGCATATACACTAGAGGTCACTATGTGGTTTCTTAGATAGATTCTCTGCGGATTTATCGCAAATCATGTCCTCTGGAAATCCATATTGATGTGTCTGCTATCCTTGCAAGTGAGTTCGCTTTCCATCTTTCTATTGCAATTAAATTATTTTTTTTGAGAAATAAGTTGATTACCCAACCAGAGAGGAATGTAAATATAACGTCTGAAATCGTTTGTATATATGGTGGTGCCGGCTTTCGCAAGTGCGTCAGCTCTGTTATTACCTTCTATATTCCCTGTCCAGGAACCCATACGAAGGTAACCGATGAATGTCTCGAAACTTTTCAGTTCTAGATTAGCCTTATGAAGCTAGCTAAGGTTATTTGGAAGGGTTCGGGAACCAGTTGTTCTGGCTCCTTTTATATCGATGTAATGATGTCCGTATATCCGAGTTAAAGGCGTTGAGACCAATGTTTAAATTGTCACCTTCTGAACTAATTCCAGAGAAGCTTTATGAAGCTAGCGGTTTTGGGATTCACTTCCTTAATCAATGATTGCGTATTCTCTGAACGTCATATAAATGTCATTTGGAAAGGTACATATCTGCTTTTTTTAAACTTAGATCCCACTTAACGATATGGGAAGCTTTTCTTTACTTCCGATTCCTCACAAAAGCTTATGGTGAATTTGTATTATATCTTTAGCTCAATTATATATTGCCGTCAGTAAACATTTGAATATCTCTGCTCGATAATCCTTGAACTTAATTTATTTCGCGGCTTCTTTTATAGCCATTGTTTCTGCAGAAATTATGCTACCAGAATCTGTTAGTGTAAGGCTAACAGATTCTGCGAAAAGATACCACATCCGATATTGTTGTGTGATCTTGATTCGTAAGTGAATATCTGGATGACATTGTACGAAAGATGGAGTATCTATTCGTCATAAACTTGCTCAGCGCCTAAAAATTACCAAACCTAATCACACCACCCTCCTAATTGGCATGCAGATGGACAGACAATCATCATACATCATCGGTAGCTGTAAACAAAAAAAAAAATACAATTGACTTTTGAAATAAGAAAAACATACGTTTCATTTTAAACACAATAACAAAAATACCAACAAAAAAATAATTTTCAACATTAAAGGAAATCCTTTAAATCTTTAACACATTCAAAACTCACACCCATACTCATAAAGCAAAAAAAGGCACTTTACCACACTCTGCTCTTAACACACTCATCTTGGCTTTAAAAAGTAACAATTTTTTTTTTGCTGTAAACGAATCCATTCCAAAGTGTAGAATGAATGCACCTTGCTAAGTAACCAACACCTTTATTTTTCTGTTTGCTTGCCTGTTTGTTGTTCATGTAAAATGTAAAGTTGCAACAATTGATGGTTGCATGATCTTTACATTAGACAAACGACACTTGTCTTGTTTCCCTTCTTTATATCTTTTACTTTTTTGAGTTTAAATGCTAAAACGGCAAAAACTAAATAAAAAAAAAAAAAAATAAATCATTGATGCCTCTTTTATGTGTCCATTGTTGATGTTGCTGCTGCTGTTTGGTTGGTATGCAGAACTAGAAGATGTTTTTTTTTTTTTTGTAAATTGTTAAGACACCTTTTGATAGATAATTTCTGGCTTTTTGCTGTGTCTTTATGGTTGATTCCCTTTGAGTGGCTCAAACCAGCCTCAAACTATTAATTTTATTCTTTTATTTCGTTTTTGTGTATTGTGTGTGTTGAGGTTTAGAACAGGTTGCTTAATACGATTTACAAACAGATTGTGGCAAAGGTTGTTAGTGTCATTAACCGTCTGTTGTATTTAGATGTTTATCGATTGTTACAAAGTCACAGACAAAGATAAAAACACTACTTACAGCCGGATACATCTATCAAAAATTGATGGGCTTAAGGAAGCATAAAATTATGAATGAAATTTTTCTTGCAAGCAGACATACACCTATAGAATCCCAAGAAAATTGCTACAATGTCCTGCGGGCAAAGACTTACAGGTTTCAAATGCATAATAATTTGTAATACTATGTAAACTAATTCATGTTCATATTCAGGGTGCTGTCCTTTTTAGAGAGCAAACCTAGCAAGAACCTGATTTCATTTAGACCCAATATCTTCTCTCCTTAAAAAAAACCCAACACAAATTTCCCAAAACTTGTTCAACTTTTTATGTGACGCTACAACAGAAAATTCAATATTTTTGATTACAATAATAACAAAACAACAACCAAATACAAAAATCAGAAAATTCAAATACCCAAACGCGCGAAAATACACTGTCGCGCACACACACCGAGAGAGAGAGACAGGGAAAATTATAAATCAAAAGGTAAACATTAAAGCAAGCAATTACAAACGTAATTTGCAAAACATCACCGCAAACTGTCAAAATTTTTTGACATTTACAAATTATTTTTATACTCTGAACACGAATAGAGTTGAAGACAACAACACCCAGCTAAAAAAGTAACAAGAGCAACCAGCAACACAATCACACATCTCACATCAGCAACAAGCGATACATACACTCATATAAATGAACATGAATATAAAACAAACAACTCGGAAGAATTTCAGATGTGTGTGGCAGCAACAGCACAATTATTGTACGTAGGTGAATTTATAATTTTTGGAGAATGTGGACCAGACATAGAGTAGACAGGAGATGAATATGAGACGAAAATAGGGATGAAAATAGTAAAATACTTTAGAAAGGGCAGAATTTAATGGATATGCGGCCAAAGTAGGGATTATCATATACCCATCTTGAAACAGGAAGAAAGCGTATACAATCCTGACAGACCTGATAGGAGAACTGATTCTTGAAATAGATGAAATACCCTATTGAAAGTTGTCTGGAAAAAGGAGTGTTCCTAGAACGTAGGAATTCGGAAACCTAACAAACGTCTAAGCGAGCCCTCATCATATACATAGATACATATGTCTCCTTGGTACAAATGTAAAAATTCTGGAAAATGTGTTTTACAAGCGACTACTCCCAATTTTAGAGGCAGAGGGAGGACCCTCATGTCACCAGTACGGCAGCCATAAGACTAGATCAATGGATGATATAAATATGATAGTCAATATAGCAAAAGCGGCAATTAAAGTTCGAGTGGCTAATAGGGAATGTTGTAAAAATCCTTTCAACACTGCAAACTGGAAGCAAATATTTTATAATCTACATAGTCTTGGAGTGCTGGAGTATTTAGCGAGGATTATTAAAAGCTACTTCTATCATTGAGAACTATGCTATAATACAGACTTAGGTTACTGCAGTTGTTCCATAAGGTTTAGTTTTAGGGCCATTTCTGTGGATAATTATGTGTGAATCTGAGAATATCTGATAGAGCGAACACAATATGCTTTGCTAATGACATTGTAATAACTTACACTTCGAGGAACTATTGGCGAATGAGACCATAAGTTTCTGGATGAAATTATTTGGCTTAGAACTATAGAAACATAAAACTGAAGCAGTAGCCAATTGATATATTGGCGGATGCAGCAAAACGTGTGTATGAAACCAGAAACCAACTTTCTAATTCCGAAAATAACAAATCTATTCGATTATAATGCGAAGAAGGCCTTAAAGAAAGATGGATCTTTAGACTGATGCCAAAAATTGAGCAGATTTAACATGCATTTCTCCCTGAGCTCAATATGGGTAATAATAAAGTTAGCAAAAAGGTTGACCTAATGAAATGTCGAAATTGGATGGGCATAACCTTATTACCAATGATTAACAAAGTACTAGTGCATATCCTTCATGATAGATTATCCTCCTGATAGATTATCCTCCTCACTCTCTTCCCAACTTCGATCTGAGCAGGCTAGTTTTAGGGCACAGCACACATGTACGGGTCAGGTGAATAGCCTTCCTATTAGACTTTGCTAACCTAGCCTTTACACATGCAAGTAACAGTTCGAAAAACACGACACATTGATACTTTTGCACTAACACAATCACACATGCGTGTGTAAATTTACACATGCATGAATGATTGTGTTAGTGCAAAAGTATGAATGTGATGAGTTTTTCGAACTGTTACTTGCATGTGTAAAGGCTAGGTAAAGCTACAGTGCACAATGCAGTGTTTTATATCAATTGCTGTTCAATATAGTACTTGAAGTTATAATACTTAAAGCAACAACCAATAGAAGAGGCATCACTTAGGGCCTAACTGGACGCCTTGAAGATCTCGATTATGCCGACGACATATGTCTCCAAGCCCACACATTCAAAGATATGTCAGCCAAACTAGGGGAAATACAGACCACGGCAAGTGATGATGGTTTACATGTTAACACAGCAATGGCCAGGGTCTTGCTTTTGAATACTACCAACTCCCAAAAGTTCCAAACAGATAACGTAGATCTTGAAGATGTACGTACAATCATTTATATATCTGCGTAGTGTCATATCAGCCGGTTCGCGAGACTATATTTCAAATCGCAGGCAAACCAAGCATTAAGGACACTGCAAAAAGTATGGAACTAACTCCAAATTCATCTCTCTTTTCATCTAACGTGCGTTCCGTTCTGTCGTATGGCTGTGAATCCTAGAAGACAACAGCTAGCAACTTGCAATCCTTGCAGGTATTCATTAATTGCTCGATACGAAAACTGCTGAAGATATTTTAGACGAATGTTATTCCAAACAAAGACCTGTGGGAAAGAGCTGGTGAAACACCAATAAGTATCCAGATCATCAATCGTAAATGGAGTTGGATTGGTCATGTTCTCAGGCGCACCTACGACAACGTAGCCAAGATGGCAATTGAATGGAACACCCAAGACAGTAGAAGAAGAGCAAGACCCTGTAGGAGACAAATCGAAACTGAAACAAACTCAACTGGAAAGTCCTGGGCCGAACTGAAGCTGATAGCACAGAATAGATCACAATGTAGAAGCTTTGATGTGGTTCTTTGTTCCACCTTGGAGCCATGTATATGACAAGCTTGGAAATGAAGACAAACGGAGGAAGACCATATGACAAATGGAAGCAGGGAATGACTAAGTCTATATGGCCTTGTGATATAATATCGTATTATACTTGTCGATAATAATACCGATTAATTTGGGTATCTCATGCATGAGTTAAACCTACCTATGAAACCAATATTAGACAGAATTGAAATGCACATAATGCCGTATTCACTTCTCAATTTACCCTCTCATCCACAAATAACAAGAAATGTAGAGGAGTGAGAGCAAAAAATAAAAATAAAATGAAAATAATTTTAAAATTATAATTTCTATAAAAAGAGGAAAAAAGAAAACCTAAATTTTACACATATGGTTGAGACTGCTTACGAATGTGTTGCAAGTATGTCTGTGTACACACTTGCCACTGCAACGGCAACAACAGCAACAATATCGCTTGTTGTCTTTAGTGTGTGTAGTATTTATTTGTTGTTGTTGTTGGCTTTTTGCTGCTTGAATTGCTGTGCAATTTTTAGTTACTTTGATATTTATGCTGAAATAGAGTCTGTGTTAATTTGCGTCAACAGGCCAATATGCACTTTGATTTTCTTGTTTATATTAATTTTGCTTTATTTTCATTCTATTTTCTGTGTTTTTTTTTTGTGCCGTTGTTGTTGTTTTTGTTTTCTAGTTTAACTGAAAATTTCAAATATTTTTTTCAAACATGCCTCAGTGCATGCCAAAATTGTTTGCTTCTTAAAGAAATGTTTGCATTTTTTTTTTCCTCTTGCAAAAAAAGAAGAATATTTTAAATAATTTTCTTTGTGTTAAGTTGGAAAAGGGGGGGAAAATTTTAATTAAACAGTAAATAGTAAAATTTTGTTGGTAAGCTGGGCATATTCGATGAGCTATTTTGAAGTGAGTTGTGGCAATTTGAGTGTGTGAGGAAAAATTTTTTTAAACTTTTCAAGATTTGCCAAATTTAGAATGGATATTGATTGATATGAAGGCAAAATAAAAACTATATTTTTTGCCACTTTCTCGTTCAATTAGTTAAATTTTTAAAACTTTAGTAGGTGATTCTTTCGTTATAGGGCATTTTAAAAGTCCATCCTTGCCATCTTTAACTTTCATATTTGCTTTACTTATAAAACTAACTCATACAAAAACATTTCTTCTACTCGTTTGTATAGATATTTAAATCTTTGTATTTATTATAAATACCTAGGTTTTTTGCCACGAATATAAATTTGTATCGAGTTGTCAACCGAAATGTCATGTTGTTCATGCGCTAACAAAACTCATTTTACTTGCGTATATTCGTTTAGTGACATTTCAATAATATATTTTGTCTAACATTTTTATTTTTTCATTATTTAGTTTTTATTTTTGCGCTAAAATTCTTGCGAATATAAATTGAAAATGATTGTCAGCTAAAATGAGAAATTTTGTCATTTAACTTTTGCTATTACTCGATTATTGTTTGATTTTTCAATGTTATTTTTAGGAAATAATAATCATAAATAAATACACATAGATCGGAAACTAACCTGTTAAAAACGTAAATGAGTTGTCAAAAACCTAATTGCTGAGAAGGTAGTAGGGTAGTAGGTATGACTGAAAAACGCGGGATTTTTTAAATTTTTAGCTTTGATTCCGGGCCAAATGAACTATTCATCTTTTGAGGCCAAGATCGATTCAAGTCAATTTCGGATACTCTGTTGTGAAGTGAAGCGTATCCCAGAGAGAGCGTTCTGCATCGATCGAAACAAATAGTATTCGGACCAAAACATTCCAACCACTTCATTCTAAATACTTTTTACCAGGTATTGCAACATATCGTCTAGCGTTGTCACGAGGAAGTATTACGGTTTCATGTCTGGCAACATATTGTTACGTTTTTACCTTTTAAAAACGGGGGTTTATTTCCTTTAAATAAACCGGATACTTTTGATTGCAAATAAAAAGCAGTTTCTAGTAGTTTAAAATTTGTAACAACTCTTTATTTAAAATGTACAACAACAACAGTTAAAATATTCACTCAGTATCTTTATACACGTTTATCAATTCGCAGAAATGCACACAAACTTTTTAATGTACAAACTCAAATGTACACGACAGTTGATGTTAACTCTAACAGCGCCGATGATCAACTCAACTCACGACTGCAGCCTCTGTCACTATTTATACACACGCCATCTTTCGGGCATCTTCTACAATGCTCTTAACGGACAAACTAGTATGTTCAAATTCCAGAGCTTTCGATGTCAATGTTAGCAGCTTAAACATTTAGTGTTGCAATACTTATAAATAATGCTAATAACCGCATGCTATCAACATTGTTGATAAGTAGAAGCTTCTACCGAATGGTCGTGTTTATAAACATGATGGATGCTGCAGGCAGTCGCTACAGACCGTTAAATTCAAATCGCTAGTACAATATTCTGATCGTTTTTGGCCAATGCTAACTTCAAAGGAATCAGTTGCGTTCGGTGATGGTCTGGTCAGATTTCAGCAGCTCATAATAGAAAGGACCCTTTTGCTCCCACCACATACAGAGCATTACCTTAGTGCCATGAATATTTGGCTTGGTGTCGATTCTACTGGTTGGCCGGACCTCTCATAGGATATCTTACGCTTCAAGTTATTGTTTTGGATCCATTTTTCATCGCATGTAATGATTCGATGCAAAAACGTTTTTCTGTTATAGCGTTCGGACATGCAATATCGTCTTTCAAGGCCTCTCAATTTCCCAGCTTTTGAATGAATCCTGTTGCTCTCAAACGTTTTGAAATTTCTGCTTAAGTAGCTCCCAATGATTTTTCAAGCTTTGTTGATCGTGTCGATATTTGTCTTCCGTGTCAAAGCCACCACTTCTGAACCTAACAAACCACCTCTCACACGTGGAAACCGATAAAACACATTAACCATAAGCTTCCGTGAGCAATAGGTGTGATTCAGCGGCAGTTTTTTTTAACATTAAAGAAGTAAAACAAAACTTCCCGCATATGACGCTTTGTTGGCAGAAAATTCGACATTTTCGAAGCAAAAAATACTTTGTTGTTTATACTATAATGTTCAATAACTAAGTGAGAACAAATGGCAGATATGGACCCTTCCAAATGACATACAAGTTATTAAAAACAGAAACCCTCTTCAATCTATTGTAAATCCTGCAGTTATACATCCAATATTTTGAATGATTTTGTTTCAAATCTAATATGAAGACTTTTAGGAGATTTCTTTTTGAAGTTTAAGAAACATCTTCTCTTTATGCTCAAGCTATGAAACCTCTTCATATTTTATTTATTATTTACTACCCAACTCCTTGTCAACTCTGTCTCTCTCACCCATTTATTTCTTTACAATTTAACTTGCGGTTAGAAATCAATTTCTTATGACATCATTTGGTGAAATATTAATAATTAAATATTTTATCTATAGAATGCAAGTTCAGCAGACAACAACAGCAACTGCAAAAAAAAACAACAGTTATTTAATTGTTATAAAATTTGGAATTTGAAAAGGGTGATAATTGTTTTTTGTGGTTTCACTGCCAAGTGTTTCTCTGTCTGTCCGTCTGTCTGTCTGCACACTCACTTTTTGTTTTTGCATTGTTGGTGTTTGATTAGAAACCTCGAATTTAATTTGATTGTTGACATTTTGTTGGTGGTGGCGGTGCTGTCGTTAGAGTTGGAAAGGTTTGTGTTCAAAAAAGTGTAAGAGGTGATGATGAAAAGGATGTGTAGTTGTTAATTATGTAAGGAAGGTAATACAGTTTATGGGCAGTGAAATGACAGATATACTAAATAAAGGTAAAATTTTCATTTATTAAATTTTCGAACTCTTCATTATAAATAGATCTTTATAATTATCCCTGAGCTGGACTTTAAAACGTTATCGCAATAAAAAATTCTACATTTCTAGATAAGTTGTTTAGACTGCCTTAATAAATTTTAATAATAATTTACCTTTTAAACTACTTGTATGATTTCTTTGAGTTGGGCTTTAAAGTTCCTTTTGCAATTTAACAATATCGAATCATTGTTTCCATAACATTCAATCGTCACCCTTGCATAATGACAACTGTTTACTTTTTTTCTTTTTTAAATCTCTTAACCTGCACCTCATTTCTATATTGTAAGTGAGCAATTTTTCATTCGATGTATTAATCAATTGCCTCCAAGTGCCTTGTGTTTGAATTAATTCGTTTTGTAAAACCTACTTTAAAAACCCACATCGTGGCTCCTGATTGTTAATACTTAGACTCGAATACTTCTCTGCTACGTCCATATCAAATTGCATGTCAACTGTAAGATCTGGTTAGAAATTGCCGATTTATTTCCAAAATAGTTTGATTCTGCCACATAGTGCAGTGTAAGGAATGTCTTGATAAGTTAATCAAATGGTTGTCACAAACATATGAATGTTTACTGTAACCATATATATGATTGCTATAATCATGTGAATCGCAAGTTAACCATATTATGGTTACCACAATCATGTAAATAGTTACTGTGACTATAATATATTTTTCTCTGCGTTTAGACCGCCAGATGACATGGCCGCAACGCGAAATTAGCTGTGATTTGAGCAGCCTCAATTTTTAAGAAGGCCCAATGGAGCCTACAGCCCAAAATTCCCTTCAAATGCAATAGTTATACGTAATGAAGTAGTTTTAAGGACTTACAAAGCCATCAAGTCAAAATAAGCTTCATTGCTTGGGATGATTTTGCTCGGACTCTCCAGCAATGCATCTTTTTATAAAAACAGGCTTCTGTAGCGCTCATCAGTCACATTTATGCTGTTACTCGCGACATGGCAGGATGGCTGCTCCGTGGAAGCAATATTACTTTCTGAATGATATACGAACTCTAGTTTGTAATTTCGCTTACATAAGTATCCATTTTTGATGAAAATAGGACTTGGCACTCATAAATAAATATCGACCAAAAATGTTGCGTACAAAATAGTCACGATTATTCCAAGTTCTTGAGAGGTTTAGCGTTTCATGGCTGTTTATTTCGCAGTCTTAAGGTCTCATTATTTCTTATAGTAAATTATTCAAAGTGTAGCTTTATAGCTATTTATTTTACTAAAACTATTATAGTCTGTATACTTAGTATTAAGTACAACCAGCAACAATTTAGTACCAAACACCATAAAACAAACAAATAAAACAAAAAGGGATAAGCCGGAAAACAACACGGAACCCAAATTAATACAATAATTGAAGCCAATTTAGTATAATTTTCTTTAAGTTTTGTTACTATGTTGCTGGTTCTTGTGGCTGTAACTAGTATTTGTTAATAAAATATTGCTTTAACAGTTGTTTTATTATACTTATACCCTTCACCATGAATAATAGTTTGTCATTATGTTTGTAATTTTTACAATAATCATTTGCGACGCTATAAGCTATGTAAACGATCCGTATGTCGGTTGAAATGAACTTTCCGAGAGCTCTAGCTATCTTACGCACCCAAATATAGATTCTGAAAGTCTGGTATTGAAAAACAGCAAAATCGGTACATAAATGGTCCCAGCCTATATCTCGAATATTATCTTCTGTACATAGTTGATTATTCAATCGATTAACCATTAATCGGTTACCAGATTAATTGTCGTTGGTTAACTGTTCGAATAATTTTAAATTGTCGATTTCAAATAACAAAGAAACCGATTAATTTGTATCGATAAATCGACATTTTTTTGATTCGTTTTATAACAATAAACCATTCGTGTTTTTATTAATAAAATACTTAAATAATTACACAAAATTCGTGGTTTAAGTTTAAATTAAAAAATAAATTATTCGGTTATTCGAATAATTTAAAATTAACCGATTAAATCTAAATCCCGATTAATTATTAGCTCGATTAACCGTACTTAAATAAGTACACAAAATTCGTGGTTTTATTAAAATAGAAATTATTCGGTTAATCGAATACATAATATAAAATTAATCGATTAAATTTAAACACCGATTAATTATTTGCTCGGTTAACCGTACTTCTATAAGTACAAAAAATTCGTGGTATTACGAAAATAGAAATTATTCGATTAATCGAATAATATAAAATTAACCGATTACATTTAAACGCCGATTAATTATTTGCTCGATTATTCGTACTTCTATAAGTACAAAAAATTCGTGGTATTATGAAAATAGAAATTATTCGGTTAATCGAATAATATAAAATTAACCGATTAAATCCCGATTAATTATTTGCTCGATTAACCGTATTTAAATAAGTACACTAAATTCGTGGTTTTAGTTTGAATTTTAAAATAAAATAGAAATTATTCGGTTAATCGAATAATATAAAATTAACCGAATAAATCTAAGCCCTGATTAAGCATTTGCTCGATTAACCGCACTTAAATAAGTACACAAAATTCTTGGTTTTATTAAAATGGAAATTATTCGGTTAATCGAATAATTTTAAATTAACCGATTAAATTTAAACACCGATTAATTATTAGCTCGATTATGCGTACTTAAATAAGTACACAAAATTCGTGGTTTTATTAATATAGAAATTATTCGGTTAATCGAATAATTTAAAATTAACCGATTAAATCTAAACCCTGATTAACTATTTGCTCGATTAACCGCACTTAAATAAGTACACAAAATTCGTGGGAAATTATTCGGTTAATCGAATAATTTAAAATTAACGGAATAAATCTAAACCTTGCTCGATTAATCGAATTTAAAAAGGTTCACAGAATTCTCGTTTAATCGAATAATATAAAATTAACCGATTATTGAACGATTAAATCTAAATTCAGATTAATCCGTTTCACATAATACCCTAGTACATAGACAAGTAGTCAAAACAGAGTCTCTTCGACTCTACTTGATTGTTCGCACGCAGTGAACTACCACGTAAACCAACATAGACAAGTACGTATACATATATCAGCAAACAGTACTAAGGTGCAGGGCATATAAGATTCGACACAGCCAACTATAATTGTTTTTTGTTTAACAACTTTTGTCGCCCATTCTAGAAAAGCGAAAAAAATATATTTAGAACATGATGTACATAGCTGTAAGTATTATTGGTTATTTTGTTGCAAGTCATTTTATAGGTTAGAAACAAAAACAAATAAATAACTAAAGTTATGGATAAGTTATAAACGGTTGAAGTCGACCATATGGAACCAGTACAAAAGTCAGGCGGTGTTTCTTGAATAAAAGTGTTCTTTAGAAACTAATAATTATTTTGTTAGCTAAAGATAGCCATTTTTGATAAAATTTTTTTGTTGTAAAAATAATTTTTAATCTATATAAATATATAAATGTCTTTGTAAGTTTGTTTGTTTGTTTGTTTGTTTGTTTGTTTGTTTGTTTGTTTGTTTGTTTGTTTGTTTGTTTGTTTGTTTGTTTGTTTGTTTGTTTGTTTGTTTGTTTGTTTGTTTGTTTGTTTGTTTGTTTGTTTGTTTGTTTGTTTGTTTGTTTGTTTGAGCATCACGCCTAAACGGCTGAACCGATTTTATTGAAATTTGGAACGTAGATAGATCCTTACTTGGAAGCGTCAATAGGCTATAAATTTTTTCAATACTTGGACCAGAAAGGGATAAAAAGGGGGAAAAACGGGTAAAATTGATACCTTTAATTTTTAAACAATAATTACTAAACGGCTGAACCGATTTTTACATCGACAGGGGTAGCGAAGCGCACCGGGTCAAGCTAGTCAATAATAATTTTTCAAGAAAATCCTTAGAATAAGATTAATATTAAGTATAGGTAACACTGTTACATTTTACTATTTTTTAATAGCATCTGTTATAACATTTAAATGTAGGGTACCGACATGACCCATTAACTAAGTCACTTAAACATTATTTTTAGTTTCCATTTCGTTTGTCATGTCTGGTAATAAGTTACAAATGTTTGAAAAAACCCAAATAGTCAGACAGAAACAAAAAAGTTTTAGTCATTTTGCTGTTAAGTTACAAATTACTTGATTGTTTTTGTTCTTATACTTAGTTTTCATATTGTTTATAAATATTTGAATGTTTAAATAATAAATGTGGAGCTTTTGTTTTTCTCTAGTTTATCTATATACATATATATATAATTGCATAATGAATTATCCATAGTTAGTTTTGTGGTTTTTGTCCGCAACCATTTATCCCACCATTCAAACCACCCATTCATCCCTTTTCCAAGCGGTACGGTTGTTAACTTTATTTTTGAACATTGTTAAGAGTGTTTCCTATTTTGCTTTGCCATTTTGTGGCAACATTGTTGCTGTTTGTTGTCTTTCAGCCAGTGTCATGCGCGTTAAAAATTAATTTTTTTAAATTGTTTTCATTTATTTATTTTGGCATTAAAAGAGAGACGTGGGTGGGTTGGTTGGTTGGCTGGCTGTTTCGTGTTTCAGCCAGTTTAAAGTTGTTCGATATAAATCTAAGTATCGTTGTTAATATGTTGAAATTATTATGTATAACTTAATTTTTGTCTATTAAAGGTTTTTATTTTATTATTATTTGTATTTGGCATTGACTTGAGTGGGTGGCGGCAGCAGGTTTAATTGATTGCCTGCACAATGGGCCTTAGAAATAAGTTTTGATACATATTTGTTTTTATTTAAAGTAAAACAACATTATAATTAATTATTGTACAATACTGATTTGAACAGTTGTTCGGCACATAGAGAAATACACAAAGAGTGAGAACTCCTCATCACACGCTGGTATTTATATCATTCGCTATATAATAGAGGTTTTCAGACATAGAGTAAATATACATTTTATTTTTTTTTTTTTAACATTCAACTTAAATCAGAAAACAGAAAACATTATTTAAAGAGAAAGCCATGCTAGTATTGTGGCTTAAATTTCCAACTGATTGGATCGATTTCAGGGATTGTAAATGGGGGAGGTGGTAAATATGAGTGATTACAGATTATTGCCCTTTTTCCTATAGGACCTCTTATTAACGTTTTATGACTGATTTTAGAATTTTCATATAAAAATCGATATTTGGTGGCAAATATGAGTGATCACAGATTATTGCCCTTTTTCCTCTAGGACCTCTTATTAACGTTTTATGAGTGATTTTAGAATTTTCATATAAAAATCGATATTTGGTGGGAAATATGAGTGGTCACAGATTATTGTCCATTTTCCTATATAAGTGATTTTAGATTTTTCATATAAAAATCGATATTTAATGGGAAATATGAGTGATCACAGATTATTGCCCTTTTTCCTCTAGGACCTCTTATTAACGTTTTATGAGTGATTTTAGAATTTTCATATAAAAATCGATATTTGGTGGGAAATATGAGTGATCACAGATTATTGTCCTTTTTCCTCTAGGACCTCTTATTAACGTTTTATGAGTGATTTTGGAATTTTCATATAAAAATCGATATTTGGTGGGAAATATGAGTGATCACAGATTATTGGCCTTTTTCCTATAGGAAAAATAACGTTTTATGACTGATTTTAGATTTTTGATATAAAAATCGATATTTGGTGGGAAATATGAGTGATCACAGATTATTGTCCTTTTTGCTATAGGACCTCTTATTAACGTTTCATACAAAATCGATATTTGGTGAGAAATATGAGTGATCACAGATTATTGCCCTTTTTCCTCTAGGACTCTTATTAACGTTTTATGAGTGATTTTAGAATTTTCATATAAAAATCGATATTTGGTGGGAAATATGAGTGATCACAGATTATTGCCCTTTTTCCTATAGGACCTCTTATTAACGTTTTATGATTGATTTTAGAATTTTCATATAAAAATCGATATTTGGTGGGATATATGAGTGATCACAGATTATTGCCCTTTTTCCTCTAGGACCTCTTATTAACGTTTTATGAGTGATTTTAGAATTTTCATATAAAAATCGATATTTGGTGGGAAATATGAGTGATCACAGATTATTGCCCTTTTTCCTATAGGACCCGTTATTAGCGTTTTATGAGTGATTTTAGATTTTTCATATAAAGATCGATATTTGGTGGGATATATGAGTGATCACAGATTATTGCCCTATTTCCTCTTATTAACGTTTTATGACTGATTTTAGATTTTTGATATAAAAATCGATATTTGGTGGGAAATATGAGTGATCACAGATTATTGTCCTTTTTGCTATAGGACCTCTTATTAACGTTTCATACAAAATCGATATTTGGTGAGAAATATGAGTGATCACAGATTATTGCCCTTTTTCCTCTAGGACTCTTATTAACGTTTTATGAGTGATTTTAGAATTTTCATATAAAAATCGATATTTGGTGGGAAATATGAGTGATCACATATTATTGGCCTTTTTCCTATAGGACGTCTTATTAACGTTTTATGACTGATTTTAGATTTTTCATACAAAATCGATATTTGGTGGGATATATGAGTGATCACAGATTATTGCCCTTTTTCCTCTAGGACCTCTTATTAACGTTTTATGAGTGATTTTAGAATTTTCATATAAAAATCGATATTTGGTGGGAAATATGAGTGATCACAGATTATTGACCTTTTTCCTATAGGACCCGTTATTAGCGTTTTATGAGTGATTTTAGAATTTTCATATAAAAATCGATATTTGTTGGGAAATATGAGTGATCACAGATTATTGCCCTTTTTCCTATAGGACCCGTTATTAGCGTTTTATGAGTGATTTTAGATTTTTCATATAAAAATCGATATTTGGTGGGAAATATGAGTGAGCACAGATTTTCGCCCTATTTCCTATAGGACCTCTTGTTAACGTTTTATGAGTGATTTTAGATTTTCAACATAAATATCGATATTTGGTGGGAAATATGAGTGATCACAGATTATTGTCCTTTTTTCTCTAGGACCTCTTACTAACGTTTTAGGAGTGATTTTAGATTTTTCATATAAAAATCGATATTTGGTGGGAAATATGAGTGATCACAGATTATTGCCCTTTTTCCTCTGGGATCTCTTATTAACGTTTTATGAGTGATTTTAGATTTTTCATATAAAAATCGATATTTGGTGGGAAATATGAGTGATCACAGATTATTGCCCTTTTTCCTATAGAACCTCTTATTAACGTTTTATGAGTGATTTTAGAATTTTCATATAAAAATCGATATTTGGTGGGAAATATGAGTGATCACATATTATTGGCCTTTTTCCTATAGGACGTCTTATTAACGTTTTATGACTGATTTTAGATTTTTCATACAAAATCGATATTTGGTGGGATATATGAGTGATCACAGATTATTGCCCTTTTTCCTCTAGGACCTCTTATTAACGTTTTATGAGTGATTTTAGAATTTTCATATAAAAATCGATATTTGGTGGGAAATATGAGTGATCACAGATTATTGACCTTTTTCCTATAGGACCCGTTATTAGCGTTTTATGAGTGATTTTAGAATTTTCATATAAAAATCGATATTTGGTGGGAAATATGAGTGATCACAGATTATTGCCCTTTTTCCTATAGGACCCGTTATTAGCGTTTTATGAGTGATTTTAGATTTTTCATATAAAGATCGATATTTGGTGGGAAATATGAGTGATCACAGATTATTGCCCTTTTTCCTCTTATTAACGTTTTATGAGTGATTTTAGATTTTTCATATAAAAATCGATATTTGGTGGGAAATATGAGTGAGCACAGATTTTCGCCCTATTTCCTATAGGACCTCTTGTTAACGTTTTATGAGTGATTTTAGATTTTCAACATAAATATCGATATTTGGTGGGAAATATGAGTGATCACAGATTATTGTCCTTTTTTCTCTAGGACCTCTTACTAACGTTTTAGGAGTGATTTTAGATTTTTCATATAAAAATCGATATTTGGTGGGAAATATGAGTGATCACAGATTATTGCCCTTTTTCCTCTGGGATCTCTTATTAACGTTTTATGAGTGATTTTAGATTTTTCATATAAAAATCGATATTTGGTGGGAAATATGAGTGATCACAGATTATTGCCCTTTTTCCTATAGGACCTCTTATTAACGTTTTATGAGTGATTTTAGAATTTTCATATAAAAATCGATATTTGTAGGGAATTATGAGTGATCACAGATTATTGCCCTTTTTCCTCTATAACCTCTTGTTAACGTGTTATGAGTGATTTTAGATTTTTCACATAAATATCGATATTTGGTGGGAAATATGAGTGATTACAGATTATTGCCCTTTTTCCTATAGGACCCCTTATTAACTTTTTATGAGTGATTTTAGAATTTTCATATAAAAATCGATATTTGGTGGGAAATATGAGTGATCACAGATTATTGCCCTTTTTCCTATAGGACCTCTTATTAACGTTTTATGAGTGATTTTAGATTTGTTGGGAAATATGAGTGATCACAGATTATTGCCCTTTTTCCTATAGGACCCCTTGTTAGCGTTTTATGAGTGGTTTTAGGTTTTTCATATAAAAATCGATATTTGGTGGGAAATATGAGTGATCACAGATTATTACCTTTTTTCCTATAGAACCTCTTAATAACGTTTTATGAGTGATTTTAGAATTTTCATATAAATATCGATATTTGGTGGGAAATATGAGTGATCACAGATTATTACCCTTTTTCCTATAGAACCTCTTATTAACGTTTTATGAGTGATTTTAGAATTTTCATATAAATATCGATATTTGGTGGGAAATATGAGTGATCACAGATTATTGCCCTTTTTCCTATAGGACCCCTTGTTAGCGTTTTATGAGTGGTTTTAGGTTTTTCATATAAAAATCGATATTTGGTGGGAAATATGAGTGATCACAGATTATTACCCTTTTTCCTATAGAACCTCTTAATAACGTTTTATGAGTGATTTTAGAATTTTCATATAAATATCGATATTTGGTGGGAAATATGAGTGATCACAGATTATTACCCTTTTTCCTATAGAACCTCTTATTAACGTTTTATGAGTGATTTTAGAATTTTCATATAAATATCGATATTTGGTGGGAAATATGAGTGATCACAGATTATTGCCCTTTTTCCTCTAGGACCTCTTATTAGCGTTTTATGAGTGGTTTTGAGTTTTTCATATAAAAATCGATATTTGGTGGGAAATATGAGTGATCACATCACAGATTATTATCCTTTTTCCTATAGAACCTCTTATTAACGTTTTATGAGTGATTTTAGAATTTTCATATAAATATCGATATTTGGTGGGAAATATGAGTGATCACAGATTATTACCCTTTTTCCTATAGAACCTCTTATTAACGTTTTATGAGTGATTTTAGAATTTTCATATAAATATCGATATTTGGTGGGAAATATGAGTGATCACAGATTATTGCCCATTTTCCTATAGGATCTCTTATTAACGTTTTATGAGCGATTTTAGAATTTTCATATAAATATCGATATTTGGTGGTAAATATGAGTGATCACAGATTATTGCCCTTTTTCCTATAGGACCCCTTGTTAGCGTTTTATGAGTGGTTTTAGGTTTTTCATATAAAAATCGATATTTGGTGGGAAATATGAGTGGTCACAGATTATGGTACCTTTTCCTATAGGACCTATAGGACCCCTTATTAACGTTTTGTGAGTAATTTTAGATTTTTCATATGAAAATCGATATTTGGTGGGAAATATGAGTGATCACAGATTATTGTCTTTTTTCCTATAGGATCTCTTATTAACGTTTTATGAGTGATTTTAGATTTTTCATATAAAAATCCATATTTGGTGGGAAATATGAGTGATCACAGATTATTGCCCTTTTTCCTATAAGACCTCTTATTAACGTTTTATGACTGATTTTAGATTTTATAAAAATCGATATTTGGTGGGAAATATGAGTGATCACAGATTATTGCCCTTTTTCCTCTAGGACCTCTTATTAACGTTTTATGAGTGATTTTACATTTTTCATATAAAAATCGATATTTGGTGGGAAATATGAGTGATCACAGATTATTGCTCTTTTTCCTCTATGATCTCTTATTAACGTTTTATGTGTGATTTTAGAATTTTCATATAAAAATCGATATTTGGTGGGAAATATGAGTGATCACAGATTATTGGCCTTTTTCCTATAGGACGTCTTATTAACGTTATATGACTGATTTTAGATTTTTCATCGATATTTGGTGGGAAATATGAGTGATCACAGATTATTGCCCTTTTTCCTGTAGGACCTCTTATTAACGTTTTGTGAGTAATTTTAGATTTTTCATATAAAAATCGATATTTGGTGGGAAATATGAGTGATCACAGATTATTGTCCCTTTTTCCTATAGGACCTCTTATTAACGTTTTATGAGTGATTTTAGATTTTTCATATAAAAATCCATATTTGGTGGGATATACATGAGATCACAGATTATTGCCCTTTTTCCTGTAGGACCTCTTATTTACGTTTTATGAGTGATTTTAGATTTTTCACATAAATATCGATATTTGGTGGGAAATATGAGTGATCACAGATTATTGCCCTTTTTCCTATAGAACCTCTTATTAACGTTTTATGAGTGATTTTAGATTTTTCATATAAAAATCGATATTTGGTGGGAAATATGAGTGATCACAGATTATTGCCCTTTTTCCTATAGGACCTCTTATTAACGTTTTATGAGTGATTCTAGATTTTTCATATAAAAATCGATATTTGTAGGGAATTATGAGTGATCACAGATTATTGCCCTTTTTCCTCTATAACCTCTTGTTAACGTGTTATGAGTGATTTTAGATTTTTCACATAAATATCGATATTTGGTGGGAAATATGAGTGATTACAGATTATTGCCCTTTTTCCTATAGGACCCCTTATTAGCGTTTTATGAGTGATTTTAGATTTTTCATATAAAAATCGATATTTGGTGGGAAATATGAGTGATCACAGATTATTGCCCTTTTTCCTATAGGACCTCTTATTAACGTTTTATGAGTGATTCTAGATTTTTCATATAAAAATCGATATTTGTAGGGAATTATGAGTGATCACAGATTATTGCCCTTTTTCCTCTATAACCTCTTATTAACGTTTTATGAGTGATTTTAGATTTTTCATATAAAAATCGATATTTGGTGGGAAATATGAGTGATCACAGATTATTGTCCCTTTTCCTATATGAGTGATTTTAGATTTTTCATATAAAAATCCATATTTGGTGGGATATACATGAGATCACAGATTATTGCCCTTTTTCCTGTAGGACCTCTTATTTACGTTTTGTGAGTAATTTTAGATTTTTCATATAAAAATCGATATTTGGTGGGAAATATGAGTGATCACAGATTATTGCCCTATTTCCTATAGGACCTCTTATTAACGTTTTATGAGTGATTTTAGATTTTTCATATAAAAATCCATATTTGGTGGGATATACATGAGATCACAGATTATTGCCCTTTTTCCTGTAGGACCTCTTATTTACGTTTTATGAGTGATTTTAGATTTTTCACATAAATATCGATATTTGGTGGGAAATATGAGTGATCACAGATTATTGCCCTTTTTCCTATAGAACCTCTTATTAACGTTTTATGAGTGATTTTAGATTTTTCATATAAAAATCGATATTTGGTGGAAAATATGAGTGATCACAGATTATTGCCCTTTTTCCTATAGGACCTCTTATTAACGTTTTATGAGTGATTCTAGATTTTTCATATAAAAATCGATATTTGTAGGGAATTATGAGTGATCACAGATTATTGCCCTTTTTCCTCTATAACCTCTTGTTAACGTGTTATGAGTGATTTTAGATTTTTCACATAAATATCGATATTTGGTGGGAAATATGAGTGATTACAGATTATTGCCCTTTTTCCTATAGGACCCCTTATTAGCGTTTTATGAGTGATTCTAGATTTTTCATATAAAAATCGATATTTGGTGGGAAATATGATTGATCACAGATTATTGCCCTTTTTCCTATAGGACCCCTTATTAGCGTTTTATGAGTGATTCTAGATTTTTCATATAAAAGTCAATATTTGGTGGGAAATATGAGTGATTACAGATTATAGCCCTTTTTGCTATAGGACCCCTTATTAGCGTTTTATGAGTGATTCTAGATTTTTCATATAAAAATCGATATTTGGTGTGAAATATGATTGATCACAGATTATTGCCCTTTTTCCTATAAGACCTCTTATTAACGTTTTATGACTGATTTTAGATTTTTCATATAAAAATCGATATTTGGTGGGAAATATGAGTGATCACAGATTATTATCCCTTTTCCTATATGAGTGATTTTAGATTTTTCATATAAAAATCAATATTTGGTGGGAAATATGAGTGATCACAGATTATTGCCCTATTTCCTATAGGACCTCTTATTAACGTTTTATGAGTGATTTTAGATTTTTCATATAAAAATCCATATTTGGTGGGATATACATGAGATCACAGATTATTGCCCTTTTTCCTGTAGGACCTCTTATTAACGTTTTATGAGTGATTTTAGATTTTTCATATAAAAATCGATATTTGGTGGGAAATATGAGTGATCACAGATTATTGCCCTTTTTCCTATAGGACCTCTTATTAACGTTTTATGAGTGATTTTAGATTTTTCATATAAAAATCGATATTTGTAGGGAATTATGAGTGATCACAGATTATTGCCCTTTTTCCTCTATAACCTCTTGTTAACGTGTTATGAGTGATTTTAGATTTTTCACATAAATATCGATATTTGGTGGGAAATATGAGTGATTACAGAGTATTGCCCTTTTTCCTATAGGACCCCTTATTAGCGTTTTATGAGTGATTCTAGATTTTTCATATAAAAATCGATATTTGGTGGGAAATATGATTGATCACAGATTATTGCCCTTTTTCCTATAGGACCCCTTATTAGCGTTTTATGAGTGATTCTAGATTTTTCATATAAAAGTCAATATTTGGTGGGAAATATGATTGATCACAGATTATTGCCCTTTTTCCTATAGGACCTCTTATTAACGTTTTATGACTGATTTTAGATTTTTCATATAAAAATCGATATTTGGTGGGAAATATGAGTGATCACAGATTATTGCCCTTTTTCCTCTAGGACCTCTTATTAACGTTTTATGAGTGATTTTAGAATTTGAACTACATAATATCATTTCCTTTCTCCAGCCAAAACTCTCACAAACACACAAACTTCAAATTATTTGTCATTCATTGAAAAATTTCTAAACAGATTAAATAGTAACATTCTCCTATATGTATATGCCGCAAACGTGGCACTAAACAGTTTACCACAAATACGTAGAACAAGAGATGAGAACGTTTGCCAGATTTTTCTACTCAATCAACTGGCAAAGACATGGCTTAAGCTTCGCTCATACAAATGTGTTATTCCTTATTTTTGTTGGCAGCTTTACACAGTAAACTTGCAGTTTACAGCAACAACAGCAATACCAACTAAATATTACTATCAGTAACACTATGAAGCACGACACGTATGCAACTGCTCGTAAAATGAAACTAAAATTTAAAACCAAAAACAAACTTTGAGTGACTTGGTCTAACATAAAACGAACGAGTGTGTTTTAACAGGAGTGAGTGTGGAGCAAACATGGTATGCCATACGTTTCCACTAGGGGTTTTTTGGTGAAGGTGCTGGCAATGATGATGATGATGATGGTGATGACGATGGCATGTCTTGTTGCTATAATATTGGCAAACCAAGACTGCCACAAAAATAAATATTTCTATGTATTTTCAACGTCAATGATGTGCCTGTGAGTTATATGTGCAGCTAAAGTTTTACTTGCTGTTTGTTGGCTCTCTGTTATGTTTAGTTTTGTGCAACACTATAATTGTTGCAACCATTTGTATGCATGTTTTTGGTTTTACACAAAACCCCGTATTAACTTTTGCGGTTGCCAAAAAGGATGACTTAGTTTTAGAATCCATTTTTTTGTTTGTTTGTTCTTTTTGTTGCAAATATAAATACAATTTTAATGTAATAGAAACATGTCTCAATATTGCATCTACATACTGTAAGTAAGTATCTCTCACTCCATAACTGGCTAGGTCGTTTTCCTGGCAGGAGTGTTTAACATTTTATTTGAAATTACTGTTGCTATTTTTGTTGTGTTGCATGTTTAAGTTTAAAACAAACAAAAAATACTATATGTATGTTGCATGTATATGTTTTAAGTGGTGTAAATTGCTGAATTATTTTTAATTTTTGTAAAAAACGGAGAACAAGTTTATGTGAGTTAAACTTTTAAATTTTCGTAGATTTTTGTAATGGTTTTTTGTAACAGCATTAACTTGTTGTAATACTGTTAATTATACTTATTTTTTTTTTTGTAGGAAGTTCAAGGTTCTTTTTTGTCAGTATTTTTAATTTATAAACAGCTTTTTAAAATATTTGTAGTCTTTTTTTAAATATATCATTTCAAAATTGGTAAATTTTGCAGTATTTTTTTATTTAGTTCACATGATTAAATCAAGGAACTACTTTCCAATATTTTGTGACGAAAATAATTAATAACCATCAGCACATTTGCATAATGACTTCTCAAAATATGACAGGAAGTACAAAACAATCAAAGTAATTGCTCTTTAACTCGAAAATTATTGAAATGTAGGCATTTTTTAGCCCTTCAAATCACCTACAACGCATAAGTGATCTCTATAGCGAAAATCTAGCATTTATGGAATGGCATAGTCATGCGGGATTGGTGACATCTCTCATCTTGTTAAAAATATCTGGACGAAGCTTTGTTCCACTTATCATTTTAAACAATTTAAAATGTCAATAGTAAATAGAGAGATAATAAACACAATAGAGAGATAAAGACATCATAGCTTTCTGAAAATTAAACCAACCCGTTGGAAAACAGTTGTTTAAAGACTTTACCAAATTTAAACTTTTTGTGATGTAGGCAGAATTGAGTGAATATTAAGATACCGTGAAATAACAAATCAGGAAAAATTAAAATAAATCCCATATAGGAGGGTGGGTCAATAAGTCCTCGAAATTTCGAATTTGCTGGCTCTTAACTTAAATGGCAATACTTCTCTTATCAACAGGCATCTGTCAGTTAAATGCTTCAAAGTTTGAACATGCTGAGTCATTTAATTTGGTTTGATAGCCATTAATAGCAGAGTACCTCGTGACTTGAGGAGAAATTGAAAATTTCGTCTGCTTACTAAGCCATCACTCATATAATGCTAAGCTTGATAAATAATATGGGAACTATGCACCATCAATTTCAGTGGTAAAAATGCGGTTTACTCAAGTTGAGATCTCTACAATTGAAAAAAATCACGAAATTGTGTTGGTCGCTCGGAGATTGAAAGTACGAGAGATTGTGGAAGCCATAGGCATCTCACATGGCGGCCACGTTTGCTTAAAATCGGGTTTACAAAAGGGAACACACATGTGCAGTTTCCATGACTCCTGTCAGAATTTGAACAAGCAGTGTCATTTAGGTTGTGTTTGAAAGTCATTGATATAAGACTACTAGGTAGTCCTCGTGACTTGAGGAGAAATTAGCAAAAATTGAATTTCGTGAAATAATCCATGACTCATACCAAGGCTAAGCTTGATAAATACTATGAGAACTCTTGACCATTAAGTTCAATGGTAAAAAAGTGGTATACTGAATTAGCCGTACAAGCACCGAAGATGCCGAAAGTTATGGACGCCCAGTTGAGGTCTCTATGGTGTTGGTCGACCGGATATTGAAAGTGCAGGAGATTGTGGAAGCCATAGGCATCTCACACGGCTCAGTGGTGATTACTTGGGTATGAAAAAGCTTTCCGCAAGATGGCTACCGCGTTTGCTAACAATCGGTCGTCACAAAAGTCACAAAAAAATTAGAGAAACGTTGGACAATGTCCATAGAGCTCAAAGGAGACTATGTTGAAAAATACAATAATTTTTTATCCAAAAACCTCTCGGATGTATCAAAAAGCGGCTTCGCTCAGTAATGACTTCTTGCAAAGATTTTTCCCTCTTTTTTTCGCAAAGATTTTCTCCTCTGCGTTACATCAAAAACCGGCTTAGCTTAGTAAAGATTTCTTGCATTGTCGGCCAAAAAGGTTTTCTGAAGTATTTCGGCAGAAAGCCGGCAATGAAAGGAGTCTTTACTGAGGAAAGCCCAGAAACACCCCAGAGGAGAAAACTCTTACCACTTTTTCAAGCATTGCTTCCGAATTGGGAATTATTTTAATTTTTTTGGGAGTTATTTCACATTTTTATTGATTATATATTGATTTTATCATTACATTTGTAACACATCGAAATATTCATCGCAGACCCACAAAAGTATATATATTCTGGATCTAGCTATGTCCGTCCGTCTGTCCTTCTGCCTGACTGTTGAAAATAGTCCCAAACGAAAGCAGCTAGCCGGCTGAAATTTTCCACAATTACTCTCTGTTGATAAGGTTTGTTTGGAATTGGAAATTTTTCCCCGGAATACTGTTTGAGCAGTCATAAATATGTTGAATATGTGGCTCGGAGTATGTGATACTCGGAAATTATACTGTAAAGTATGGCGAACATCGGACAACATTTGTCCCTGGTCCCCATACAATATTGAACATTCATAATAGTCTTATACAAATTATTATCCTGATGAAATTGTATATACTTAAACAAGTTTTATATGAATTTAAAGCTTTCTAGTCCATAATTGATCAAACCCCTAACTTAGAAAAAAATCTTCCTTATGTTTTTACGTGGAAAATTAATTAGAGAAAACTTAAAATCTCGCAGAACGCTGTTATTCAATAAAAAGTATGTTTGCGTAGCTATCAACCTTTTTATGAATGTAAATAACAGATATATAATTTTATATATAAATAAACAGGTGATTTTGTCTATTTTCCAAAAATAGATATTACTTTTGACCATTAAACACTTCATGTAATACTTTTTTAAAAAATATGGCAAAAAATAC
Source organism: Calliphora vomitoria (assembly GCA_942486065.2). Lineage (NCBI taxonomy): Eukaryota > Metazoa > Arthropoda > Insecta > Diptera > Calliphoridae > Calliphora > Calliphora vomitoria. The sequence continues at coordinate 57,044,139 of OW818031.2, read as the reverse complement.
TTTTTAATGAGTTTTTGCAAAGATACAAATTTTTCAAATTGAAATTAAATTTTTATTTATGAATATATCTTAATGAAATTTTACAGATATATAGATTTTTCTATTGAAAATGCACAAATAAAAGCAATTTTTTAAAGTTGTTAGTACGAATCCTGCAATTCCCAAAATAATTTGGAAAAATCCCAAAAATGGGATTTTTTAGTTTTTTTGGTATAATATCCATACCAGGGGCGGTGTTATCAGAATCCTTTACAAAATAATTAAGAACATATTAGGCCATCTAAAATGTGTTACTATATTTTGATATGCGTTTTGAGAATTGTTGCTCTAAAGTTCATACTTATACAAACGAAATAGGTGTTTTTGGATTGACCTGGTCCCCTCGGTTTAAAAAATTTTCGATTTTTTTTTTTCATTTAAATTATTTGATGTAAAGTTAGCTCTTCAGAAATTATAAACTCCTTAGAAATAGTATAAGTATAAACTCATAGATATTTTTTAGATATCTTAAAAAGAAAAAAAAAGTAATTTAAGAGAATAATTTGCAAAAGATAGGCTTTTTTAAATTGTTTAAATTCAAATACATATAACTTTGGAGTCGATAATGATTTTTAAACAATCTTTTTCTATTTAACATATACATTTGTTGTTAGTCCAATAAAAGAAAAATGGAGAAAATCGGGAAATAGGTGGACTCACTGTTGTCAAAAAACATGAGTAGGGTGGATAAAAAAATTTTTAAAATTTAATTTTCAAATGCTAATGATTTTCAAAAGATATAATTGATAGCTATGACGAGTTTTTTTTAGGCGGAACACAAACGAAGAAATAGGATAGTTTTAAAAACTTAACATACCCGAGGTGTCCTATTTTGGGATCCAAATTCAAAACTTAAACTCGACAAACTAACCGTTTATAAGTTATATATTTATTTCCCTCTTTTTTCTATACCACTGTGCAACGTCAAGCTAATTTGAGCTAAAGAGATTGTTCACACTTATTAGAGTAAATATGTACCAGTGTAACCGTTGTTTTAGTTAAAGTTTAAGTCTGACCTTAAAATTAAAAATTGTACAACTTTTTGATGTACCCTACCTCCAGCATTGTTTAGAATTTGGAATTTTTAGAAGAAGTAAAATAAATCATATTATAAGAATTATTAAATTTTTTTATAGAAATGTTAAACATCTTTAAATAAATGTTTGCTCAAGGTTAAAGGAATTGCTTAATGAATTCATATGTTCAAGAACTGATATTCTGTGTTCAAATATTCTGACTCCTACACGTGTACTGTGTAGTGTAGTGTACACGGTACAGTGTGGTGTTACAGTGTTGTGTTGTATGTCTATAATTGAAGTATTCAACAAGTGTTTCTGCCAACAACAGCAACAACAATTAAATAACAAAAAAAAAACACACGACGGGATTGTGTAAGACTGAAAAATTGTATTTAATTATTGCAAATAACACCCTCAGTTTTATAAAATACTGGTAATAATATTTAATGGCAAACAATACCTCGGTGCGATAACCATGTGTTGGTGGTGTAATTATACTGTACTAGCCCAATACTTGCAACAGCACACAGATACAAACATACATAGCTACACACCATACGTGTAGAAATTGCACGTGCAAACCTCTACTTTTTCAGAAATTTGTATTTTTTTTTTTTTCATTTTACTCGCTAAAACTAAAACGATTTAGTCATAATACTCAAATTAAATTTTTATAGTAATAAAGAATGAAACGAACAGGAAGATACAAGCTGAGGAGGAAGAGTGTAATAAGAAACAACAAAACAATGTTTATAAAAAAAAACCACCGCCTTCCAAGATACAAAAACATTTCAATTTATTGCTTTACGATTGATCTCTTTTTACCTCTCGGTGTGAATGAAAGTCATTACAAAATAAGCAACATGAATGGACGGATGGTTGGTTGGCTGGACTGGACAACCCCCTTTTTGGTGTAGAATGTTTCTTACTTTAACTATTGTTGTTGTTACTGTTAGTGCTTTTGTATCTAACTATCTGTCTTAAAGGTATCACATGTAACGCCATGCATGTTGGCTTTTAAGTTTCAAAAAAACAACATATACAGAGCTACACACTTACGAACACATTGCCACTCTCGTATCTATAGTCAGTTCGTCATTCTGTTGTGTTGTGAGGAGCGTTAGAGCAAGAGAGCCAGTACAAGTCACACATGAGTAGGTGTTTGTTGGCCAACCAGCCACATTACGAGGACGTTCAGAGCAGGGAGTGTGGTACTAACAGCCGCTTAGAATATAAAAACACAAATCAACACGCAAACTTTATTCAGCAGAAAACTTAACAGCAATAATAACAACAGCTAAATGTGCTTAAGTTGCATGTTGTCTTTAAGCAATTTTTTGTTGTTCAAATTTATTTTTAATGGCTGAACTCAGTCAGTCACTTGCTCGTTCGCTTAGCACTCACCCAGTCAGTCATTCAATCCAGTCCAGTCCGCAACAACACATTTGTATCTCATAAATATCAGACACAGCAGCGCACATCACACCGTATCACACTGAGGAATAACAATGCAAAAGAAAAAACCGCGCCATTTAGCAAAACCAATCGCTTAAAAGAGCTTTCGGAGCACTAAATTAGTTTTCCATACTTTCGACTTGTTACCAAATGTCATGAAATATTTTTTGTTTGTTAAAATTCATGCGCATTGTTTGCAATTGTTGGGGTCTATTTTTAACATTATGATAGAAATTAAAAGAGTTTTATTGTTTTGTTTGTTATTTATAACTTAAATGTTTTTCAAAATGTAAAGTAATAAAACAGAACTCAACTAGAACTGAACTAGAACTGAACTAGAACTGAACTAGAACTGAACTAGAACTGAACTAGAACTGAACTAGAACTGAACTAGAACTGAACTAGAACTGAACTAGAACTGAACTAGAACTGAACTAGAACTGAACTAGAACTGAACTAGAACTGAACTAGAACTGAACTAGAACTGAACTAGAACTGAACTAGAACTGAACTAGAACTGAACTAGAACTGAACTAGAACTGAACTAGAACTGAACTAGAACTGAACTAGAACTGAACTAGAACTGAACTAGAACTGAACTAGAACTGAACTAGAACTGAACTAGAACTGAACTAGAACTGAACTAGAACTGAACTAGAACTGAACTAGAACTGAACTAGAACTGAACTAGAACTGAACTAGAACTGAACTAGAACTGAACTAGAACTGAACTAGAACTGAACTAGAACTGAACTAGAACTGAACTAGAACTGAACTAGAACTGAACTAGAACTGAACTAGAACTGAACTAGAACTGAACTAGAACTGAACTAGAACTGAACTAGAACTGAACTAGAACTGAACTAGAACTGAACTAGAACTGAACTAGAACTGAACTAGAACTGAACTAGAACTGAACTAGAACTGAACTAGAACTGAACTAGAACTGAACTAGAACTGAACTAGAACTGAACTAGAACTGAACTAGAACTGAACTAGAACTGAACTAGAACTGAACTAGAACTGAACTAGAACTGAGCTAGAACTGAACTAGAACTGAACTAGAACTGAACTAGAACTGAACTAGAACTGAACTAGAACTGAACTAGAACTGAACTAGAACTGAACTAGAACTGAACTAGAACTGAACTAAAACTGAACTAGAACTGAACTAGAACTGAACTAGAACTGAACTAGAACTGAACTAGAACTGAATTAGAACTGAACTAGAACTGAACTAGAACTGAACTAGAACTGAACTAGAACTGAACTAGAACTGAACTAGAACTGAACTAGAACTGAACTAGAACTGAACTAGAACTGAACTAGAACTGAACTGAACTAGAACTGAACTAGAACTGAACTAGAACTGAACTAGAACTGAACTAGAACTGAACTAGAACTAGAACTGAACTAGAACTGAACTAGAACTGAACTAGAACTGAACTAGAACTGAACTAGAACTGAACTAGAACTGAACTTGAACTGTACAAGAACTGTTGTAGAGTCCGCACAAATGTTTGCTAAATCCTGTTTATTATATTTAAAACAAATAAATATTGAAATTTACAAAATATTTCCAAAAATTTTGTTTGTCCCAATTAATCAAAATGAGCAAGTATAATTGAGATTCACTTGCCACAAAAACTCAGTGGTAATAGACACTCTTTAGCATAATTAGTTCATTTTACACATTGAAATTTATTAAAATCTATGCTGTTGCTACAACAGTATTGAACCAATATTTTACATTTCCACCTTGTTTCCAGCGATATTGTTTTTGCGGTTGTAATACACTTTCGCCAACTAATTGAATATTGTATGTTAATTTTGCCATTACGTTGGTTTATTTATTAAATAATATAATTAATTTCTTATATTTATTAAAATGTATAATTTACAATTTAATCTCAGTTATAATTGAAACATTTCCACACAAACACAATGACACACATAATGGCAAAGTGCTGGCTGGCTGGCTGGCTGGCAGGCGGCAGGCAACAAACACTCACTCAGTCGGTCATATAGACAACCACACTTTTAACTGCTCGAATACACTTTTGCACACACTATTATAAATACTACACTGAGGCAATCATCTGTGTAAAACATAAAGTCCCACAAAATATCAGTAAAATATTTATGCAAATTAATTTAATTGTTGGCCATTAAAATAATTTGAACAAACGGACGTACATACATATATACATGCAGATATAGATGTACCGTACGCCTTTCTGTTTGTATGTTGGTAATGCGCTCACAAAAATTGTATAAATACACTTTAATACTTTTATTCCTCACTCACTCCTATGATGAATGTATGTATTCATACGAGTTCATACTATTCAGACAGGCAGCCAGTCATACATTCGCACAATATTAATTCCCTTATACCTACACACGGACGGACGGACGGTTGGAAGGACAGACAGAGCAACCAAATTAAAAAGTTTTATTTTACTTTGGCAGTGAATTTGTGTTGACAGTAAAGTTATAGGTTATTAGAACATTTGAAGTTTAAATTATACTTGTAGCTATTTTGTTGTTAGTTTAACCCAATTACAATAAGATATGTGGTTCATCTGATTAGCAGAATATAACATAAGTAAAACAATCTAAAAGATACAAATCGTAAGAAATACGTATGCATGTTAATCATTTGCCAAAAGCTTATTAATATGATCTTTATATATGTTGTTTAAATAGAACCTATATGAGTCCATTTTGAAACCAAACCAGTTTCCTTACATGGCATAGGCCAATCGGAGGAGTGAAGGTGAAGGTTAATCCGGGTAACCTTCATTACGAATAATCGCTGTGGACGACAGTTTTAATGGCTTCTCCTGCTACTTTAATCTTGCCAAAGAAAGCAGACACTAGTCTTGAAACCGATTGGGTGTTATCATAGTCTGATGAACAAGCAGATTGCTCGTCACAGCTCATTTGATTCGTGTCCTCCGGAGAAAGATGGTTTAATCGGAGGAGTTGGGTATCTGATGTTGTTATGGAAAGCTAAATATTAAGTTGTGTAGCCTTTATTTCCATTGATCATTGTTGATGACAGTGATGTTGGCGTCCTGGATTCCAGTAAGCCGCTTTCATCTTCTGCTACTTTAATCTTGCTAAAGAATTGTAACCGATTGGGTGTCATTGTTGCCAGATGAACAAGGAGATTCCTTGTCACAGCTCAGTTTATACATGCTCTCCGGAGGAAGAGTGTGATCTATGTCCACGATTCCAGTATTCGTCTTCATATTCTGCTACTACTTGAAAGCCTCTAGTCTTGAAAATGAGTGGACATCATCGCTGTCATGAAGATGGTTCAATATACATAGAATATATTCCCCTGTATCTTTCGAAATGCCACAGAGATTCACTGTTTATTGCGATAAACTTGACTCCTTTACAGTCCTGTGTGGGTAGCTGGGTCTTACTGAACTGTTGGATTTCCAGAATCTGATTTGGGTATGGCGGTTATCATAACAAAAGACCTTGTCCTCTGTGGTCCGAGAGGTCTTTTTAAAGCTGCACTGAATGCTTATCTGCACCATCTAATAGTTTGATGTGGCCTTCATACCAGCCAACTTCTTCGCATTGGGGTGGTGGTCCAGCATGCTCTGACATGCCATGACAACCAATTTCCAGTTGCCTGAAGAAATGTAGAATCATTTGTGATGCGGTCACTGATGGCCCAAATGAGATGAGCCTTTGTCACCTCTTTGTAGGATCTTACCTTTGGCCGGCTTATTTTTAGGAACTTTAGTACCAGGAAGAGTGTCCTCCTCTGACCCCTGCCTTTTCTGCGCTACATTGGATGACAACCTTATAAACACATAGTACTTGTAGAAAATTTCAGCCTGCTAGCCCCTTTCATTTGGACATACAATTCAATTGCCTTGTTCAAGTCATCGATTTTGAAAATCACTATGAAAAAACTCTCTTAAATTTCATGAGTAAATCGGAACTCCGAAATTTATATTTAGTTCCTCAATAAAACCAATATTCCAATGCCCAGATGTTTACACTGTTAAATAAATAATAAACTCTTTATAAGTATCTATCTATTTGTGTAGTCAGATATTTTTCTATAATAATGTTGTTGTTTTTTGCAACACAAGTTACTTATGCATAAAACTAAGTGAGTATTTATTTATATGTTACAGTCCTTACAAACTCCCGAAAACTCAAACTCCCACCAAAAAAAAGTTGTTTTTATTATCACAGGATTTATTTTGTTGTACTCGTATGTTAAATAACTATTTTGTGGTTACATATTTATTTATAAACATACAACAAAGTTTTGCATTGTTTGCTATTGTCGACCAGATATCATATACATATACAAAACAATTTTAATATTTATTATAAAATGTTTTACGGTTTGAACGAGAAAGAAGGAGACTTTTATTTAGTTGTTGTTTGCAATAATAACTACCGGAAATTTGTGTGTTTTTCTGTTTAAACAAAAAAAAAAAATTACCATTTTGTGCATAAAAATATGTGTTAAGGACGGACAGACATACAATCATGGTACATCATTATTCATCCTAAATTTAACCATCATCAGCATCATGAGCAAAGCAGCTTTATAGTAATATTTATGGTTGTATGTTTAGCAAATGCTTGTTGCAACAGGCTGCTTAGGTTTTTGTTGCTAGTTTTTCTATTTTTGTGCTTCAGTGTGGGGGAATTTGTACTTTTGTTGCCGCTAATGTTGGGTGTTTGTTGACCAAAGTTTTGTGGTCGTTATTAGAAACACAACAACAAACATAATTACTTGTATAATGTTTGACTTTTATACGTTTAGTATTTTTTGACCAGATTATGGTTTGTGTTTGCATAAACACTTTGCAAGATTTGTTGATTGTTGCCAACAAAAAAGAGCCAAAGGTGCATGTTTGTTTGACGGTATGGTACGAGTAAAATTGTGTTCTGAATTAAGGTATCTATGTTTTCGAGGAAAGTTTTGTAGGGGAGTTTTTAAACTCAATATTTTCAAGCTAAATCTTAAGTAGTCATTTAAAATAAGAAAGTTGAAGTTTGTGAGATCGTCGCCGCTGGAGCAGCTCGCTTCTTGGGTAACTACGCAAGCTCACTAGGCATCACGATTGCGAATCCGGGGCTGATAATGTACTTAACCAGGCGACCAATAGTTGATTTAGTATCAGATCACTTACCCATATTTCGGACCGATCCAACGATTTCATCGTATCTGAACGCCGTATTTACTTCAACCAATAAAACAGAATGACAGAATTTTGGGAAATCAAATTTCTTACAGTTAATAAGTATGTAGCAGATAATCAGCCAGTCATTATTAATTTGTTATTCGATTCCGATAACCAATTAATTTTAGTAGATTCAAAATAAACCAATTAATTTTTTATTCAAAAAGAAGCAATTTTTTATTCGATACAAAATTAGTCGGTTAATTTTTTATTCGATTTAAAATAATCAATTCAGTTTTATTCAATTCAAATTTTTATTCGATTCAATGAGATTGTATATTTTATTCGATTCAAAATTGCTTGATAAAATATATGTACTCTTTAATTGAATTAAAAAAATTAACCGTTTCTTTATATTCGATTTATTTTTCAGTAATAGTCGATTTTTATTCGATTCAATTTTTTTTTATTTTTTTTTCGATTTAAAATTAACCGATTAATATCTTAATCGATTAAAAACTAATTTTTATTCGATTCAAAATTGATTTCCCAATTATTCATTTTTCAAATTGCCTATTCGTTATAAAATTAACCGATTAATATTTTATTCGATTGAAAATAAAATTTTATTCAATTCCAAATTCGGTGATTTTTTTAAAAATTTATTCAAGATAAATCATTTTGTATCGAATAAAACATGAACCATTTCATATTATATTCGATTCAAAATTTTTCGTTTAAATTTAATCGGTTTAAAATTAACCGATTACTTTTTTTATTCGATTGAAAATGAAACAATTAATATTTTATTCAGTTAAATAAATCGGTTAATTTTTATGCGATTTAAAATTTATAAATTATATTCTTTAATTAAATAGAAAAAATTAACCGTTTTATTTATATTCGACGATTAACTTTTTATTCGATTACATTTTTTTTTTTATTTTTTATTCGATTAAAAATTAATTTTTATTCGATTCAAAATTGATTTTCAATTATTAACTTTTAAATTTGTTTATTCGTTTTAAAATTTACCGTTTAATACTTTATTCGATTAAAAACAAATTTGTATACAATAGAAAATTAAATTTTATTAGAATCAAAATTCGGTAAATTTGTTTAATTAATTCAAGATAAATAATTTTGTATCGAATAAAACATGAACCATTTTATAGTATTTTATGCGATTCAAAATTGATAAATTATATTATTTAATTGAATATAAAAAATTAACCGTTTTATTTATATTCGATTTATTCTTCAGTAATAGACGATTAACTTTTTATTCGATTCAAATTTTTTTTTATTTTAATCGATTAAAAAATAATTTTTATTCGATTAAAAATTGATTTTCCAATTATTCACTTTTAATTGAAAATACAATTTTGGTTAAATCAAAATTCGGTACATTTTTTTCATTAATTCAAGATAAATAATTTTGTATCGAATAAAACATGAACCATTTTATTTATTATTCGATTCAAAATTATTTTTGTCATTTTATTTGTATTCGATTGAATAATTCAGCAAATTTGCATTCGCTTATAAATTGGTAGTCCATTTTTGTATACGATTCAAAATTAGTCGGTAAAATTTTTATTCGGTTCAAAATTAACCGGTTAATTTTTTATTCGATTGAAAATTAAAAAATTAATATTTTATTCCATTAAATAAATCGATTAATTTGTATACAATTTAAAATTGAGACTGTTAATTTTTTCAGTCATTCGGTTAATTTTTACATTCGGTAGCATTTGATTCAAGATAAATCGGCAAATTTTGTATTCGATACATAATGAACCCTTTATGCAGTCAATATATAGTATGTCATTACCAAGTTTTTGCTACAATTCTTGACAAAATTAAGCTCTAAATTCTCAAATTTATTATTTTTAGCGGCGCCATAAATAATATTTTTTAGTCAATGTCATTTCGTTCCACGTTTGTATGTAGACGAATACATATAATGATACCACTATTAAAACTTATATAAAAGAAAACTTAAAATTCAACTTAATAATCATTTAATATAATATTTGAAATATTTTTGGCGGAAAAATATTACTCTGGAATTTTAACAATATATAAATGTTGCAATTTAAGAAGAAACAAATATTTCAGCAAGAAAAATATCATTTCACAATTATGTTTACCATGAAGTGAATTACTGTAGCATTCTATGAAAACAAGGACATGTAATTGAAGATAAAATACTATGGAGTTAGTGTTTTGAAAAGTAAACGTTTTAAAAGTAATCGGTTTAAATGGAAAAAAAGTTCAGTAATACTTTTTGCCAAACAGTAATGTATAAGTTTATTGTAAGGTTATTCCTTTAATAAAGTAACCATTTCAGACTTTTTATTTATTGTTTTTTTTAGTTCAACTCTAAAAAATTGTTTTCGTAAATACTACTTGCAGCAGAATCATTAAGAAAAATTTAATTTTAAGCAATTGTTGTTACAATTCTTTTGGTAAATGTTTTTTTTTTTAGTATAATTTTTTGCAAAGTTTTCCCACAGGGAACACGATCTTTATACATTTTTCTGTAGCTGTTATTTGGTTTATTTTCAATTCAGGTTGAAATCTTACAAACAAAAAAAACAGACTAAGTTTCTTTACAGATTTCAGTTTCAGTTTAACGACATCAGTTACAAAAACGTTAATGTTTATAAAAGAGGGCTAAAACCAGTCATATTGGTAGTAAATGTTGTTTTGCTCATTGTTTTTTTTTATAGACTAAAATTTACTTCGGAAAGCAAACTGTTAAACAATTTTATTTTTTATAAATTTTTGTTTTGAAGCTGACACTACTCGTAGACTAGAGTATTAGTATTTTTGTAGCATATTTACAAAAGTTCACTTAAATTCCTTGTAAGCATTATGGATTTACTCCTTCTTTTAAGTTTCCTTATTGCTGTGGATTGGTTGAGGGAAAGTCATGGTTTTAAAAAAGTTGATTTGCAATAACTGGAATGGAAATTGTAGTAAATGGATAATAAATAAACTGAATCATTTTTCCCTAATCCTAATTTTTTGTAGAACGTGTTCGTTTTATATTTAAGGTTTTATTTCTTCATACACTTTTTGAGATGCATAGACGCCCATCAGAGTTTTGATTTGATTATTTCGCAAACAATGGAATTTCAGTATAGATTGATAATTAGAAAACGATTGAAACACTAGGCCCTAGATGCTGGGTATTCGTCTTGAAAACACAGCTGGAGAATTCATACTGAGCTCTCTATATATTCCCCACCACGTTTTGATGATAAAAATACGTCTTGGGGTTCTCGATTAATGAATCCCAGATTTAGACAGCTGTGAAATGTTCTGGCTGATCGCAAACATTTTTAGTTTTGGTGTCTGCTTGACATTAAACTTACTGGCCAACTGATCCCAGAAAAATGTCTGATATAATTGATCATATCGGCAGAAATAACTTATGATCTATTTGCTGACCATTATCCTGTTATAGTTACTTATTGCGAGAGATCTAACATGCCAAGATATCCTAATGACTATTTTGTACTTTAAGACAATTTGAATAACATATAGGAAATGTATTAGCAGTCATATCTACAAGAATCCTAATTTACATTGTGAGAAAGATTTAGATAAATAATTTCGGCTTTGGAACGAAATCCCTTCAAAACTTAATACGCAAATTCGGACATTGTTCACAGCAGTACAGAAGAGGATGCCATAACCAATAATTATATTGAAAGTTTGAAAGGTAACGAGTAACACTAAGCACAAAGCCCTTTAAGAAAAGCGGACTATACATGGACATGAAGCGCAACAGATCATTGGCTGATCATTTAAGTTATGTATTTCAACTGAATTCTCCGGCAAATGAGTTCGGTTTGAAAGAATTACCTGTTTCAGCAATAGATCATCCAGAGGACATTAATACAGTAATTAAGAACAAATTTAATTTGAAAAAGTCAACAAGACATAATTTAATAACACCATCCATCCTACCAAATGTGGCAATAATTGAAATATATATATTATTATATTATTTAATGCTATCTTAAAACTTGGATTTTAACTAACAAATTCATCTTGTTATAGACCTTTTAGCCTACTTCCGCGACTTTACACCCTTCACCATCAGTGGCAAGGGTTTTTAATTTTTTTTAATTAGAATCCTTTTTATTGGAGATTTTGGGTTGCTTTTTTTGGCAAATTATTGTTTGAAACAACAGCTGAATCACATAGTTCATATAGTGCTGTTGTCGGCTAATCATTTTCCAAAGTCCATTTTATGCATATGTTTATCCATGTTAAATAATCGTCCACTTTAATTTTGTTTTCTTCATGACCACTATCGTATAAATCCTCCGATTCCATATCTGATTATTCCATTTGCTCCTCATTACTTTCCACATGAAATTCTTCTTGAATCCAGTCAATCAATTTGAGCTACAAATGTACCAATAGTAGAACGGTCTTTGTCTTCTTCCGAAATTATATTTTGTAAAACATTTAAGAACAAGGCGTTCCAGGATTTTCGGATATTGGATACTGATATTTTTTCCAAGGACGTAACTAGAATTTGAATTGCATTTTTGAGATTGAAGTTTTGTAGTTTGAGCTCCAAATTTGTTCCCTTCTGGTCAAGCATTTGTTTTTTATAATTTAATTTGACCAAATTGATAACGTTTTGATCTAACGGTTGAATAAGCGCAGTGCAATTGGGTGGTAGATTCATTGCTATAATTAAACCGTCATCACTTTTTAGTTCATAAGCAGCAAAACTGCTTTTTGTCGCAGACCTTTTGAAGCCAAAAATTCTCGGACCTAAAAAGTGTTTACTTATGAACAACTTACTTTTACTAATTGGTGAAAATTAACTTACATGGGTAACAAATTCGTGATGAAACCAGTCCTTGAATATAAATGATCTCATCCAGGCGTTATTACTGAGGTTGTATATTACAGGATTATTGAAAAATCCTTTAATGGCGCGTGGGTTTTTCGATTTTCCAACAACCAACAATTTCAGTTTGTCTGTGTCATTTGCATTTGAACAGAGCAAAAAAGTTATTCTTTCTTTACATATTTTTCTTCTGGGCGCTATTTTCTCCTATAATATAAAAAAGATTCGTCGGCATTGTAAATTTGGTGAAGAGTCAACCCATGCTTAAACTCTTGCACAAAAGGATCAAGAAGTTGAGATTTCGAAAACAATTTCTCGCCCGTAATTTTTAAAAAATCTATATAATTCCATGTCGACGCTTAAGTTTCTTCAACTATCCTTCACTGGCATTAAAACCCGAATTGGTTTGAAAAATTTTTGAAAACAGATGACTGGCTTTTATTTGTAAAATCGCTGCTGATATTGGAACATTTTTTTCTCTTTGTTTTAGATACCACTTATAAAGCATTTTTTCCATCCTTGGGTACTCAGCTTTCTTTAAGGTGCAACGTTTGCCAGGGCGACTTTTTGTTGTACGTAAGAACTATTTTATTGAATTTTCTTGCTTTATAATTCGGTAAACCAAAGACTTATGTAACTTGTAATTCACGCAAATTGAATTTACTTTAAAATTTTTTAGAAATCGTTGGTTTTACAATATGTTGAACTTTTCTTATATTGACAGATGCATTTCCGCAACAAATGACACGAATAAACTGAGAGTATTGAGGATCAAAACCAACCAAAAAGGTTAATATACCAAAAACCGGGGATTTCCCTTTTTTGGTTATAGACATTGTAATCAAATTTAAAACAAACAGATAAAAGTCGCGAAAATAGAACCTGTTTATCGTAAACTGTCGCGATTATAGAACCTGCAAAGTTAAAAAATAAGTCGTCGCGATAACCGGGTCTTTGCGATAATTGGTAGTCGCGAATACCGAGCTTGCAGTTAGTCATTCGTTTTTGTAATTTCTACATTTTTCATTTGCGATCGTTATAGATAGTGAAGTCGATATAGCCATGTCCGTCTGTATGTTGAAATCACCTTTCCGTAGCCCCCAAATAACTTACATACATGATTCATACATCAATATATCAGGAATTCTTCCGGTTCGCTTGCTATTTAAAATTTTGAAAAGAAAAACTATTGGCTTGTATAGTTTTCAACAGAATAAAGGATCTACGGAGGTCGCGTGCTTGATTGAAAGACTCGTGTGGCCAAACTAAAGGCTATCATTAATCGACTGTACTGGTATTGTTGACGCGTTTTCAACTTGGATTTTGCACTTAAATTACTGCTGAAGATATATCACAGCTTCGCCGTATTTTGTGTTCTATCTAAGTAGCAGTTTTATCCGCTGTTAAGGTTAGGGAGATGAGTTAATTCTCTTGTTAATTGCGCTGGTTTAATGTTTATATTTACGTATGCTGATGAAAAACCTACATGTCATTTACCCCCAACCAATATTTAACAAAAAATATTGAGTCATGTCGATATGGTAGAATGCTGGATAGCAGTATTGGTAACGACAAACATACCAAATATTTGTATTTACTTTTTTTTAAACATTTTTTTTTTCTTATTTTTGTTTATAAACAAAAACTTCTCAAATTGTCTACATTTTATATACATTTAAGAATTTTTAAGATTTTTTTTTCAAAAACAATTTTCTGTGGGTTCAGCAACATTGTTGCGAAGATAGACAGAGACATACCACAAAAACTATAAAAGTAAAAAAAAGTAACCACATTATTGACATGTGAATAAAGAGTTTTAAGAAAAAAAAAAATGTTTTGATACAGGAAATTAATTTTAAAGACATACAAATTAGCATATTTATGGCATAATGTTTTGAGGATTAAATGAATATCAGGTTTGAAGATTTAAGCTAATTTTTGATAAGTTTCCTTTCTCTTAAAGTGTAATTTTCCTTAGAGGTCCACAGTATTCTGAAATTGAGTTTATGTAAAACAATTTGCATGTTTTTCCAGTACTTTATTTTAGCTGCTGGCCACCTTTATTATATAGTTCCCATTTATTTAGGTTTTTTGTTTTTGAACTCTTTTTTCTTTTGAATGAAAAAAAAAAAAAAAAAACACAAAAATTGTTTACAAATTTGTCTTGTCTTCTCTTATGGATTTCTCCATTTACGTGCGGGTTCATTAAATCATTTTTTTTCTTCTTTTTCTGGATTCTTTTATTGTAGGTTTTTAAGTAGGATGTGCTGCCGTTTTAGTTTCGCTTTTAATTTTCGATCTTATTTTTTAAAACACTCTACTCAAAGACAGTAGGTATATTAATTGTTTCACAGAGCCATAATTAGTATGTAATAAAGTGGCCAACTAAAACTATTCCTCAATTCACAAGGTCTCTTATCATAAGATATTGTCATAATGTTCTAATATTTCACAATGGTTTTTATTGCTTTTCAAGCAAAAAGATGTCGTAAAATAATACTACTTTCTATGCTATGTTTATTGTGTTATCGTAACCAACCAGCAGAGGTCAACGCCGAGTGCCTAGGAGTCGGTTAAGCCGAGCAGTCGAGTGGTGATATAAAGGGTTATCCAACAAGAGGTGTTATTTTGAATCATCCGGTATTTCGGTAGCTGTCACCCTTGAAGCTTTTATTCTTTGACGTATGACAAGTAGAAACTACGACATTACTAAAAATGGAACGATACACGCTTCAACAACGCATTTAAATTATTAAAATTCACTACAAATATACTGAAAATCTT
The DNA here is from genome assembly GCA_942486065.2 of Calliphora vomitoria. Lineage (NCBI taxonomy): Eukaryota > Metazoa > Arthropoda > Insecta > Diptera > Calliphoridae > Calliphora > Calliphora vomitoria. The sequence goes on along the minus strand of OW818031.2, from coordinate 57,028,789 downwards.
GCAGTCACAGTTCGCAAAACTAAAGCATTTTTGGGTCGTCGTGAAGCACCTAGTCGGACCACAATACAGAAATTGGTGGAAAAATTCGAGCTGTTGGGACAAGTTAGTGATACGAAGAATAAAACCAGTGCACGCCGCTCAAGAACAACTGAGAATATTGCTGCTGTGCCCAAAGTGTTGAAGAAAACCAAGGTTTGTCCATTCCTCGTCGTTCTTTTTGGAATTGGTTATTCCACAAACGTCATTACACAGTATATTATGGTCGGAGTTGGATAATATTGATCTGGACAACGTTTACTTTCAACAAGACGGTGCTACGTGCCACACAAGCAACGAAACCATTGCTCTATTATGGGAAAAGTTTCAGGACCGTGTTATCTCTCGAAGAGGTGATCACAATTGGCCACCGACTTCTTCCTTTGGGGCCACGTGAAAGATATGGTCTACGCCAATACCCCAGCGTCGATTCAAGACCTCAAAGATAGAATTCGTGAGACTATCGAGGACATAGGGCAGCCACTTTGCCATTTGGTTATGGAAAACTGCATGGAAAAGATATGGTCCTGTAAGCGTGGTCGTGGTGTCCATTTGGCTGATGTTGTTTCTCATTATTAACGGCATACCTTCCTCTTTATTATGAAATAAACATCGATCATTTATCTAAACAAATTTAATTTGTCTTTGAATACCAAAATAACATATCTTGTTGGAAAACCCTGTATTAAGACATTAGGACGGATAAGAGACCTTGTGAATTGACCATATATTTCTTATTAATATATAAATGTAATTTACAATGCCTACATACCACCTTCATTACTTAGAAGTTGTCTAGTAATGGCTTACTTATTATCTGCTATATAAAAGTTAGTACATAATAACTCTCAGTAAAATCTATGGACATGCTGAGTCAAAATTAACTGATAATGATGTGGGTGCATCTCGATGATAGCCGGACAACTTTGTTGGCTACCCAAGGGTATAAATAATGAAACATCATGCCAGCAAAATGGGTCTCGCTTATAATGATTACCGCTAAAGCTGTCTAAATGAAGATGAAAAGAATACTGTGATACTCACACCGTCCGTCTTTATTGATAATAGTAAAAGATTATTTGGAGCAAGTAATCAGAAATGCGTAATATAGAATAAAAATAAACTTAGTCTGGGATTTATCCGCTGATTCGCAATAGAGAGCATGACGGTACTGGGTTGTTTAACTGTTGAATAATGTCACTCTTTGGGCAACACAATATTGTTACGAATTTGCAATAGCGTTTTGAATTTAACAGTCTGTAACAATTGCCTGCAGCATTCATCATGTTTATAAACACGTCCATCAGTAGAAGCATCTACTTATTAACAATGTTGATAGCATGCGGTTATTAGCATTGTTTATGGCAACACTAAATGTTTAAGCTGCTAACATTAACATCGAAAGCTCTAGAATTCGAATGTACTAGTTTGTCCGTTAAGATCATTGTAGAAGATTCACGGAAGATAGCGTGTGTATAAGTTGTAGCAGAGGTGGCAGTCGTCAATCAGTTCCTCATTGGCGCTGTTAGAGTTAACATCAACAGTCGTGTACATTTGAGTTTGTACATTGCAAAGTGTGTGTGCATTTCTGCGAATTGATAAATGTGTATAAAGACACTGAGTGACTATTTGAACTATTGTTGTTGTACATTTAAAGAGTTGTTACAAATTTTAAACTACTAAACGGCTTTTATTTGCAATCAAAATCCAGTTTATTTAAAGGAAATAAACCAACGTTTTAAAAGGGTTAAAACGTAACAATATAAAGTTATGGATCATACGCAAGTGACCTGTCTGTCAGGCTTTCCTTGGAACCTTCTTAAGTTTGTATAAATGGCAAACTTGTTTCCTACTAATAAAGTAGGCAACACCAGGCTACAGTTAAGCAATTTCTTCAATATCTTTTAGAGCTGAAACAAACAGCTTTTTGTGCGAAACGACATTTTGAAAAATTTCTCTGTAGGGTATTCAAAATTCATTATTATCAAATATATTTATCTTGTTTGTCTGCTAAAAAGGATGGATCCTCCATACAACACTCGGTAAAGTTATCAAGTTTAATAAAAAAAATTTAAAATTTTTTTTAAAATTTTTTTATAATAAAAATTTTTTAATGCCAAGGTTAAAACCTGTTCTCACAAAATTTCATGTGCTCTTCTTTTTATTTCGTTATTTTTGATTTTTTTTTTTTTTTTTGTATGTACAATATAAAAAAACAATAAAATATTGATGCTAAACCTCCCTGGTTAACAAAAGAGTATGTTCCCCTTTTGCAGAGACAAACAAAGAACCATAAATGGAGTGAATCACAGTTAAATGCTGATGATCATCATCATCGTCATCGTTTTCACTTTTTTAGATGTTGTTTGTTTTTTTTTGCTCAAAATTTTGTATTTTGTTTACCAAAAACATGGGGGGATAAGATCTGTATTTTGAAAACCATGTTTTTTTATTATGTATTTTGAAATAATTTTGTTTATTTCTAAAAAAAAAAACAACTAAAATTTCAGTTTTATTTTTAGTTTTGTGGTTAAATTTTGTGTGTGTTTGTAAGAGTTTTTTTTAAGAAACTGGTTTAATTCTGGAGTTTTTTTTTTTTTTGCTGAATGTCTGGTTGTAGTTTTTTTTATATTCTGGTTCATTAAAAGGGTAGAAAACTTCTTTGCATGATTTATTAAGGTCATACAATTTATATATGGTGTTGTTTCTGAGAATTTTATTAAGGCAAATTCTTGTTCTCTTGACCAAACCCAGTGATTAGTTTAGGAATTAATTTAAATCTTTTCGTATTTCAAACTTTTATTTGTCCTTCTTCGTGGTGTTGTGGAAACAGGGTGGATACATACGAATTTTTACGCACTCGTTTGTCGATATTTTTCATGTCCATTCTGCACAAATGTTTGCTTTTTGACTTTAAATATCCCCATATACTGATCACCGAACGGGAGAGTACACGAACGGGAAATGTCTCATGCTGTAATTGAATTCTTTCGCGGGCCACATGTTGTCCACATTAATATTATTCAATTTTGCAAAAATAACTCTTTTATTTTGCCGCGATATTGAGCACCAGTTGTTGTTGTTGTAACAGCTAAAACCATAGGGTAACATAGAGACGACATGTCAAAACCTAAGCCTGTTGTCAAAAACCAAACTCTTGCAATATTAAAATACGTGCTATTCAATGTATATTGTTATTGTATCAGACATATGATTTGTTGTATTTTTGCTTGACAAATCGGAGTGTCTCGTCTCTGTGTATAATTCTCTATGGCTAAATCTATAACATTTTCTAAACGGGGGATTCTACATCGTGGAATTGGGGTACTGGGTTGGTCCAGTACCCCAATTCCTGACGAAGTGAAGTATGGTTGGCTGGCAGTTGAATATGTGGGTGTATCATGGGGACCCTGACCATGCCGGCATTCATGCCATTGCTTTCGCAAATATGGTGATGTGTTCCATTATTGGGAAAACTTTCGTTTCCATGTGTAGATCGTGTTCCGAGGTTATAGTCTTTAGGCAGCATTTTGACGAGCTTTTGAATATTTTGCGACTTAGAATCACTCAACGAAGGTGAGCACCAATCGTCTTTGATATTGGTCCTCTGGGTAGTTCACAGTCGGCATTTAGACTACATCTACCTACATCTAGTCTTGGTCTTTACCTCATTCGTTTAGGTAGTGAAGACTTCGTGGGTAATAGTTGAAAGTTACACGCAGTGAAGAACTTGTCTATTTCTCCCAGATAACCATTCCCCAGACTGCATAGGTCATTAATGTATTGGCCCCTCTCCATAATGCTGCAGTCGTCTGTAAACGAGACTAATTCAACTACTTGTGTTGATGTGGGATGTTTAGAGAGCTAATTGTTAAATAGGAGTGGCGACAGGACCCTGGCCTGATGAATTACATGTTTAATTATTTTAAATCACTCCTGGCGTCCACTCTATGCTGGTGAAAAGCTGCTAGTGGGTTTCGGGTCAGCTGGGTGAGGAGTAGAATCTCTAGAGTAATGTTGGATTGGCGTTCTTCCTAGGTTTGAGAATTGACTCTATTCTTTTCCAGGCACTGAGTATTATCGAACTACTCACTGACAGGTCAGGGGCTTTATTGGCGGCCACTCCATTCTGGTGGATAGCTGGTTAGCTGGGGTAGGAGAAGAATCTGTAGAGTTCAGTTTGATTTTCCTTCGGGTGGAGAAAAATCTCTAGAGTCCTGTTGGATTACCCTCCAGTTGAGTCTAGGTTTGAGAATTGACTCTACCCTTTTCCAGGCACTTGGTTTTATCAGACTAAAAGCCGTTGTCAGGTGCTCTACTCCTCTTTATTCGAGATGTTTCAACATCAGCATGACGGGTCCAATCGCCTTCGATAGTTTGCCTACATAAATGGCTGCTGCGGTGGCGGTTTCCCGAAACTTCCTCTCTGCTGTATGTACGTTGGAGGGTATTGGAAGATCATTGTTGAAGACGTGATCGGTGAATTCTCTGAAGTCGTGACAGTCTACTATATTGTAGACCATGGAATCCTTGGGTCGGCCCAAACAAACGATCATGCGTAGAGAAATTACTGCTTGTCAGGTTGAGTAGTAGATCAGACCTGGACAGCTTCTGGTGGATACACTACGGATAATTGACCAGTTCAAAGCGAGCGGCTGCTGCGGTGACAGTTTTGAGAAACTTCCTTTGTGTACGTTGGAGAGTATTGGACCAGACGCGTATCATTGTCTAAGTAGGTGCTGATGTTGATACGATAGTCTGTAGGGCAGCTGGTTATTGGAGGAATGAAGTCTTAATAGAGGTCTAATTCCGGTTCCCTGAATCTGAGAGCAATACCTCGGACTTCTCTAGTGTCAAAGTCGAGATAATAAGCTCTATACATCACGGCGATGTAGATGCTGAATACGGTGCCTTTAACTTTCCCTCTGTTAGTTTTTTCGGAAAACGTTGCAGTTGTTGCAAGAGTTACTGCTGTTGGTGTTCTGCTTGCGGTGTGTGGGGTGGTAGACTGGGGGAAATTTCGATGACGCCGATAAATTTTGCGTTGGCAGCATGGGGTGACAAAACTCTCTGCACACTTCATGATTGAGTCTATATAAGTTCCTAATGTATCACTAGCCCAAACAAGAGTTGCACCTTAATTGGGTGTACATGTGGGGCAAACGGTTTTAACAAGCTGTGCAGAATTGCTTGAATTTTGGGACAACCTTCTATTAAATTACTTCAGAATCTAGAGTCTTGCGGTTCATGATTGAGTCTCGAGCAGTTCATGATGTGACACTAGCCCAAACAAGAGTTGTACCTTAATTGGGTGTAAATGTGGGGCTAATGGTTCTAACAAGCTGTGCAGAATTGCTTGAATTTTGGGACATCCTTCATTTAAGTTACTTCAGACTTTGGTGCTTTGCGGTTAAAATAATATAACTTACTTTAAACATTATGTTTATTCGATTACGTTCTCATTCTATAATTTCTTTGACTTTTACATATGCTTTGATTTGATTGTCCTAATTTCTTTGTGCACAATCTTTAAATTATTTATAAGAAAATTATGATTGATTTTTAAATACGCCCTTTTAGATACTAAAATAATACTTCAAACACATTATTTTTTCTTTTCTCAATTTAATTTTTAAAAGAATGAATGGTCATATTTGACACACCCAATGCAATATTTAGATACAGTGCGTTTTTGCAAGCCCTTTCCAGGCTGTTACCATAAGCCACAGACAGGTCTTTAAATGAATTTCTTCATTTACAATATCACACACAAAACTAAAGCTAAATCAATTACAGGTCTGCTACAATACATTTGTTTAACTTTGAATTTGATTTAAAGTTTTATTTAAAGCATTTATTTAAAAAACTCCTCTTAGAAATGCCCCACCTTTGTATATTTTAACTCTTTAATTCATATCTTGTCATCTGTCATCCTTTAGACAACTTCTTTATTTGCCATTTCCTTTTAAACTCTAAGTGTATTTAATGGTTAAAATCCTTCAAAATAATTTGAAGGAAAATATAAATTTAGCTTGTTATACACAAAAGGCTTAAAAAATACAGTTTTCTGTTAGAAAAACCAAAAAAAAAAAGAATTATCTTGGGCTCTAAGATAAATAAACCCTTTTTATGCCTTCAGTTGTGTAAGAATAAGATTTATTAATGGCAAAAATTCATCAAAAGTCGTTGTTAAAAAGACAGTACAAAAAAAAAAAAAAAAAATCTAATATTTTTTTCACTCTTTTTTTCCACTCATTATACAAACAACAAATTTCCTTTTAAATACTTTTCTTACTTTTGAGTTTTAATTAAAAATAAAAAAGGAGTAAAATAAAAATCTTAAAGGATTTCTTTTCATGCTATATTGCTTACACTTTTAATACAGCGAAATGAAAAAAATACTTACGTATAAAAAAATTTTAATTTTTACTTTTACACTCCCTCTGCACCTTTACTTTATACATAAAGATTTCTATATATTTTGTATAAAAGAGAAAAACGAAACGAAAAATGTTAAAGGGATAAAAGAATAAAAGAAAAATTGAAGAAAAACTTGATTCATTAATCATTGATTGTAATAGCGACAGGAAAAAAGCAACAGCTACAACAACTACTACAATAAGATAGAAATAAAAATGTACAAACGCAACAGAAAAAAGGATTAATCAACCTTTTTATATCCTTAAACTTGAACAAGCCATTAATTAGAAATTGGTAGCAAGACTGAAAATTTTAAAGATTTACATAAATGAAGAAATTACAATTGCAAGTAAGTAAGTAATTTGAAATTGTTACAAGTTTAATGACTTTAACAAAAAGGAATCGAAAGGAAAATTTTACAATTTTGTATAAAGGGGTGGTGTGATAAAGGTTAGGAGAAGATAAAGAAAGGAAAAAAGTACTTGGTGTCTTAAATTTATGAATAAATGTAGGATGAATTAGATAAATCAATAAAAACGGAAATCCATTTGAAAATAAATGTGTGTATTAATATCTACCACTAACGAAGGACGAACATCTCTCCTCATCAACAAACATATTTTCCATCATTAGAAAATATGTGTTTCAAATTTCTGGTTTTCAATAAGTCTGATAGCGAACGGAATTTCTTTAATTTTAATCCATAATTTTGAGTCTAACATTTCAAATCAACATGAAATATTTGTGCAAACACTTCATCTTCCTGAATCCTCTTGTTCAAGCGTTATCGTGTTTTTAAGTAACAGATAATGTAAAGATTGTCATCGGAAGGTTTCTGACGAGGTAGGAAAGTATGAATACAGTTCTTTCCAACAAGAGGTTTTATCTTGGAATGAATTGG